>JAVIWC010008301.1:0-11897 GCA_031894815.1 Creontiades dilutus
GTATCAAATAATGAATCTTGACAATTATTACGAACTTGAGTCAACTCGCTTTGATGTTATTCAATCACACGTTGGTCTTGTCGTGGTGTAAGAATCATGTGCAGATCGTTATTGCTATTTCTTTACCTCATACATTCGGCCTTTTATCATTTTTTCTTTATTGTTTTACGCAGATGGACAAAAGTAAGGTATTCAATTTCGATGATCCGGAGCAGGTGGCACAACTCCATGCTATGCTGGGGATTACCGATGAGATGACAGAGTTCTCTGATGCAGAATTTGACGAAGGTGCCGAAGATGATTTTGGCCCCTCGAGTTCGTCAACCCCTTCTTCTAGACAAACCCCTCGTACTACTCGTCAATCAAGTATTGAAAACAACACGCCCGCCAGTGAAGATCTGCTTGGAAATAATTTGCCCCAAGAAGGTAATTTTGAAGAGCTGGAAGTAGCTGGAGAAGAGTTGCTACAAGTTGTTCAGGATATAACTTTTCTCAATGATGACCTGGGCAGTGAGGAATGTGAAGGGGACTCCGAACGTGAGGATGATTATGATTTTGATGGTAGTGAAGATTGGGGGAAGGTTGGACGGAACCCTCTAAAGTTCAAAAATCACGAGTTCACTGCGCCACAATGTGTGATCACGAACACCGCTCTACCGACAGTTTTTACATTACAAGAAGTTAATATATTTTCAAAAATTATTAAGTGTTTAATAAAAACGTGTTCAGCAGCTTTTAATTTGCTCGTCTATCCATCCATGCTAGAAAAAAACCTCATTTTTGTAAGTGGTACAACATGTGCACCTGTGAACTTCGGTAGGGTATGGTGGCCGCTGACGCTCACTGGTACATATGGGTGTACCACTCTAATTTCTCCTCCTATGAAAATGACCAGGGATTTAAAATGACCCAAATCATCACCTACGGTCTAGACGAACCAAGTTTTGCCCAAAAAATTTTTTTCCCACCACCGTGGAATTATGCCCTATAAAGGGTTAAGGAAGAACGATCATTGTCCATTTTTTCAATTTTAAAGTTTAATTACTCATAGACTCACATTGGGATGAGGTTTTGAGCTAGAAAAAAATCATTTCGCTCTACAACTATCCATATTTAAGGCTTAAAAAATAAGTATTCGAAAATTATGATACTTCAATAAGAAAAACAAAGGAAACGTGGAAAAGTCCTTGGCCTTGATCGGTATTTCCCGTCATGGCCGCTCTTGTTCGTCAATCATTCCCATCAGGGCTGCTTATCTTCAGTGTCTATATTCACTAGCATCTTCTTCCGGCCTTTCCAGTATCGTTCTCTTCAACAGCTAGTGCTTCATAAAAATGTTGAGCATCTGGATTTAGTAAAAATTCCTTCAGGTGCAGTAAATCATCGAGTTATGCTTTTTCATTGGCAGGGGTATAAGCAGGGTCAAGAGTGGCATCTTGGTACCTTTCTCTTCTCAACTGCTTTGTAGTGAGTGTAATAATAGGAGTGTTGAACTGACCACTGTAAGTAATGAGCGCGTAGTAGCAGGGGGGGGGGGGGGGGGGGAGGTACCAAGAGGGCTTTAAATTAAAAACGCGCATACCTTGATCGCTCTTTCCCGACACAGGGTTTTTTTCTTCCTTCGTTTCCTCGAATACTATGGTCATTTTTTCCGGTTTCGATTCACGTTGCTATTGGTACTAGAGCAAGCTACTAGATGGCATGACAATCACAAAAAATTATTTTTTTTTAAATATTGATTGATTTTATCGTTCTTCCCCGCGACCCTTCATATATGTACATTTATCACAAATATTAGCAGTTTCCTATTTTTTCAGGCTGTACGCCTCAGAATCCCAAATATCTAAAGGACATATCATAACCTTGAATTCGCTATACCCGTTATGGCACTGCATGTTCATCCTGGTGGACACAACAGCGCCACTGGCCAAGTTGGAATGGCAGGAAAGCGGAAACGTGAATCAGAAAGTACCTGAGGAGAATGACGAATATGATTCCTTAGGGCCAGTGAGTACCTAAGATTTAAAAAAAAAATATAATTCATAGGAATGAGCTATACTAAAAGAATATTTTTAATTCGCAAGTAGTTACCATTAAGGGCTGAAGTCTCTATTGGTATTTCTCTAGAGTCCAACATCTTGAACGTGCAACCCAGGGGCCCTTACGAGGAACAATTAGGACATTGACAATCACTTTTCTTAACCCATTCGCCGCCAACCACGTGTTTTTCCACAATGGCTCGCAGTGCCCTGACCGCCTGCTTCTGCATTTGCCTGCGATCGTCTAGAACTTTTTCTAACTATTTTTTCGGTTCCTCAGGGATGTACTGGAGTGCGCTGGACACGTTTCAGTAACCTTTCCATCCCCCATCCCCTCCTCAACCCTTCTTCATGAACCCCTCTCCCGTCGCCAACTACCCTCGCAAGGTGTTACCACAGAAAAAACCTACAAACCCAATACATTCCTGTCCATAATATATTCCCGAAAAATATACAAAAAGAATTACGTCAGAAAGTGGATGAATAATGGAGAAATAAATAAAACAGAACGAAGAGGGCGGGCGTCGCCGAGTCGACAATTCATCGGCTACCAGGGGGTTTTACGTTTTTAGGCCTTCGCGCTCAGGTATCGGCGGTCAGGGCTCGGCGGCGAATGGGTTTTCTTAAAGATTGGTGAGCACAAACAACAACATAAATTTTATTACTGGTCACAAATAGTTTCCAGTAAGTACTTAAACGCTTTTTTAAAATATTGTTTTATTGCAAGCTAAAGGTGAGGAGTTTTACGGAATACGGATATTTGAATTAGAACCTACCATCTTCAACCGCACTGGCATCTCTCTCCACGGATTTCTATACTATGTATGCTACCCTGTGAATAAATTGTAGATAACCATAATGAACGTTCAACGTTACTGTTTTGTTGTCTTAACTGTTGGAATTGCTGTCAACATGGAGAATTCTTTGAGTTGCTTGTGAGAGGCCCCCGGGTTGACTAGCTTTCGCCTTATGCCCAAGAGGCCCCACAACTCACAACTGGTGGGGGATGGGGGACGGCTATCTACTTCCCAGCTGTTCACTACCACCACGAAGTCAAGATAATAAGTCTGCATACACAAGGTCTCACAAGCCTTGAATGGATAGGCCGACAATGTCTACCGCTTTTCATGCCTGATTGTTCCTGAAGATGTTACCCCATGGTTGAGGGATCAGGAAAAGTCAAAGTCAAGACAATAAAAAATGCTCCAATAGGATACCAGTTGTCGAATGAAGATTTGGAAAAGTAAACAAACCAGCCATATTGTCGCCAAACATTCCTAGGTTTGACACTAACATTCATGTTCGATCACCAAATATTCTAACTTTGATTATTCTCAGCCTCTCTACTGTTTTCTGTTGAGGGTTAAAACTATTTTAAACTGGATAAAACTAGTATTTCACGCTTCTGAAAAAGTGTCCACTGGTGTCCATTTTCTACTACACTTATATACCTGATTTCATTAACGTAAATTTCATTTCATACGAAGGTACCGGATTGGATCAAAAGGGAGTTAGCTCAGGCAACAGAGGAGTGGCAAGGGGAGTACCTTTCAAGTGAACCTTCATCAAGCAGATCGAGAAGCAAGTGACCCATAAGTTCTGTAAAAACTACATCAGACCCACTCCAAATCGGGCTGTTAATTGATTTCAGTGTTTTGATAACGTGTTACTAGACTTAAGTTATTTATAAATATCGTAATATGGAGCTGTTGTGTTATTTATACCCAATACCTAGAGACTCTTAGTTTAGGTGAAATAATAAATTAACTACAACGTGTTTAAGTTGGGGAATAACTTTAATGTTGTTGACAAGTGAGATGGTAACGATCATAACACGCCTGATAACTTGAATTCGACGAGAGCACTCAATCTATGCGCCCAAGGCAGCAACATACACTACTGAATACCTCGACCAGCAAAGAACGAAAACAAATTTTGAACATGACAACATTCCATTATAAGGAACTGTCAGTTAGAAAGTGGTTTTCAGCAACGATCCAATTGATATTTAATTTGGTTGTTATGATAGAGCATTCAATCTCTCAGCATTTCAATGAGATGAGATTTGAGGCCACCAAATATCGAAATGGAAGACGAAATATTTGGGCCTTAATGTAATCAATTCCAGCAGCGGCTCCTACCCTTAGCCAAATACAAATTTCAAACGTATATGCATCTAAATAGGATAGATCTATCTAGAAAATATCTGTGCAACTTTCGCATATTCAGTACACGTCGTACAATAGACATAGAAAATTCTCTGATGGAGCTTAAAAAAATAAGCCGCAGAATACAGAACTGAGAAAGAACCTAACTGGGCTGGGGCTCTTTGATTAGTCAATCCCAAAGGTCTGCCACCACCAAATTGAAAATCTTTAGTCTGGAGCTCAGAGTACCACTATTTCCATGTCTGAGGAAGAACTGTCGCTCCTGCCCGCTTGTGATTGGTGAGGTTGAGTAAGCTTGCCCCATTCCAACCAATCTCTGCAGAGCCCAGGGAGGTCTATTTTGCACTTTGATTCAACTAGTGTAATTCCGTCTTCTGCCTTTAGCCAATTTAATCTTCAAATGAGGGAGTTTTAATCATAATCACTTTCATCTTTTATTTTTATCATTATTTGTCAGTTCATAGGCTGAGAGTGCACATTAGAGGTGTGTAAACCCAGGTCACCTGAGGGAGTTGACGACCTGCAGGTCACTCAGTCCAAAGACAAGGTCAGTGGGAGAAGTTCACTCCGTGGATGAATGCGACACCTGCAGTTCACTTCGTGAATGAATGGGACCTGCAGTTCGTCGTCTCCATTCTGAGACAGTCACCACCACTACTGCTATCTCGTGGCTTGACTGTCAACCTCTATTATCTTTGTCATCCGTTAGAATTCGGTAAATGACAGTCATCTACTGTTCTCTTTTCCTACTCCCTAGACATTTTTCGAGTCCTCATGCAAATTTTCATATAAATACCTACTTATTAAATACAATCGACTCTGTGATGAGTATAGTATCGACCAGTATAGTTTAGTCTATAGTAAATTTGAATGGTATTGACTCTGCGGTGAGGGGAGTCCTTCGTTGACTAGAAGGAAACCCGAGCTAATGGCGGATGGGTGAACTGCAGGTCACTTTGTGAAGAACGGTTTGGCAGGTCTCCGAGTAGTTTGAACATCGGCCGCAGGAGTCATGCTGACAAGAACGTTTGCGACCAGCAGGTCTCAAACTTGCCTTTCTAAGAGAAGCTCGCGACCGTCCGAGTAGTTTGAACGTCGGCCACGGGGAGTCATGCTGTCGCAAACGTTTTGTTTGAACTGCAGGTCCCCTCTCCGCAGGTTGGGACAAGTTCACTTGAAAGAGAAGTTCTTTGAGACAAGGTCACTCACTCACTACCCACCTCTAGTGCACATGCACCTATGCTCTTATCAGTAGCTGCCCTGCTCAAATCATTACAAGATTGTAGCGCCAAAACCTGAATATCCTTCAAATAGGGCAGTTGAAACGTAGTTCAAGCGCCACATTCGAACAATCAGTGAAATACAATTTGACCGAATACATGAAATTACCTTAAAACCTCTACAGGTTGAAGTTCTTCTTCTTTTGTTTGGCTCGAGGCACCTGCACGATGGTTTGATTTCCAAGAGGCCTTTTTAAATCGGATTTAAGGGGTGAGGACGATGTGCCATTTTGCTAGAAATAAAAAAAAAACATGGAGGGAAATTCCATTGAAAAGTTATCTTCGGTACTTAATGTAGAGAGGAAAGTTCTTACAAATCAGGGGGATCGCCCGTCTGGGTACTGAGAGGCAAGAACACCGCCCGAGTAGGTAGTGAAATAGCGCCTGACTGGGTACAGCTCACCTGACCGTCGACAGCCCAACTGGGTACTCACCGTTCCTGACCCCGTGGCACTTCTATTAGGGAAGTGAACGAGTTAAAAACAGATTCTGGGGGGGGGGGGGGCTTGGTAGAAGTCGAGAATAGGTGAAAACCCCGATGCCTCCTATCGATATTGGAAACCCATTAGGGGGCAAAGGCAGAAATGTGCTCTGTCTAGTTTGCTGGTCTGGATGCTCGCTTCGCTCACATCTCAAAAACAAAAAAAGTATCCTACATCAATCCTTTTAGTAAAGTAGGTATAGATCAGTTGGACAAATAGATCAGAATGTGTTAACACTTGTGTCTCTGCGTATTAAAAATACTTCTATCGATATGAAATAGGTACTTTTATCGATTTTTATTTTACTACTTGAATTGTTGTCAGCTTATCAAAAACAAAAGGATGTGTGGGAAGCGTCTATTGGCTGAAGGCTTGTAAGGTGACGTCACTATTTGTCAATAACATCATACAAAATTACCAACGTCTGTTCCTAGTTCCCAGTCGGGTTGTCGGGACGCTAGACCTCTGTACCCAGTCGGGCTGTCGCGGCCCGTCGGTCTCTCGCCGCTTGTACTAGGTCGGGCATCGCCCCAAATCAGGCATCTATTGGAAGAAATACTATTCGAACAAAGGTATTTTGTCGAATTCGGGGCTTTGAGGTCATAATTATAGGACCGACTTAGCTTAAAACCTCCTCACATAAGCCGATTCAAAATCCTTCAAAACCTGCTCACTTTTTCCAGCTGAAGGATGTAGTGTAGGTACCTGGGAGATGCGGACCCTACAGAATGTTACGTACAACGTTACGTTGTAAATACCTACACACTTGTCTACTGTAAACGGGTTGAAATTGATATGCACACGTAAATCCAAGGGGAAAACAACTAGCAAAGTTTTGAATTACTGTCCTTCCACTCCTTCTACTGTAAGTTCATTCGAATTTTTCAACTACTGGACAGATTGTCCATAACTTTCTATCAAACCCATAATCAGATACTTTATATAAGAATCAAGCAACACATTGTAAACTTCATCAAATTACAGTTTTCTCGAGTTACCTTGTTTTGTACTACTGGTGTGGGAGTTGGAACACTGGAACTGGAGGAGGGTGCTTCCGGTTTCAACCTGAATAAATAGAGTTTCATGAATTTCCACGTACATCAATAAGGTACCTTATTGATAGGTAATGGAAATATATGTATTCGGTAACATGGACTAAATATATCCGATCCTTCTAATAGCTTGATGGGTAGGAAGCCGTGGATATCCTGGTAAAACTGGCAATCCCTCATATACAAGCCTCCCAAAACCAAATGCACTCCTTCAAAAACCACTCACTCGGAGTGTGAGCCAGTACTTCTCCTCAAGATTGAAAGTTTAAGACGTTAAAGACGCAGGCCCAACATCCAATCCTTACGAGTCGTAAAAAAGTTGGGCAGTTGAATGACCATTTATCAACTTTGTATGAAGAATTATTACATGTAGAGCTAATTCTGAAATGGGGGAACATCTGGTCTCTGAACATTAGGTTTAATTAAATTTGATCATACTTGTATGTCCCCAGATCTCTACAAGGAACATCAAGAGCGTATTGAGTACTAATTCAAACAGACGAATCTGATAACTAATTAATTTCCTCCCAACATAGTAATAAGTAACATTTCTCATTGATATTGAGAATTGATATTATTCAAATAATATACTGTACTGTCAATACATAATTGTGTGTGGTGTGAAGCCGCATTGTAAATAAAGCTCGGTCATCAGTTACTATTCAAATGAAGAACGTAACATGTAAAATGATGTAAATAAACTAAAACTATCTATAATAAAACCAAAAAAGAAAGCTACTCATTAAAAGTTGCGAATCACTGGCGGTAGATAAGAAATTTGACTAAAAGAAGTTTGCTACATCTTGGTTCAGTTAGATTCAAATAATTATGCCACGAGAGAGATATATTGCTTAATTCAGCACCTTGTAACTTCAGCAAACATTTGCGTGAGATCAGGAGATAAGTCCAGCTCGGTACAAACTAAGTTTGTGCGGGTTCTGTCCAGGAATTCGGATAAACTCTCATTGATGAATTCCTTTTCTAAGACCTCGTTGGTTTCCACGTTTTCTGAAACATGCGTACAGCGATGTAGACTATGCTAATATTCAAATTAAAACGCACAACATTGAAACATAGAAAAGCCAAAACCATCGTCGGATTTAGTTCACGGAAATGTAAAGAATGGTCCAGACTCTTGTCACCCCTTGTTTGTCCAATACAGGAGAATAGCACTCATCAATCAGCGCTACTCTTTACCACTAACATTATCTAAATAAGAAACTAAATATCTGCAAAAATGAAAGTAAAAGTAAGTAAAAGGGATAAGGAAATCATAATATACTGATACTAAACTTACTTCGACACAAACACACAAATAAGATAAAAATACTATGAGAAGTACTTGGTATTTTTTTGGCAAAGATGTCCGATGTACGAGACCTTAGCTCGTATTTCAAAATTGGAAACTACATAGGACCATAATCATATTAGTATAAACTCGATAAAATTTGAGTCCTTTGAGTGAACCAAAATTGTTAACTATTAAATTTAAGGATATTAAATAATTTCTAAATCACATTCCATTATTGCAACCAAGGATTAATGAAGCAACTGCAGCAGTTTTTATTGATTTACACCCATTTTAGTGAAATTTAAACACATTTTCAACACAAATGGGATTGTGGGGGGTTCGGGTTTATATTTGATCTCAAGTCTTTTTCCCCATCTTCAACCATTTTAGTGATTTTCAAGGACAGTTTTTGAAAATTGAGCACTGTCCAGTGTGTTTCTTGTACTTTTTGTACACAGCCGAGGTACAAAAAGTGCTGTCCAACTAATTTGTCCTTTCTTATGGCTACTTATTTTAATGACACGCCACACTTACGAGCTATGCTATGCTTGAGGTCAGAGCTAAAAGTTGCTCGGTGCAAACAATGCAAAGCCCTGAGCCATGTAAGCATAAGCCGACTTGTATCAGACCAATGTTGAGATGGCCAGGTGATTAAGAAGAGCAGTAGAAGTGTGAAGAGAAGAGAGGACTCATCAAAAACTAGCATGTTTTTCATAGGTTGGAAACTACCTTATTTTAAAATAAAATGTAGTCTTGAGGTTGTCTTTCATGCTCTCCAACTTTGAAAAGAAAGCGAATTTCTGTAGCATGATCGGTTTATTAGCGAGAACTTCAACATGCAAATTCAGCCATCTCTGCATACCAGGCCGCTAGTTTGTAGTCCACCAATTTTGAGATGGCAGACGAAAATCGTCTCACTTAGAAACAACTGAATTTCCCTTTTCTAGTCCTAAACCATCTGTAGATTACAACCAAGTTTGCAACAGACATTTACAACAGAGCTAGTATCTCAATCTTACGAAGACTCAAAACCCGTTGCTAAGATATGAAATTTTTAAGAGTTTTTTCAAAAAATCGCGCTTTTCGCCATTAAAACGCTTTTTTCTCGGCAATTTCTCAACATTTTTGCACATTTGACCACATTTTCGGAATCTGCGTTAAATTTCCTATAAGATGAAGTTACTTTGATTTCCAAAACGCATCTTCCAAACACCGAAATTTTCAATCAAAGATGAACATTTTTCGCAAAGTGAAATTTTTCAAAAACTTGGAACGCTTGGCGTGACCACAAAAATAATTTTTTTCGTTGTCAAATTTGATAAAAACTTCTCCCACTTCTAAGCTTTCCAACGGCGTCTCAACCATTTAATTCTGATTGGAATTGACGGAGAAATTAAAGTTCGAATGCCAGAAAACGTGTAGTTCGTTTTAACGTAAGTTGGTAGGTGACGTACGATATGGGCCACAGAAACTGATTTTTCTCGATTTCAATTAATGTTTTCCGGCATTCAACCACAGGTTCGAATTGGGCGTTAAATTTCCTGTAAGAAGAGGTTCATTTTGTTTCCAAAATCCGTGATTCATAGAATTCTGCAATCCAATGATTACTATCCCTACCATTTCACACCAGTTCAGGGACTCCTACCGAACGACGCAGTTCCGAGAGTCCAGTTTTGCAGGTGGCTGTTGAACAGGGACATCGAAACATCCGGCATCAGAAACAATGGAGGACATTTTGAGAACGTATTGTGAGTTCCTTTATTAGGCCAGTGAGCAAATTCAACGTTAATTTTTTTACTATTCATCTTGTACATATCGTTCATTTTTAATGTAAATAAACTGCAAATTTTTTTTACACATTTATCACAATTCTCAATTTTTATTTTGTGGAGAAACCTGTATTCTTCGATGTCCCTGTTCAACAGCCACCTGCAAAACTGGACTCTCGGAACTGCGTCGTTCGGTAGGAGTCCCTGAACTGGTGTGAAATGGTAGGGATAGTAATCATTGGATTGCAGAATTCTATGAATCACGGATTTTGGAAACAAAATGAACCTCTTCTTACAGGAAATTTAACGCCCAATTCGAACCTGTGGTTGAATGCCGGAAAACATTAATTGAAATCGAGAAAAATCAGTTTCTGTGGCCCATATCGTACGTCACCTACCAACTTACGTTAAAACGAACTACACGTTTTCTGGCATTCGAACTTTAATTTCTCCGTCAATTCCAATCAGAATTAAATGGTTGAGACGCCGTTGGAAAGCTTAGAAGTGGGAGAAGTTTTTATCAAATTTGACAACGAAAAAAATTATTTTTGTGGTCACGCCAAGCGTTCCAAGTTTTTGAAAAATTTCACTTTGCGAAAAATGTTCATCTTTGATTGAAAATTTCGGTGTTTGGAAGATGCGTTTTGGAAATCAAAGTAACTTCATCTTATAGGAAATTTAACGCAGATTCCGAAAATGTGGTCAAATGTGCAAAAATGTTGGGAAATTGCCGAGAAAAAAGCGTTTTAATGGCGAAAAACGCGATTTTTTGAAAAAACTCTTAAAAATAGCATATCTCAGCAACGGGTTGAGAAAAAAAATCGCGGTTGGCGGCGATTTACTCCATTTTCCATGTAGTTTCACCCAATTTTTTTTTAGCATTCAAGATGAAAATAGTTGGGCTCATGGGTCAGCTCAGGCCTCCCATTGAAAAGGGCTCTGCCGTCATCCACATCTTTTCTCCAGCTATTAGATCAAATTTACGAATTTTGGCTCAAAAATCCAACATTGACCCAGGATGTTCACGCAGTGTGGTTTTCCCTGACGCCTCTGCAGCGCGCGGCCTGATGCTCTCCACTGCTTCTGTGATTTTAGATGAGACCGGTTTCCCTGACGCAGCCGTGGCCGGCGGCGCGTCTCATCAGCTACAGGAGGCTGAAGACCGCTCTGCGACCTGGTCAAGGGAGCAGTACAGCCGCGCCTTTGCTGCGCGATATGCAACCCACACCTCTTGTTTTTTGTGAATTACAGAATTGAGCTACTCAGAGGCAGGCAAACTTGTGAATCACGTTCGTCTGTCTGCATTTTGTCAGCATTGTTGATAGCATTTTTCATTTTCAAGTACGTATTTCTTCACTTGTCTTTGTACAATGAAATTCAAGCTGCAGGAGATTCTCTGGCAAGGGAGCAATGATGGCTTATGCACTTCGGGATTCGAAGTGCACATTATTGTGAACAATTACCCCCGAATTGATGTTTAGTCAATTCCTTGTGAACGGTATCGTTTTCCTAAATTAATTTCCTACAAAAATCTGTGAGACAATGTCCTACCAAGCTTTAATTTTCTGTTTCTCCATTCAAATTCACGCTCCAAAAGAGTGGAAAGAACATTGATGGTTGGAAGAAATCCCGTTAGAATGCGCTCAAAACCGTCATTGCCCTCTGCTGGAGAGTCTCCTGCTGGCCGCCAGCTGCGCCGCGAGACAACACTTCCATAGAGTTCTGTAGGTACATGCAGAAATCGCGTGCGCAACCGCTGGCCACAGACACGTCAGGGAAACCACCCTTAAGGGATTTTGTCTGAGGGATTAATCAA
>JAVIWC010008302.1:600000-1186328 GCA_031894815.1 Creontiades dilutus
AGCGTGTGCACGCAGGACGCACAACTCTGTTATCACAGTTTGATCGGAAAATCGCCCGCCCCGCAAAAAACGTTGAACCCACCCGACCCGCTGGTATCGCTTAGTTCCCGCTCACGTAGGACACGGCGTAAGTCGAAGAGGTTTTAAGAAACTGGAAGGTCAATTTTGAATCTGGTCAACATGGTCAATTTCACCAGAATTAGCTCACTTTCTGAATGGAGAAACTGAATAGCATTATATCAATCTGTAGACTAATCTTCGTAGTCCCGTTGAGACTGCTGGGCTGCCAAACAGTTTTTTTTCATCGACATTTTATGTTACTGTGATTTTACCTTTAAATAAGTATAGACCATGTATTTCTTCTTTATTTATCGATTAATGCATCATATTACTTGCTATACAGAATTGGTGGAATGTATATCAAACCCAAAACAGTCCGTCAGTTTACATAGCACACCTCGATAGTGTCTGATATCAACTTTTATACAACGAAAGGTAGAAGTATTGTGTCTAATAACCGACTTTTAACGTTTTAATGGGTTCTAAATTAAGGAACGCTAAGGGCACCAGAAGATCAATCACTGCGATCTCAACATACTATGAATTCAACTATCTCGTTTATTACTTTCCTGAAATTGACTCCAACTTCATTACGCAGTAACTTGAAAACGGAAGCAAGAAGGCCTTTTTATCATCAACAGTAATTAGGTTTCTACTATGGATCGCAAAATGCTTTGTTGTCCCAGTTCCGAGCTCTCAAACTTATTTCATATTCAGCCGAACAACTTGCAAAGCCTCAAGATGAAAAACCAACAAAAACCTACTAAGAAATTCATTCCCAACCTCGCTCTGAAGAAATTATGAACAGGGTATGGAAGAACGGAATCATCTTGTAAAAAGTTTCCAGTGATTGACGCGAACAAAGGCTGTCCACTTTTGACATTCGAAAGAAGTATTACGAGGAAATATTGTATTCTTGGAATTTTCACATTTAATTCGATTGAAAATACGAAGTGAATGAATTTGGCAAAAAAAATTATGTGGTTAACACAAGATTCTTTAGAATGAAGTGATTTTTTTGGGAAACGTACTGCCCTTGTAATTGTTTACTGTTGTTAGGTGAATAAGTAAAACTTGGAGAACTTAAGAAGTTGTTGGTAGGTCGACAGATGATATTTTCAGGAATTGGACACGGAAAACTGCAGATTAGTTTCCAATCTTCTTCATGTATGACAAATAACGATTAGGTTTAAAAAACGCTGCAAATTCTTTCACTGGGGTTTATTATTCAATTGGCTTGCGTTCATGATTTGAATTTCTACTAAGCTTTGAAGTGTGCGTGTTTCACAGGTGATAGAGCGATTATTGAATTTCAGGAGGCACACAAATATGATCAACTGATCAATCCAAATAGGTAGGTATTTTGGTTGAGAACAGATTTACGTGCTCTATGCATATCTCCTGAAATTCAATAATCGCTCTATCACCTGTGAAACACGCACACTCCAAAGCTTAGTAGAAATTCAAATCATGAACGCAAGCCAATTGAATAATAAGCCCCAGTGAAAAAATTTGCAGCGTTCCATGCATATCAGAATGATTCAACCCGTGCATCGGCAGCAAAGCTTCTTTGGAATTCACTCCAGTATCCACATCACTACATTACTAGGTTACTGCTATCAAAACAAAAACAATAATAAACCAAAATAACGCAAATGTTGGTACCATAAATCGGCCCATACATCGGGAATGGTTTGACCTACGGACCTGGGGAGGAGCTCATTCGATTCCTCGTGGAAAGTTCTTCAAAAAGAGTCCAAATTTAGGCCGCCTTGACTTTTTTTGAGGTTTTTAGGGATTTTACAAAACTTTGACAACCCTTAAATGGCACTTTAAATTAAGTGAGAGAGCTGGCTCAAGAATGGGCGTCGTCGGACCAACATGGATTTTTCCTGAAAATTTCAGTTTTTTTGCTTCAGCCTTTTGGGAGAAATCGTGCGTACGGCGTACGGCGGACGGACGGAAACATTTTTATTGCAGATTCGGATTCTACACCCTTTGAAACGTAAACCATAAAATTTTCAGGGGGGTTAGAATTTTTTTTTTTTTCAAGAGCGATTACAATGGTTTATTATTGAATAATAAACCAAAATGGATACTTTCAAGGCGGAACCGCACATTCCCATTCTAAATTCGTTCTCTGACGTTGGGTAATATCTTAGGCTATTGTTAGCTAATTAGGCATCACCCGACCTCATGATCTCATTAATTCTCATCTGCCTCTCCCTCACTCAAGCTCCAATTTAATTACATCTTGGATTAGTTACGAGTGGCAAACTTCTCGAAGACAAACCACCCCAACTTATAAGCGAAGAGCTCAAAGGCTATTCTTCCTAAGTTGTCCCTAACTTTTGAAGAACCAGTGAAAGATTAGGCTTGAAACGAACCTATTTGTTGATTTTTAATAATTCCATGTTTGAGACGATTAAACATCAATCACTTCGCTCATTACATGGTAGCAGAGCGTGGTTCGATACTCAAACCTCTAGGTTGCAGCTCAGCACTATTCCACTGTTCTTCCTCTCGTTAGATATTCCAATTGTACCATTTGCAGTTTCTGTCAATATGCTAGAAGTCAAACAACTTACAAGCAACTCGCTGGGGCTAAGTATATTAAATCCTAGATGATACGATACGCGAATCATGTACACGAAGTGAGATGCTGTACACAGTGCAATTTACACGTGAAACTTCAAGAATAATTTGGGTTTTAACCAGTCAGTTTTGGTTATGAACGACCATCTGCGTGAAATCAGATAGGGAAGAAACAGTGAGAAGAAAGTAACGCTACTGGAGTTTTAGCAGTGGAATTTAGTGAGTAGTGGCAATTTACTTACTAGTAAAGATCGGAGAAGCTTTGATAAGAATAGGCAGGATTAGTAGCGAGCTTAAGTTTGTTGAGAAAACTGTGATGTTCAGTGAGTCACCGCATTACGCGTGTCAACAATTGTCAAGATACTCCTTTGAACTCCAACCATTTCAGGAGCCATTTCTACTAAAATCAAGTAAAAGCGTGATTGCAATCGCTGTATATATTGATAATTTCAAATGTCCCATATTATAGGCCCTTAATTTAATTAAGAAACAAAGAATTTTTAGTTTCTAATGTTCCAAATCACCTGTTAAACCATGGGAACTCGCTTTACAGATGTAGAGTCCAATGTATCGAAATAAATATGTTTTTTGGCAAGTAAAATTAAAAAAATATAAAAATATTAGTAAAATGACGGATAAAATACAAATTAGGATTTCTAGACGGATGACAACAGCAGGTCTTGGAAGTTTCGACTATTGGGGCACAACTAGCTACATTTAATGAACAAAGATTTGTAGAACAGGTACTATCAATCAGCTTGCAGAGGAGCTTGCAAATCGGAACTACAAAGGAAACGCTGCAAATTCTTCCACTGGGGTTTATTATTCAATTGGCTTGAGTTCATGATTTGAATTTCTACTAAGCTTTGGAGTGTGCGTGTCTCACAGGTGATAGAGTGATTATTGAATTTCAGGAGGCACACGAACATGATGTACAGAACAATCCAAATAGGTATTTTGGTTGAGAACAGATTTACGTGATCTATGCATATCTCCTGAAATTCAATAATCTCTCTGTGAAACACTCACGAAAGCTTAGTAGAAATTCAAATCATGAACACAAGCCAATTGAATAATAAACCGCAGTGGAAGAATTTTTTAAGAAGCGTTTTCTTTGGTTATCAGAATGCTTCAACCCGTGTATCGGCTACAAAGCCTTTTAGGTGTTCACTCCAGTATCCACATTACTACGTCACTACATCATTAGGTTACTGATAGCAACACAAAAACAATAATAAACCAAAATAACGCGAATATTGGCGCCATAAATCGGGCCATAGATCGGGAATGGTTTGAGCTACGGACCTGGGAAAGGGCTCATTCGATTCCTCGTGGAGTGTTCTTCAAAAAGAGTACAAATTTGGGCCGCCTTGACTTTTTTTGAGGTTTTTAGGGATTTTACAAGACTTTGACAACCCTTAAAGGGCCTTTAAATTAAGTGAGAGAGCTGGCTCATGAATTGGGGCGTCGCCGGACCAACATGCATTTTTCCTGAAAATTTCAGCTTTTTTGCTTCAGCCGTTTGGGAGAAATCGTGCGTACGGCGTAGGAACGGACGGAAAATTTTTGATTGCAGATTCGAATTCTACATCCTTTGAAACGTAAACCATGAAATTTTCAGGGGGGGGGGGTTACTTTTTTCATGATGTTTTTTTTTTTTTTTTTTTTTTCAAGAGCGATTACAATGGTTTATTATTGAATAATAAACCAAAATGTGTTAATTTAATGCAAAAATAAAAAATGTACGACTTTTCTGATTATGGTATGGAAACTTTGTTTTAAGGAAGTGATCTTTGATTTCGTATTCTTTTCTGGTTTTTGTACAGTTTGCTGACACTCTGCTCCAACCCCTAGACAAGTTCTTTTAGAGGGGCTGTAGCATTTAGGTTTGTTGTATGTATGAGTGTAAGAATGTCCTTTTTGTCAATAAATGCAATTTAAAAAAAATTATAGAATGCAGTCCACACATGCATTTCCATTGATTGCATACGCTTACGGTTGATGTGAGTATTGGATAACATCGTACAAATGTATGTAAGTAAACATCATTCGGAATGTAGGAGTATGTTACTTTAAATGTAGGTTGTGAGTCTACCGAGAGAAGAGGACGATGAGAGTCGATTGGCGACACATTTCCACTACTTAACCGCAACCGATCGAACGGTTTCGCGGTTTCCTTGAAGCGGGTTTTGTCAGTCCCCCTGCATCAATTACAAATTGAGAGCCCCATTTCCTGATAAAATCACGGCGGAAATGCTCGTTTATATGGGCTCTCAAAGGGCGCCAGGTAAATAAATCTAACGATTCCCAGTGACGTTGCGATTGATGTAATCTCGTAGGCGGATTAGGGTGAAATGCTGTTGGCGCCGATCGAGTGAACGGAGAAGAGAAACAGTTTTGGCTGTTGCCGCGAACAACATTAATCAACCCTTACAAAGATTTAGTGGAGACCGATACAGATGCGGGATGGAGACAATTTAAAGTTTACGCGCAAGGTGGCTCCACTTTTGCGGCCAATCCGTGGGAGTCCACAATTAATTTAGCCCTGACCGCAGTATTGCTAAGATTCAGGCTATGTGAAGTTACCCCAGGCAATACGATTGAAGCTAAGGGTGCAAACAGTACGCCGCACCATCACTGTTCACCATCGATGTTCGGACCCTCGCGGTAAATAGCGATGTTCAACCTCGCGATTCCACATCGATGGTGCGTGTTCATAGTAGTCTATTTTTGAGAGGTTCACCATCGATGCTCTCCAGCCTTGGCAAGAGCACTGAAAGAGGTGACATTAGTGGTCGTAAGTTTAAAAAAAAATCGGTGGATAACATGAACAGTGATAGTGGTGATGAGTTGGACATGGGCCCTGCCGCTAAGTGGTTTTGTATGAGTGGACTCTTCGCAAATCGGCGGTTCAAAGTTCACCCTTTGAACCTAATGAGGGAGGAACTAAGGGAATACCACCATTTATTTCCTCAACTGACAGAAGATGAAGAGAGGTTCCACAATTATATGAGGATGTCAAAAGAGACATTTGATTATATCTTATCTAAAGTGGAGCACCTTGAAAATATGTTTCACAGAACAGTGGAAGACGGAGGGGGTGGTCTGTCAGCCAATCACGATCGTACCCACATCGCGACTACGAGGAGAAATCAAATGAATTTGTTTTCCTGAAAACAGCGAGGGTTGACCGCGATGGTGCGATGGTAGCATCGCTGTGAAGGTGAGTCACTATGAACGCTCCCGTAGCATCACATGTACATGTTTTACATCGCTATTATCGCGAGGGTCCCAACATCGATGGTGAACAGTGATGGTGCGGCGTACTGTTTGCACCCTAAGAAGCAAGAAACGGGAAGCCTTGCCTAAGTGCTTCTATTCCACCATTCCATTTTTGAAGCCGCAGGATTGCGATGGATACGATCAGCTCTCCTTCCCGATTCTCGAGCAAATACAAGAAGTTTTCCAGCTTCAAGGTTGTCAGTTCCAGCACTTTCTTGGTACTTGTAATGCAGTTTCCACCGAACGGCCAAAATACGAAATAACCTTTCCTTGTTATTGGACGGACATACATACCTAAATCAAATCGAATCAAGCTTATTTTTCGCAGGCGTTAAAATTAATTCAACACAATGAGTATCTATCCCGTTACCAGAGAGAGCAGAGAAGATATAAAAAGGAGGAACAATGAAGAATAACTGAAAATAAATACAAATAACAATAATAATAACTAGCGAATATGCTGGCGGCCAATTAAGAGTATCATTTGCCCCAAGGGCCTGTTCACACGCTCATGCCATTTGCGCAAACTGAACTGAACAACTTGGTAGCGTCCACACGTTCAGTTGAGTTTGTGCAAACCGTTTGGTGGGATCGTTCTCAAACGTACAACTATTATGGATTAATTGTGGTTTCTATTGTTTTTTAATCAAAAATGAATGAGGAGGAGCTTATCCCTTGTGCGACTGCAGCTTATTTTGTGAGAAAGACATTGTAAATTAAAAGAACTAAATGGCGGAGCGGCATGAGCGTGTGAACGGGCCTCTAGAAAGGGAGCCCGACTGGGTCGTCCCAGCCAAACCCGGACATGACCAATCATGGCGAATCCTGAATTTTTATATCATATAAACTTAAGTACACATCCCAATTAAAGACTTGCCACGGGAACCTAGATAAGTAGTCTTAGATGTCTTGCGTACCTCAGGTAACACCCCCCACACTGAATACTCCTGTAATCTGACACTTTTGTCTGTGTTGTATAAGTTAGTATTGTTCTTAACAATTAATATCAGGTGCTCTAATCTTCATTGTACTCGTACCATCACGTAACATACATTATCATCGTAAGAAACTGTGGAAGTTATGGGAATAGCTATGATTTGCAGCCACACACCAGTAGACGGAATCCAAAATCGGTAATAGTAGCCTAAAACCGTAGAAGGTAGAATCGGAAGCAAAATCTCTTTTTCAAAGTGTTCTAGTCCACGTTTAAGTAGAAAGTCAAAAGGAAGGCTTCAATGAAGTCTAAAATAATAACTTATTCTTTTTAGCAAAATTTCTATACAGCAGAGAAGATTTCCAAGATGTAAGGCCCACTATTATAATTATATTTTCTTCCTCATCAGACAAAAACTGAGGAAGTTATTGGTATGCCAAGATTTGCGGACACACAGCAATAGACAGGATCCAAAATTGGTCTGAGTGCTCTAAAACTGATAATGAGCATGGACATTCCGAGTGCGTAGTATATGCTTTTTGTATATAGGATAGAATATCAATTTATTGACAGAAAGAAAAAATAAATCGCAGAAATGACAATAATCTCATAAGAATTGTTTCTTCTGTCCACCAACCTTCTAAGTTCTTACGAACTTGTTGCGGCTGGTGGAGCTATTCCCAGAGGAACAAACACCACTGAATACTACCTAACACTTAAATAGAAACCACATAAAAATGTTAAATACATTTATCTCATAAATTCTTTGATTTTATTTAAAATTCCCTTCTTAAGGTTCCCTTAATTACCAAAATCATCAAGATTTTACAGACATAGAGGAAAAGCAATACCTTATGATGATAGTTATTCTTTGCACGCTCAGTATCAAGTTTTGGGAGCTGAATATGCGAAGACATTGCAGTACGGGAGTAAGAGATACGGCTTCTATGATCAAGGTGGATACGCGACTAGACATACTTGTAACAAAATACTTGCCAAACGTTCAGCACATCAAAGTCATTGTGGAGCAGAAACTGTAAACTTTAGCTTAGAAAGATCACACCTGACGCTACCAACTTGATGAAGTAGAAAGCGATATCCTATTAAAATGTGGGCTAGTTTGACTGAAGTGGAAATTCCGAAGCACAGCATTGATAAAGCCTCATTAAAGTCCAAATTGATTAATTTAGCTAGTTTCAATAGGCTAAATAAAATCCCAATTTCATGCTGTAGAATTTTACAGAAAAACGTCTGCCAAGTGGGTGTGGTACATAGCTTCCTCGTATCCATAACATGACTGTATAGATCATTGAAAATTATTATTGACTAAACAACTTCGTTCAATTAGGCAAAGTAAATATTGAATTAGGGTAAATTTATTGTTATGCAGGAGCATAACTTGAGAAAATAAAGGTAGGCATGTTCAACTATTGAACAAACTATAAAATATACCTAATAATAAAAATTGACATTGACGCTGAATGGATAGATGACTGAAGTGATAAATAATTATTATGACATTTCTAAAAATAAAATATAAGCATTGCTCAATGACGGATCAAATAATGTTGGGTTAACTGCAGCGTCAATATATGCATCGTTCAATGATGGTTCAATATGGATCGATCCAAGCTCCAGGCTAAAACTATATTTTCTCTTTATTACTCACGAGGACCATCTTTACATCAGTCCGAACAATCCCTGAAAATTTCATCGAAATCAGTCATGAACTCCCGGAGTTATGCGTGTAACAAGGATTTCACGTTTGCGGATGCGCAGAGGCTACTATTAATCCGGGGGTCATGAAACTTATAGGGGATCATCTACACATCAAACCGAACAATCCCTGAAAATGTCATCAAAATCGGTCAAGAACTCCCGGAGTTACGCTTGTGGCAAGGATTTCACGTTTGCGAAAGCGCAGAGGCTACTTTGGAGCCGGGGGTCATGAAACCTATAGGGGACCATCTACACCCCAACCCGCACAATCCCTGAAAATTTCATCTAAATCGGACTATAACTTCGTAGTTTTTTTTTTTTTTTTTTATTTGCTGACAGACAGACAGACGGAACCAAAATTGTTCAGAAAGGTCTAAAACGCAAAATGCGAGTGGAATTTTTGATTTTGGAGACAAAAAAAATTTCACATTCCGAAAGTGAAAACAATGCTTCCGCTACCTTGGCAGACTCGGAAGCAAAAATAGGGTTGCCTGGTGGAACTGATTGCTGGAACACGAATGCTTCACAAACTTACCTAAAGTAGCTCAAGGTTCCAAATATAAATCTCCAGATTCCCACCTTCTGACGCATTTGTCGAGTCAAACGACGTTTGTTTGGGGGAAAAAATCCCCTTTGAGCGGTTCGGTTGGGTCGTAGCCAACATTGCAAGTTTATAACAGTCAGTTGCGCGGCGTATTCCACGGGGCACGTAATTTCGTAAGCCCGGGATTTCGTCTGAGAAGGAACGACAAAAAAGAGGAAGGATTAAAACTTGATATAATACACGTTTCTTGCATCATGAACTATAGCAGTCAAACCGAACGCAAACAATCGCGGGATTTGTTTCTGGGAGATATTTTTGTCCGACCATAGTCATAATAATAACAGCACTAATGCGGGAACTCTAGCAAAATCTTATTCACGTTGTTTCAATCAATCGTGATGAAGAATGCAGTGTCTGCGAACATGGTTAAAATATGTACCTACTTATAAAGATAGAATCGATGTTAACAGGAATGGCACTGTCTAATTATGGTATATCGAAGATCTTTGTTAAGATTACCAGACCTTCGAAACTTGCTCTCTGTGCATGTATACAGGGTGTGTGATTTCGTGACGGTCACAGGCCAGGACAAGATTCTACGGAAAATTTCTGATCGAAAATGCCTCTTAGCAATTTTTTTACACCCTTGGAAATGCGGTTTTTTTCAATTTTAAGATTTTTCTCGTTTTTTTCTACCTTACCGCATTAAAACGGCCATATCTCCCACATTTTGAGTGCGATTTCAAATCTGAACCCACTATTGGAGAGAGCGTTGAATTTCCTATCGCCCTAATGGGAAACCAACTTTTTTGAGCTGGCGAAACGGGTGAAAAAATCAGCTTGAAATGAACACGTGGTCAAATCGTGGAGATCTCGACTTTCTTCAAACGCTAATGAGTCCCTGTAATAGGGCATGTGAATTTTAGCCTGTAGTGCTAAAAGATGCGCCAAAATCTAGGCTTTCCAGCGATATAACCAGATTTGAAATTCCGTGTAGTATTCTAGGAGAAAATTGCTTTTCAAGTATGAGAATCGGGGTTTTTGACTGGATGCTCCGGTTTTTCATCATGCGTTAATTCGTCTGGTAAAAAAAAAATTCGTACTCGGATTAAAAAAAAAAAAATTATTAATGAAGCATTGTAATAAATTGTACATTTTTACTGTAAATAATGTTCAAAATGCCCACCATTCAATCTATGACCCCCTTCTATCAATGAGCGACGCAGATTTGTACACGAAGGAGTCAGAGTCAGCCGGGCTGTTCAAAACCTCTGTGATAATTAGTTGCTTTTCGTTGTTCGCATCAGTACAATGCCTGTGACATTCAGCAACATGGAGCTCAGCAACTTAGAAATAGCATTTCCACGTCAATGAAACCTTTTCCATATCAAATGAAACTTTTCCCACACCAAAGGAAATCTTTTCCGGACAAAATAAAGTCTTTTTCATATCAAATGAAACCCATATCATGAGTATTATTCTCAGTCTGGAGAAAATTCCTGCTTAGATATGGCATTTCCAAGTCAAATAAAACCTTTTAGAGACCAAATGAAGCCTTTTTACCTACTCGTTTCCTATTCTACTAAGGTGAATTCTACTTCGATAATCCTATGCCTAAAATTTCATAGAATTCGTAGAATTTTCATTTTGTCAACTTCTTTCTGCGATAGGTACAATAGCATCCACCCGCAATTTCCAGGGTACCTACATATTAGTTACCCTATTCTGCTCATTCGCTCATTAGGTGTCATTTGATATGGAAAAGGTTTCATTTGATAAGAAGAAGGCTCAATTTGGCTTGGAAAAAATTTATGAAAAGGTGCAGCTGTTATTCAGAAATCTCGTAGGTTCTTATTGGTGTTAGGGTTAAACCATTAAAGCAAGGTTTCGAAAACTTTGTGACGTTTTCAGGCGAAACACAGTGTTACATTCGTACAATTTGTTGTAAGTATAGTTTCATCAGGGGCGGCAACTGACAAGAGCACACACAAATCTTCACCCCCTGGCCAAAATGAAAAATAATACCTGATAATAATAATATTATAAGTATAATATTATCATAGAGTTTTCCAACTTTTGGTAATCGTTGTATTGTAATCGCTCTTGAAAAAAAAATGTCAACCCCCCTGAAAATTTCGTGGTTTACGTTTCAAAGTGTGTAGAATCCAAATCTGTAATAAAAATTTTTCCGTCCGTCCGCCGTACGCACAATTTCTCCCAAAAAAATCTGAAATTTTCAGGAAAAATCAATTTTCGTCCGACAACGCCCCAATTCTTTACCCAGCTCTCTCACTTAATTTAAAGTGCCCTTTAAGGGTTTTCAAAGTTTTTTAAAATCCCTAAAGAACTCAAAAAAGTCAAGACGGCCTAAATTTGGACTTTTTTTGAAAAACTTTCCATGAGGAATCGAATGAGCCCATCCCCAGGTCCGTAGCTCAAACCATTCCCGATGTATAGCCCGATTTATGGTGCCAACATTAGCGTTATTTTGGTTTATTCTTGTTTTTGTGTAGATATCAGTAACCTAGTGATGTAGTGAACGTGGATACTGGAGTGAACTCCTAAAAGGGTTTATAGCCGATACACGGGTTGCAGTATTCTGATAACCATTTGAAAAATAAAAAAACGCTGCAAATTCTTTCATTGGGGTTTATTATTCAATTGGCTTGCGTTCATGATTTGAATTTATACTAAGCTTTGGAGTGGGCGTGTTTCACAAGTGATAGAGCGATAATTGAATTTCAGGAGGCACACAAATATGATCAACTGATCAATCCAAATAGGTATTTTGGTTGAGAACAGATTTACGTGGTCGATGCATATCTCCTGAAATTCAATAATCGCTCTATCACCTGTGAAACACATACACTCCAAAGCTTAGTAAAAATTCAAATCATGAACCCAAATCATGAAAGCCAATTGAATAATAAACCCCAGTGAAAGAATTTGCAGCATTTTTCCCATGAACCCTCATTGAAGAGTAGATGGGTTTCAAATCCACCCGCCAAACAGAGGCTCACAGTGGTTGAGAGGATGGTAGAGTCGTGAGTTTGGAGAGGGTTGTTCACTGTAAGGGACCACACAACCGTCAGTGCCTGTATGGAAGGAGAACACAGCGTTTGATTGTTTCTGGGTTCAAAGAATGAACCAGTGAGAGTTCCTGAAATAAAGTACGCACACATAGCTGTCCACTCACCTGCTAGAATGTGTGCTTTTGCGCTAGAGTGCTCCAGAAACACCAAAACAGACTCCTATCATATTATTCCCAACCCTTGTGACTGAACTCTATTAGCTATAAAAACGCCATGAATACAGTAAATGCTATAAAACTTGAGTTTGCAATATTGTCGGTTGAGCAAAGAATGATTATTCGCGATACGCCCAATGACACTAAATTGATAACAACTTGTTCACGTACTGATTTCGAAATAAGTGAACTGTAAGGAATAATATTGCAACCGAGAGTTCTTGAAGTGGAAGTGTGGAAATTTACCGGTAGCAACAAGAGAAAAGCCCATTTTCACAGCGGTTTTTTTCACGTTGCCTTCCATTCAATATGCAAAGACATCTCAAGACTATTGAAGAGGGAAAAATATCCGAGAGAAACGGAAAGGCGGTCTTCCGTTAAAAAGTTTCTTTGTGACTCGGGAGCGAAAAGTTATTATTTACTTAGGCGAAGTATCGAGATATGTTGGAAGCGAGAAAAGAAATAAGATCAGATTATCACTTTAATAAGTTCCAGCAAGGGAAGAAGAGTACTTACACTTCCAAGAACCAGATTCACTAACTTCTGTATAGTTTATTTTAGAAATAATTGAGAATATTTAATATAGAAATTACAATGTGAATCATGATTTATTGATTCATTTGCCCCCATTGTGTCCTTTGAAACTAGTCTGTTTTTGTCCATAGAAAGTGACCAACCTCAATTTATTAGATGAGTTTTGGATTTTTCTCACTTCTATCGTGGGCGAACAAAACCTTGAAGCAGCTGAGAAATATTCCATTATCGACGACCCCGGACCGAAGAACGTGCAGTGTGATTTTAGATAGTCAGTCGAAATGTAAACAAATAAGTACCGCAACAATCTGACAGACGTGTCAGTCAGTAGTGGGTGGTTCGTAACTACGCTCTGCTACCATATAAAGAGGATGTGATGGCCTTCCATGGGCTGAGGGAGGGAAGGAATACCGGTTATGGCATCGGAACCAACATCGAACCACCAATATCGATACTTAAGATAAATCGGCCCATAAATATCGATATATTAGCTAAATATCTTTTGTCCTGTAGTTACCTTTTTCAGCCATACCAAACCAACGCAGTTTCTTATTACCTACCAATAATTGTTGAAATTTTATATTACAACCAGTTCGCAATGTACATATACTTGAACACTCGAATTTTAAAACGTCTTTATATCAGAACACCAAAAACAATAGCAGGTGTATGCAAGCGGAGTCTGAACACAAATATAAACAGACACTGGTAACCTTGTGGAAGTTTACTTGGTTGTTGTTCTCTTCTTCCTGTTGTCCAAAACAGGTGAGATGATTGTCGAAGTTATGAGAAAATGGAAGATGAAGAATACAAAGGCTTTTTTCCAACTGACTACGAATGCTACTAAATCAACAAGAAGAGGTGAAAACCCGCGATGTTTTGCCGATTTTTTCTCTCGATATATTGGTTAAGAACAATCAACTGTCGATCAATATCGATGTAAAATAATTGCTTCTTCTTAACATAGTAACGATTATTGATACCCATCCCTAGGCTGAGGCGATGATCCTTGAGATGAATATGAATAGTTCTTCATTCTTGCTTCCGAATCTCTTACATTCTTGCATTCTTACATTCTCTTACATTCTTACACTTACATTCTCTTACATTCTTCTTCATTCTTGCTTCCAGCTTCTTTAATCTGCTTCGCTTGAGCACAACCTGACGCTTTCTAGCACATATATCCTCTAGGTGTTGCAGGCATTAATCGCTCCAGCTCTCAGAAGGGGCAATTATAATATTCCATCGCCTCCCACGAAACATGTTAGCAAGAAAGTTGTTATGATCCACTGACCCTCAATTATTGACTGTCCTGTTGCCCTCTTCCCCTTGTACTTTCCCCTGGGCAAAATGCCTTCTCTCCCTGATCATGGGCCTGATTTCTTCTAATATTGTCCCTGATATTGCCCCTTGACAATACAATGCCCTACAACAGTTTCCCCTATCCTGCCTATTGCAAGCCTTTTCACACACCATCCAGCTTAAAACCACCCTCACTGTCGCAGTTGCGATTTTGAAGTTTTATTTCATTCAAAATTCAAGTTGGTTCATCAGAAAAAAGTTAATTTCAACTCCAGTAACTTTGATAACAAAAATACCGTCAATCTAAATGCAAAGCCATCAAGAATAATACAGGTATCAACTTTATACAAACAAAATATAATCAATTATTAACTTAATGGCCGTTGGAGACTTTCATAACGAATAATAAGCAAGAAAAACAAAGGGAAAAGCGAAATCCTGTCATTTTAAAGGAAATTTCTGCACCAACCTCTTTCGTATTAAGCCCAGGGGGTGTGACGGACGAGGATAGCTACTCCTTCCAGATTATTGAATCTGCTTCGCTTGAGCATAACCTGACGCCTTCTAGCGTCACATATATCCTCCGGATATTGCAGGCATTAATCGCCATAGGGCATGGAAGGAGCTGCTACAACATACCCTGCCACAGGCTGCATCTCCATGAGATTACCCCTGAAGCTCAAAAGGTTCAAGCTTATTCACGGGAGAAACAGTTTCAATTAACTGGAAAGGGGCAACAATCCATATCCTTCACAACTAATATACACGAATAATGAATATTGGTTATGCACTCATTAAGAGCGAGCCTCACCAGAGAGATGCCTGGCTGATTGGATCTGGAGATCAAACTGCACTATTCGATGATTTTTGAACGTTCCGCCGAATTTTTTGTTGACGATAGGCAATACTTTGTGGCACTGTTTTCGTAACAAGGTTAATGAACGAGTTTTGAATAGGTTTGACTTTTTCAAATCATCGTGGAAAGACCCAGAAGACCTCACAATTTCCAACCCCAATTTTCGAACTTATGCAGTTTAGCGGTTTGGGCGAAGGATGGTTTTAAATTTTCTTGGTTTTGGCAGAGGATCCAACCTGTAATACGTATTGTCGGAGTCTAGCAATATTGTGGGAGTCTGTAATGGTTTGTCGAGTCAATTAAAGAGGAACTTTACATGCATCGCATGCGGGTTATGTACGTTCATTATACTAGGACGTCATGTGCCACACCCAACATAGTAGACTCTATTTATAGTGTGTTTTGTTGTATACTATTTTGTTATTAATAATTTTCTCCGATATAGATAACATTTTTTTGCGACTGAGCGCTGAAGAAATTAATAGCGAAAGTGAATGGAGGAGTCGTAAAAGCCCAAGAGATAACAACCGGGCTGAACGAACTGTTTGAAAAAGTTAATAAAGCGTTCTCTAAACTAAACCTTTTTTTCCCACTATGAAGAGATAAATTAACCACAAAACAAACAATTCTGGCCTTTCAATTATAACGTTAAACTCTGATGGAATGAGTGTTTCTTCTTTTATTATTACAATGAACGATTTCTCTTACTCAGAAGAGGTTGAGATTCAGGTGAACGAAAAGTGGAGTGGTCGGAGAGAATTTCCATAATTTCTTGCAAGGAACTTCACAAATTATTCATTAGCGAGTGTCCTTTCTGGTTCGAATGGTAGTAGGTACCTCAGGCTAAGGTGATTAACGTTCTCCGTTCGGGCAAATCCATTATCGTCAATAAAAGAGGGTAGGAGGCATTTTTTAAATTTTAATATTATTATTATTCATTTATTTTATTAATTTGTTTTCAGAAAAAACGTTAAAGGATGGTCTACTTTGAACACGAGCCATTTTACCACCTTAAACAACCGTTTTGGTTGCTTCATTCGAAGAAACCCCTTAAATATGCATATGCGACTTTGTTTCAAAAATAAAGTCGCTGCGTAGGAAGGTTCTCCCCCAAATTTTAGATCATAAACCCTTGAAAACTTTCATTTTTTCATCAAAATGTTCCACAAAATTACAATTGGTTTATTATTCAATAATAAACCATTGTAATCGCTCTGGAAAAAAAGAAATTGTAACCTCCCCCTGATGATTTCATGGTTTACGTTTCAAAGGGTGTAGAATCCGAATCTGCAATAAAAAATTTTCCGTCCGTCCGCCGTACGCCGTACGCACGATATCTCCGAAACGGCTGGAGCAAAAAATCTGAAATTTTCAGGAAAAATCCATCTTGGTCCGACGACGCCCCAATTCTTGAGCCAGCTCTCTCACTCAATTTAAAGTGCCCTTTAAGGGCTGTAAAAGTTTTGTAAAATCCCTGAAAACCTCAAAACTAGTCGAATCGGCCTAAATATTTTCCTATTTAAAGAACATACCATTAGGAATCGAATGAGCCCTTTTCCACGTCCGTAGGTCAAACCAATTTCGATGTATGGCCAACATTTGCATTTTTTCGTTTATTATTGTTTGTTTGTAACCCAGTGATGTCCGGCCGATAGCGTCGAGTTGTAGTGAATGTGGATACTGGAGTGATAGCCGATGTGAATACTTGTAGTGTAGTTAGTAGCCGATACACGGGTTGAAGCATTCTGATAATATGAAACGCTGATAATATATAGGTAAATATTATTCAATATTATTACTGGGGTTTATTATTCAATATTATTACTGGGGTAAATAAGTATTCTTTCAATGGGTTTTATTATTCAATTGGCTTGCGTTCGTGATTTGAATCTGTACTAAGCTTCGGAGTGTGCGTGTTTTACAGGTGATAGAGCGATTATCGAATTTCAGGAGATATGCATAGACCACGTAAATCGGTTCTCATCCAAAACACCTATTTGGATTGATCAGTTGATGATATTTGTGTGCCCCTCTACATCTGTCTACCTTTGGCTACATCGTTTAAATTTGGATTTGGGGAAGTTTTAACGCAATACGAGTGCCAAAGGACTTGATAAATTATAGATGTTTTTATTGTGGGGGGGGGGGGGATTTTATTGAGGTTCAATAAAAAAACGCTGCAAATTCTTTCACTGGGGTTTATTATTCAATTGGCTTGCGTTCATGATTTGAATTTCTACTAAGCTTTGGAGTGTGCGCGTTTCACAGGATAGAGCGATTATTGAATTTCAGGAGGCAGTGCCTCCGAGGCACACAAATATGATCAATCCAAATAGGATTTTGGATTGAGAACAGATTTACGTGAAATTCATGCATATCTGAAACACGCACCTTAGCAGAAATTCAAATCATGAACGAAATTCAATAATCGCTCTATCCGTTTTTTTTTTTTTTTGTTAAAGGATGGTCTACTTTGAACGCGAGCCATTTTACACCTTAAACAAGCTTCATTCGAAGAAACCCCTTAAATATTATGAACTTTGCAAAAGCCAAGTTGAATAATTTTAATCACAAACCCTTGAAAAATTTTTTCATCAAAATGTTCCACAAAATTACAATTTTTATTTCGCTGTCTACCACGGCCATCTCGCGACAAACTTCAACGTCGACAATACGACGAAGTTGTGACGAAATTGTTCTTATCGCCACAGCACACGACGGACAATGAGACGTCCCACGGCACCTGTCGATCGTTGATTATAATATTATCTCATGAACGTTCAGTATTTGGCCGCCTCCATGAGAGCATTACGTGTAATTACGTGTTATAATTGTGCCACGCGCTAAAATTTCTTCGATTACACGATCGGTGGAAATTGGCGGTGGAACCGAGTTCCCGTCGTTCGCCCGTGAAAAGGAATTCCCACGCTTGGGACGTCACCGCTTGAAAAATGACTCGTGATTCGGGAGTTGGATGAATTGATGGTGGAGAGTGAAACCAACCGAGCTACGAGAAAAAAAATACCGTTTAATTAGTTAGATAGGATCGCACACAAAATTACGTAACAGGTCAACCCTCTTCAATAAAACGGCGTAGGGAAAGACGGAACGATTTTTTTATACGCACAGAATTTTGAAACAGCTTGGAATTCTCACAGGCTAGTAAAGTAAGAATTCATAAGATTCTCCGGAAAACATCGTGCTGTATTAAACCTCACTAATTAAACGGCGTCACTGATAGATAGAGAAAAAGATAGATGCTTTATTGTAATAAAAACGTGTTTTTTTCTCAAGAGTTCGCATACATGGCAATAAAATAATTTAATAATGATAACTTGACATGAAATACAAACTTTTTTAAATCAAAATAAATTTCATACAAAAAGACGAAAGATTTCGAATTGAACGATGAGAATTGATGAGAATTTAGCCTTACAGCCAGTGGTGTGAGGTGCAAAGAGAAAATTTAAAGAGAAAACGCTGCATAGTCTTTCACTGGGGTTTATTATTCAATGATTCATGATTTGAATCTCTACTAAGCTTTGGAGTGTGCGTGTTTCACAGGTGATAGAGCGATTTTTTAATTTCAGGAGATATGCATACAGCACTTAGATCGGTTCTCAACCAAAATACCTATTTGGATTGATCAGTTGATCATATTTGTGTGCCTCCTGAAATTCAATTCTATCACCTGTGAAACACGCACACTCCAAAGCTTAGTAGAAATTCAAATCATGAACGCAAGCCAATTGAATAATAAACCCCAGTGAAAGAGTTTGCAGCGTTTTTTTAATGTTATCAGAATGCTTCAACCCGTGTATCGGCTACAAAGCCTTTTAGGAGTTCACTCCAGTATCCACATTACTACATCAAGAAAGCCTCTAGCACCCATCAGGGATGGAAATAATTGGGCGCGAAACGCTAAAGAGAAAGCTACCACATTCGCGAATTACCTCTCCCAGACCTTCTCCCCCTTTTATAGTAACCCTATAAAACCAGTCAAATTCCAGGAACTTGCTGAATGCGTCAAACTTGAGCTAAAAACAAAAAAGCGCCAGGATTTGACCTAATCACTGGCCAAGTAATAAAAGAACTTCCTGACATAGGACTGCGTAAGCTATTACACCTCATAAATGCAGCGTTTCGACTGAAACATGTCCCGCAATCCTGGAAAATAGCTGAAGTGATCATGATCTTGAAACCAGGCAAGGAACCTACGGACGTAAAGTCCTATAGACCAATCTCACTGCTTCCGATTCTCTCTAAACTGTTCTCTTTAAACTGTTTGAGAAACTATTAAAAAAAAGACTCATACAAATAATAGAAGAAAGGAATCTAATTCCTACACACCAGTTTGGATTTAGAACAAAACATTCAACAATTGATCAAGTCCACAGGATAACGGATGTAATTGAAAATGCACTGGAAAATAAACAAGTGTGTAGCGCTGTATTTCTTGATGTGTCACAAGCATTTGATAAAGTGTGGCATGTTGGGTTAATAAACAAATTGCAAGGGATGTTACCCCACCAATATTGCCAAATACTAGAATCTTATCTTAGCAACAGATACTTCAGAATTAAAAATGAAGATGAATACTCACATCTCAACAAAATTAAAGCAGGGGTACCGCAGGGAAGCGTGCTAGGACCCCTACTCTACTTATTATATACAAATGATATACCTTGCACCCTAGGAACAACTATAGCCACATTCGCGGACGATACAGCAATTCTGGCAGTAGCAGACATGGTTGAAGAATCAACAGAAAAATTACAAGAAGCTACAGATGCCATTGGAGAGTGGACTCGAAAATGGCGCCTCAAACTAAACGAAACTAAGTCTACTCATGTGAACTTCACGAATAAAAAAATTACAAACCCTCCTTTTTATCTGAATCAGTGCACAGTCCCATATTCCAACTCAGCTAAGTACCTAGGAATGACCTTAGATGCAAAGCTGAAGTGGAAAGAACATGTCAAGAAAAAAAGGAAGAGCTATCAATCAGGTATAGAAAACTATATTGGCTGTTGGACCGAAATTCACAACTCAGTTTGCACAATAAATTGCTGTTATACAAAACAGTACTTATGCCTATCTGGACCTACGGTATCCAGCTATGGGGATGTACAGCTAAAAGTAACTTGAAAATAATTCAATTCCAAAATAAGGTACTGAGGAGTATTGTGAATGCTCCATGGTACATTCGTAATGATGACCTCCACAAGAACCTCCAAATCGAAAGAGTCACCGATGTCATTAAAAAATACGCAAGGAACTACGAAAAGAGGCTTCTTGCTCATACCAACCCAGAAGCCATTAGGCTTCTCGACAACTCCCAAGTAAACCGACGCCTGAAAAGGACCAAGCCATTGGACCTTGGATGCTGATGTGAAGCTGAAATGTGGTGTATTGTCAATGGACTAACACTCATATAATATTGCGGAATTTATGTGAAGTAAATATCTAGATAGTTGCCTGTATATTACCTCAGTTGTAACTAGTTGATATGTTAACAAATAAACGCTCTATTTAAAAAAAAAAAACTAGGTTACTGATATCAAAACAAAAACAATAATAAACCAAAATAATGCAAATGTTGGCACCATAAATCGGGCCATACATCGGGACTGGTTTGACGTACGGACCTGGGGAAGGGCTCATTCGATTCCTCGTGGAACGTTCTTCAAAAACAGTTCAAATTTCGGCCGCCTTGTCTTTTTTTGAGGTTTTAAGGGATTTTACAAAACTTTGACAACCCTTAAAGGGCACTTTAAACAAAGTGAGAGAGGTGGCTCATGAATCCAACATGGATTTTTCCTGAAAATTTCAGCTTTTTTGCTTCAGCCGCTTGATTTGCAGCGTTTTCAAGGACTTTACTTACCAACTTTTGTTTATTGGTATCGTGTGAGCAAGTTTTCGTGGGGATTTGTCAGTTTATGTGCCAAAGCAAAGACATGAAAATGTCAAAATAGCATGGCTAAAGCATGTTTCATGTTTTTTTTTATTTCAGCCGCAGGGTCTTAGCAGTAAGCATCCGGGGATGCAGGGGGTTTGCCCCTGGCTAGGCGCGCACCGCCTAGTTTTTATTCGAATAATCAAAATTCTAAAACTACATAAATTCCAAGGTATACAGACTGTAATCAATCGAGAATGTGCCTCCCTACTCCACCCAGTTCGACAAAGGTTAAAAAAATTGGGTCACATTTAGGTCGACGTGTTTATAAGGATGTGACTTGTTGTTTTTTAAAACCCCCCGCGGGAGACATTCACCTGTTGCCGATCCCCGACCGCGATTATTATTCAGCGTGAAACTCATTTTTCGCCCAGCTGACCCGCGGCAAACCAAGTAGAGCTAACGTAAGCGATACGTTAGCCAAAAATACCAACTCTACGCGAATCCGGTACGTGTCCATAAATTATGATCGCCGCAGGGATTTCCTTATCTATCTATCCGTGATCTTTTGATCGAATGTTTCTAAGTTGAAAGTCTCCCGAAGAACGTACTCAAGTTACACAAGTTTCCTCCGTCCTGTTTTATCATTTACATCGTACAATCTCCATATAAATGTGCGGTAGATACGGAGAGTAAGTGCACGATCTATGGGAGTAGAGTTGGCAGATAAACGTTACTGTAGGAAGAAGGCTAGGTATAACATTATCGTTATCTGACGCTATCTCTTTTTAAAATGATGACAACGTTGCTATTCTTATCACTATCGGCAGAGGCAAAAACTGGAAACGACACATTTTCTATACGACATAGGTTGTTTTCCTCAATGTATTAAGTGCTCTTGAATTTAAAACATTACATCGCTTATCTGGAGGTACAATTTAAATTCTTTTCATAAAGTAGATTTGATGTCAACACAAACGTCAAAACCTTGTGTTCACTGCATTGATAACTTTGCTACTTTCAAACACAAAACAAAATTCTTCGAAACCAATTAATATACTATCAGCGGGGAAGACATACCTAATATTGTGCGAGTATTTCCCGCCGTCTAGTTTAGGTTAAATGAAGACGTAATTTAAATATAAATGTAGAGATTGATTACAATTAAAGGCATTCGTCTTATCTCAACAAAATCGTGTTACGAAAGTGTGTCACAAAATTATGTTACGAAATTGCGTCACGTGTGATAATCTGAGGATCCCCAGAGGATAATTTCTTTCTTAATCATCTTAAATTGGTTAAATCACCAAATAATCTCCTTTGGAATATCCAGAATACAATAAATGAATATGTCATCGAAGGAGAGAGTTTTGTAAGGTGGTGACTCGAGTTGATTGTCTAACTGAATCTGTGACAGCGTAAATTTCAGGCGGCAAGCTGTACCTACATTGTTTGCTGAATACTATCATAAGCTAAAGAGTTTTTGTGATCAGCAGAAGAGACCCTAAGCTTTCTTCTCTCAGGATCCTCTTTCGAAATGATCCTGTGGTACTGACATTTCAAATTGAGCTCCTTTGGGGCATTGCGAATAACATGACACAGTATGGAAACGCACTGATCAGCTAATAGGGTTCCTGAGACTTATTTCTTTCCTCATTGACCAATTTTCCTCGAATTTGCGGAGTAGTTACTTCGGGAAATATTCAGAAAAGCCTGTGTGAGACTGTGAAAAATAGTAAACTTGACTAAATTTTCCATAGCTGGATTCATTTTATTCTTAATGTTAAAAATTCCCTACGATCTTGTGGATTCATCAAAACAAAGATATCGATAGAAACTTTCAGTTTGTTAAAACCAACTCGAAACAGTACACGAGTTCAAGGACTTCAGACGTATTTTATTCTCCATCGATTCAACTCATCAAAAATACAGCCCCGTGAGCACCACAACTTTGCTTGAGTACCTAGACTCCAGTACCTAAAAAATGAAATCTTTTCCCGTATTTTGTTATTATTTTTTTCAATCTTCTATTTAGCAAGAAAATGTTACGTAGTTATTAAAGAAAAACGCTGCAAATTCGTTCAATGGGGTTTATTATTGAATGATTCATGATTTGAATTTCTACTAAGCTTTGGAGTGTGCGTGTTTCACAGGTGATAGAGCGATTATTGAATTTCAGGAGGCACACGAATATGATCAACTGATCAACCCAAATAGGTATTTTGGTTGAGAATCGATTTAAGTGCTCTATGCATACCTCCTGAAATTCAATAATCGCCCTATCACCTGTGAAACACGCACACTTCAAAGCTTAGTAGAAATTCAAATCATGAATCATTGAATAATAAACCGCAGTGAACGAATTTGCCAGCGTTTTTTTCAAGAGCGATTATAATGGAAAAATATTCTATATGAAAATTTTAAATTTCGTAAGTTTGCGTGCATATCAGAATGCTTCAACCCGTGTATCGGCTATAAACCAAGTTTCACATCGGCTATCACTCCAGTATCCACATTCACTACAACTCACGCTATCGGCCGAAAAAAAAACTTGGTTTTACAAACAAACAGTAATAAGTGAAAAAACGCAAATGTTGGCACCATAAATCGGGCCATACATCGGGAATGGTTTGACCTACGGACCTGGGGAGGGCTCATTCGATTCCTCATGGTATGTTCTTTCAAATAGGTAAATATTTAGGCCGATTCGACTTGTTTTGAAGGTTTTTAGGGATTTTACAAAACTTTGACAGCCCTTAAAGGGCACTTTAAATTAAGTGAGAGAGCTGGCTCGGAAGAATTGGGGCGTCGTCGGACCAAGATGGATTTTTCCTGAAAATTTCAGATTTTTTGCTTTGTTTGGGAGATATCGTGCGCGTACGGCGTACGGCGGACGGACGGAAAATTTTTTATTGCAGATTCGGATTCTACACCCTTTGAAACGTAAACCATGAAATTTTCAGGGGGGTTATTTTTTTTTTTTTTTTTTTTTCTCAGAGCGATTACAATGGTATTGAATAATAAACCAATAAATCCCAGTGAGCACCACAACTTTGCTCGAGTACCTACACTCCAGTACTTAAAAAATGAAACCTTTTCCAATATTTTGTTAATATTTTTTTCAATCTTCTATTTAGCAAGAAAATGTTACGTAGTTAATAAAGAAAAAGTACTTGGTTTTATCCCCCTCCCCTTCAATATCCTCCAACACTAGAGGAATTATCAAATGTCAAAATAGTGATTTCATTTTAAAAATGCACGTTTTTCCACGTTCTAACACCGATTGCTTAAAAGTTGTTGCGAATTAGTTGCTGAATCGATTCCTGATGTTTCGTCGTTTTTACACCGAACACCCTGTAGAACGAGATACGGAAACGCACTGATCAACTAATAATCTCTGAGTGTTAAATTTCTTTCCTTATCGACCTATTCTGCTGAAATTTGACCTACAAAGCAGTGTAAACTTCAGAATGCGTAGATTCTCACTGATTGCCACGTTAAGATTCTCTTATGAAGTCCGCTTTATGCTAAACTAAGTAATATGGTGAAATCGTCAGTTTCGTGTGGAATTTATTTAAAGGAATTAGGCAAGTCTTACCTCTTGACAATTCCGCTACATAGATAAGAATGGCATGACCCAGATTTGTCAGCTAAGAATACTAAAAGTTTTTTGTCATATTTACCAGCTGATAATCGTCATAACTAGAGAAACCGCTTAACGTATAAATTTAAAGGATTGTTTCCGAAAGATCCTTGATGTTTTGTGGTGCGACCTAAGATAATGACTCGTCTCACGTCACCTTAGATAGGTCGACCTCAAGCTGTTTTAAGGAAATTTATTTCTTGGGGACAATATTGGTTCTAGATAACGGGTTCTTGGTTAGTTCAGGTACAATCTAGGGTTGTCTTTTCGGTTTACTATTCTCAATAATGAAACGTTGTAATCACGACCATAGAAAAAAAGTCTACCGGATCGGGTGTGGTACAGATCTTCCTGGGAACCATAACCTGAATCAGTGGCGGATCCAGGATTTATGTAAGGGAGGGGCGGGGGCAAAACATACTGGGGGTTCTGGGGGTACGGAAAAAACCCCACAGTGAAGCTGGGTAACGTTTTAAGAAAAGTAAAGGCAAAATGATGCGTTTTAGGCCTATATTTTTATATGTATACACGTACGCCATACACCAAAGGCCTAGGACGGCGGCACGAGTTTGGCGTCCATAAAGCGGCTCTTTAGACGTTTTATTTTACGTTAAAAATGTCCTTAGTTATTGTGAAATAAAACCAGTATAGCTATTTAAGTATTTGAGAGACAACTATCAATTCAAATTTCAGAATCTCTAAAACATATGAAAATATTTCTTTTATATCTAATGTATTTTTGCCCCACCCCTGAATCCGCGCCTGACCTGAATGAACAGATTAATGAAACGTTATAAATAATTTTAAAAGATTCCATGACAAACTCCTAGGGCTGGAAAACACGGTTTAGTAATCTCACAGCGATTTCAAGGAAATTTTATGGTAGTTATACGATGTACCCGTTGGCGTACCCCAATGAGTTACTTGAAACCCCCGGACTAAAGCCATATAGGTATATACTTTTTTTTTTTTTTGCAATTATTATTTTCAATGTGAAACCTATGTGATAAACCAAGAAAAAAAAAATTTTTTTTTTTGAACTTTCCGAAATATGTAGATTTCAAAAACAAAGCCCGAAGCTTTTTTCCTACACTACACAACCAAAGTTTGTTGTGTTTGTTATGTTGTTGGCTCAAAAGTCCAACATTGAACAGGGATGTGCCACCAGTCTCGGTATCCTGATCAGTCAACCACAAGGGACAATATTTAAGGATAAATTTATCAAAAATCGAAATCGATTTTGTTTGATTTCTGTTATTTGAATGAGATTACTTGGGTTGCTGTACGGTTTTCCGTTCGGTCACCATTTGGAAAACACTACTGGAACAAAATTTACAAAATTTGGCTACAAAATCCAACATCGATCCGGACAGTGTCAGTAATCTCGGCATCTTGATCAAAATCATTTTTGATCTATCAAAAAATCGAAATCTCAAAAGGGATTTTTTTTATAATGAGAGAGGAATTATTCCCTATATTGATTGCTACGATCATTCGTTCGCTCACTATTTTAAAAACCACATCTTAGGTGATGAAAATCAGTCGTCTACGGTCGGCTAGATAGTCGTGTTAGAGGGCCGAGTGGAGTGTCGTTTAATACTATACTAGACCGCGTGGCTTGCGACAACCCAAGTTGCATGGTTGATGCTATACAACTAAACCACCTATAACGCCATCTCCCACGCTTCTTCAGTAGAGGAAAACAAGTGGCAGCATTCTGGTTGCCCCTAATTTTGTTTTGTCTTGTTAAATATCAGTTGGAATCCTACATGTGTTTCGAGGGTACATTCTCTGTATGTACAGTTCAGTTCTGGTAGCCTACTGTCTAACACAGAAATAATAAACCTTTGTGTAATAATTTGCGTCATTTTTAATTTCTATGAAATACAATGTTACTCATTTAAATCTCGTTAGTACGAAGCCTTTGAAATTTTGAAAGGAAGGATTTTGAAGGAGGGGGCTCATTTTAGTAGTAAAGTTAGTTGCAACATAATAAAAATTACTAAACTATAAATCAATATGGAGGCTACAGTTCAATTTTTTGTGTTCTTAAGCTTAGTTTTATTTCAAAAGTGAAATACAAGTATTACGTACACCAAATAAAAACGAGATAGCAAGTAGGTCGCAAGATGCTAAAGTCATTTTTGGAAATTTCACGGCATTCTTAAAGCAAATTTACTATTGAGTATTTACATGAGAAGAGAATATAGAGAAAATATCAGTTTTTTTGAGTTAGTTTTAAGAAAAACGTTTGGATGACGTCCGTCTGGCCACTGTTCAGGCTAAATATGATTCGTCTAATGACAATTTTGGTCCAAATCAATTTCCAGTTGAAGGTGACAGTGGCGAATGAAAGGCTAATAAAACTATTTATAACTCTGTCGTTCCAGCTCTGAGCCACTGTAATCTATTCTATCCCGATGTCATCACCCCACTGACAGTTTTGCGAACGTTACAAGTAACATTAGGTGCTTCGGAGAGAAGCTTCTCTATTCTGAAATCTCTAAAAATCCAAATGATTCGAAATTCAGCAAAATACTCCTCTTGTGGGCAGCCAAACAATTATCGCACGATTTTGATGATATGCGAACTATACCTTTACACAATTAAACATTTTACTCCCAATTTTACGGTACTTTTGAGAAATTTACTTGATTACCGATTTTGACGAAAAGAGTAAGGTGAAACAACCGCAGCTTCTGTCCGATCAAGGTGAAAACCTTGCGGGCACCGTTTCGGCTCCTGAGGAGCATTAATAGTGCAAATGAATCGAAATTTTTGTCAAACGTTCAATATCATTTGCACCATTTTTGAGGCAGTTACGCGTGACACGGCGGACGGACATTGAATTTGTCCAATCTTGACATCTTGAAAGTTCAAAATGACATTTTTTCTTTTTTATTTATCGATTTGTTGGCCTCGATTAATTGGCACACGTATCCATACATGACTGTATAGATCATTGAAAATCGATAGGGTAAATATTGATAGATATTGATCATATTTGTGTGCCTATTGAACCTAAAAATTAAATAATCGCTCTATAACCCGTGAAACACGCACACTCCAAAGCTTAGTAGAAATTCAAATCATGAATCAATGCATAATAAACCCCAGTGAAAGAATTTGCAGCGTTTCATGAGTATCAGAATGCTTCAACCCGTGTATCGGCTACAAAGCCTTTTATTGAGTTCACTATGAGGCACCCATTGTCACAAATTAGTATCCACATCACTAAAACACATCACTACAGTCTAGTAAAAACTCATACACTAACTTTTCGCTTTGATTTATAAACATGCGGTTAAAAAATGTTTATGCGCGAACGTGTATTCGGATTCTTCAAATAAACAATGTAGAGTTAAAAGACAGGTATTCAGCGAAACAATATGGCTAACTTCACAAAAACTGAATTCTTTTCCATCTATGCAGATCCGCTAACGTTTCCAATCCGTTCCTCTTCACATAAAAAGTCGCCGACGTGTCAACAGTTTCGTGTAAATAAGAGAGCTTTTTGTTCGTCTACCCACCACGTCCACAACTGAGCGGCCCTGAACTTGTGCGCCGAAACACACCGAAGCGTTCTAATGAGAGAAATCGTTTTACCAGTCATGTCCCATCCGTAGCGATGGAAAACTACGGCCCGACAATCGAGTGTTTACTACCCGCCCGAATGTTTTCAGTTATTATTCAATTCGCCGGGCGACCTCAATGTTTATTGAATCGCTTCTGAAGGAGGGAGAGTGTTTGTTGAACGGGGATATTACTGTGGCCGTTAATGACTCAGTCACCAAAACGTTGCGAGAGCTACTGACAACAAAGCGATGATGCTATCAATCTGTTTGGGTCAAGGAGGCAACTCTACAGCATTTCCCAAGTCATTGGTATGCCATATTTCTTCGGATATCATTATTATCACGTTCACGGCCATAGTTCCTCTCCCTAGCAACGAAACCGGGGTTATTTTGAGGTTCGCTTCCTCGTTTCCAACTTAAGGTTCTGGACCCTATCACCGTCCACCAGACAGAGAATTTCACCCGCAAGGTTGTCAACCGATTCTATCCCCTCTGCGTTGAGAGTTTGAAAAGTTCTGGACTGTCAAGCTTCGAGTGCTGAACATTTAAAAAGAAGTTGGGAGGCAGTTTCTTCTTCTTCACAAAATCTGCACACTGCATCACCTGTGTAGGCTCCATTCCTGTTCAGATGTTTCGTGAAGGACCCGATCCCAGCCACTCCCACTAAGTCTCTTTTTTCCCTAGAGAGATTAAGAGCGATAGTACTTCCGCAACGGCAGGGTGCATTCATAACTAGTTTCCCTTATTTCTTTTCGGGGTTTTCCCAGTGCAGTTTTTGTTCCTTTCTTATCCATTCCCACAAAGCATTTTTTACCGAGAAGTTTGCTATACCCAAGACTGGTTTCGAGCCAATGAAACCCATGCAGGCCACCTGTGCTGGCTTGACCTGGTTTTGAACAGCTGTGACAGATAAAAGGGTGGTCAGGCTGTCTGAGGGAATGAGGACCTATTTCCTCTAGGTCGAGAGTCCAAAAGGTTCTGAACCGACTAGCTTCGAGTCTGGGAATTTAAAGAGAAGACGGGAGGCAGTTTCTGCTCACTGGATCACCCGTCTATTCTCCGATGCTTTTCAGATGTTTCCTGAAGGGCCCGTTCCCAACCACCATTCCCACTAGGAGTCTCATTTTCCCGTAGAGAAATTAAGAGCGATTGTGCTTCTGCAGTGGCCGGGTGCATTCATTAATATGTTTCTGTTCAGGGGTGTTTTCCCAGTGCCATTTGAGTTCCTTTCTTATCCATTCCCACAAAGGTTATAACCGAGAAGTTAGCCATACCCAAGACTGGTTTCAAGTCAATGAAACTCATGCAGGATTGTTCGTCTATTAGCTTCCGCTCGTGTATGCCCTACTCCCCTCTCCAAAGTGATCTTGTTTCTCAGGCTATCCTGTACATTTCAGCATTCCTAGACCAGTCGTGACCTCCTTTGAACAGCTGTAAGTGGTTAAAGGGCGGCTGGGCTATCTGAGGGAATAAGGATGCTCCTTATTCTTATTCCTTCTCAGATTCTCTACCACACATTCCCTTATTGTGAAGGGCTCCTTAATGACTCACTCAGTAGAACGTGGTGAGAGCATCCGACTACACAGCAATGAAGCTGGCAATCTAGTAGGGTCCTGAGGGGAGGCATCTGTTCTTCGGAAATTAAGAATTACTCCATTTTAGCATAGTACATGCTTTAGCCAACATCACCACTCTCTTCTCTCAAACATGAATGAGAGAGTACCTAACTGAACTGGCGTAGTCAGACTTTAACATGTCCAGCAAATGAGATTGAGCTCATAGGAAAAAAAAGTGGAAATACAACTGGATTAATTAGTAAAAACGCGTTTATTATTACTATTTGAATAATTTGTGATCGCTCGTACCATTGTGTGGTTCGGGAGGTCATTGTTAGCTTCAGAAATTGCGATTATTCGCTTTGGCTGGATTTTTACGGATCTGAAACCTACCCAAGTCGATTTCGCGAGAGCCACTTACAAAGGCTTATCATTGTTGAAAGAAAGAACTTGAGAACAAAGAACTATTTTCTAAAGACTTGGATGTTTTTATCTGTAAACTTTGAAAACCCCTTGAATAGAAATTGATGAAATGTAATTTCAGCACATTGAAAAAAGACATTTTGTTAAATCTATTAGCATCAGGCTATGGTGTTGCATTAGGTGTTGTTATGTCTACTCGAGTGTCTTCCCTGTCATTAATCTTGGTGACAGAAACGTCCCTTCCAAGGACTTAACAAGGAACGATATTTCACGCCTGCGAAGGATTTCGCAGCAAGAAAATGAAGGATCGTGAAGCGTTAAATGGAACGCGAAAGAATGGAGTGGAAAAATTATTAAAATCGAAGATCAGCGAAAAAATAGTCTGGAAGTATTTTCGAGTTTGTACACCCTTTTAAGTAAATTCGATGATCTCACCAGTGCTTTGTTATTGTATCTGGAAGCTAGAACGGCAACTCAATTCATATCACAGCTCTGCATGACTTTTGAAATGGAAGCTAGCACCCGTTTTTGCAAGAGTTTTCTTACTGAGATGATATTGGTTGAAATTTCAGCCTCTCATCTGGTTTTCTAACAAATCTGCAATCATGGTTTAGAACGGGAAAAATCAGTGCGTGAGTTGGTACCTCTGAAATCTAGCGTAATTTCTCTGTGAATCACAAGTTTGCGGTTGCGGTTAACCCATCTGAGTTGTGTAAATCACAATCACCGCAGATATAATGGGTCCCAGTGTCACTTTTAGCTCGAGTTCCTTAGTATTTCAAGACGAGTACCACTCGTCAGGACTGTTTCAATCGTTTTGATCTTTTTCGTTGTAGTAATTGTGACAAGTTTTGTGATGTCAAAACAGCGTCAAGACATTTCAGCATTTGCAATGAATGAGTACTTCCCAAACTTAAAGAGTGAGAGTACGGGATCACGATGAAACCATGGATACTCACAAAGACCCAGAGTGTGAGTGCTGCTGGTCGGACAAAGTCAATGTATTTTGAGATACCCTTGAAGCGGAGGAGACTCACGAACCACGTAAATTATGTTGCTTTTAAAAAAGAAAAGTAAGTTGTTTTTCAGCAAAGAATAAACGTGCTTTCGTTTATCCTGAGTTCCCATCAGCAACTAGGCCAGCTCACAAGGGTGATGGCCCCCTAGTTCCCATTCCTCAAGCTTGCTTGGACAGCAGGACGATCATGTGTCTCCTACGCTTCTTGAGGATCTTACCTACAAGCCTGAAGTCGACTCTTCAACAAAGCCATTCACGAAAGGAGAACTCAATGATTTGGCGAGGAATTGAAACTTGCCAAAAGATGCAGCAAAAGTCAAGACAAGGACGAAATCGAAAAATACCGTGCTTTTATGGTAATGTTAACTCGTAAAAGACCTAAAACCTTGAGAAACAAATTTGTATGCTGGTACGCTGCAACATCTGAAGCTTGATGGTGTTCTTCGGTGGGTTTAAATACAAACTCATCACAGAATTCAATTTCAAAAACAATGGAACTTTGTATAAATAGAATGCGATTGGCCACGTTGTTTTGTCTTTGAGTAGCCCCTTTGTTTTGGGAAGTACCTTCACTGTGACATTTAGAACATCGAGAGAACTTGCAAACCGGTGATTTGTGGAAGAACTTGACGTGATAGGAAAACTGTGCGCACATATTTGAAGTCAGCACGGAAAATCTGTTCACAATCACCGATTCCTTTTCATTCATCACAAAAAGTTTTATATTTTGCCAAGTTGTGTAATCCATTCTATTGGTTTTCTGAATAATTACCTCCAGATACGTACTGTATCTCCCATACCTACTGTATCATGTTACCGGTATGGGTTTACTGATCGAAACTCTTTCTAAGCACCTGACATAGCCAAAGTTACGTGAACACACTTGTAACTGCTGGCTTTCTATAAAACGTTATCTATAAAGTAACATAATGGTCGGTCATAACGACTGACGCAAGACCAACTTTAGAAAACTAGTCGGTGAAGTCATACAAAGATGCATTTTTATTCAAAAAGGAAACCGGTCTTCTATTTTTAGCGATCGCGATTCCTATCGTAACGTAATTCATCAACTAACAAACAAGTATGTTATAAAACATCATAGTGAGCACATTGCAGAATATAATTCTCACATCTTCTTTCATGTTTCGTTATTAAACATCACACACAATCAAAATGTGATGCTGTCATAATAAAGTGGAAGCAAAAATGAAAACTGTCAGAAGTTGAAAGAAGCTAATCAAACACCTACAGTTTGACAAGGTGCGTGTCAAGATCCTCGGGGTAAAATTTAAAATAAATTACCTAAGTCTGATTTACTATCCACAACTTTGGAGCCATCCATAATAGACATGATAGAACTTCACGAAAATTGAAAATGCCGATTAAGTTTAGTTCATCAAAAACTACGAAAAGTGGCTGAAGTTAAGAAAAAGTACAATTTTTAAAGTTTTTTCGAATTTTTCATATTTGAAAACATTGTAAACGGGTTTTGATGTTATTTATAAATTTGGGGACATCTCCACTGAGCCTCTGTTGGTTAGTGGCTTTGATCGGATTTCGTAAACTTCAATCAGGAAAAAAGGAGGAAGGAAGTATTTTGATTTATTATTATCAACAGAACACCCTGTTATCAATCAAGGGAAACTAAATGTATAGGTACCTTTCAAGCTAACTACACAGATTTTGAAAATCGAACAGCAAATTTATTCGTATAAGATGCAGGTGGTCCATTTAGTCTGAAATACTGGAGTTGATTGAAATTCTATGGAAATAATATCCCACCCATATATTTCAAGCCTTAGCATTCATACAAAGTAGGTGACCTACCCCAACTCACAAACAACAGAAACTATCCCATGTTTTAAATAGCAATGCGCATCCCCCATGTCAAATGACTTATTAATGATTCATTAATCGGTATTAATAATTAATTTTAGTTGAACTTCGGGTTGGAACGAATAAAATGCTCTCAGCAGAACTATGTAATTCAAACAATTCCTAGTCGCAGGAATGCGGTCAAGCTTCTGCTGACGCTGAAGAGATTACTGGATTTGGTAAAAGCCTTACGACAGCAATGTTTCAGTATTTTGGTCCTGTCATGAGAATTTGCACGTCATTGCTTATATTACATCATTACTTATAGCTCATTCGAGTGTTCCATTGCATGTTAATTTCAAATATCAGCCAAGCATCTGCAGACATTAAAGAAATTACTAGATTTAGTTTTTATTTAGTAAGTAGGTTTGCTGAGTTAAGGCCTTAATAAAGCTATGTTTCAGTATTTCGGTCAGGAAAACCTGCAGGTCACTGTACTCATAGAACATTGAAGTGTTGATAGCTATTCTATGTTGATAGCAAATACTCGCAGAGTAGAATACTTTAATAATGCAGAAGGTTCATTTAAACTGCACTCCAAAAATTAGATAAGAAATCCTTCGTTTTTACATTTAAAAAAGTTATTTCCCCATTCATGGAAAATACAGCTTAAACCTCCATCATTAAGGAAGAAACGATCGGTCGAATGAATTAATATAAAAAATTATGAGATATTGTGGAAGATAAATTTTTAAAAGCAGACTCTGCTTGGTCAAAGATCGTGATCGTAACTTAATAACTACTAATCGAGCATTTATTACATAATATGGTGGGCAAATTAATACTTACAACCCACCTATTAGCGTGAATGAAGTAGAAAAAACATGTTGGTTTCTACCGTAAATTTGCTACCTGCAGAGGTCTTAGTAACCTATTCAAGATGATAACGTTTCGCCAAAGGCATTACAGACGATGACCTTAGGAGATTTGCATATATTAGCGAACGAAGCTGCAGAGTAACGGGCGGTGAGAAAAGGAAAGTTTCTTGTAACTTGCCTTGTGTCTCTACTGGTTGACTAGAGAAGGTAAAACATAGCTGCACTATTTTATAGAATCATAAGGTTTGTTTTGACAAGAGGTTCCGAACCAGTTCGGGATAGAACCAGAACCTACAGGGGGAGGGATAGAACCACCGAGAACTTTCGATATTCGTTCTACTTGTCCGAACGCTTTCCGAACTAGTTTGGAACCTTGGAACATTTGAGTCGGGGAAATTATACGAGGAGTTTTCGTACCGATCGACGATTCCTAAGAACACACGCCGACTCACTGTAAAATGCTCGATAAATTCCACTTCGTTGTATTGACGACGGTTTCCAGGTAGTTCTCCGTTTTCGGGCACAGCCGTTGATTAACTACGTACTCCACTACTTCTTCGTCAGACGAGCTGAAGTCAGGTTCACTGATGACGGAGTGGTCCTCATCACTCGAACTTGATGACGAACTAGACATTGTTGTAAACCTCGAAATTTATACTTGAAACAAAGTTAGTTTTGACAACCTCAACGGTGTAGGTAGGCCGTATTTGGGCGGAAATAGATAATAACCGTTGATAACGCGATAAATCTACTGCGCATGTCTCGGACTAAAAGTTCTGGCAAAAATCTTCGAACCACTTGAACTAGTTCTAAGTGGCTCTGGACTCCTTGTCCGAACAGCGAACCAAGAGGTTCGAGATTTTTCAGAACTAGTTCTGGAGTGTCAAAACAGCCAAAAAGGGGCGTGTTCGGTTCTGAACTGGTTCTGAACCTATTGTCAAAACAAACCTTTAGACATTTGACAGAGAGAACATCCATTTGACAGAGTTAATTTGGCCGGCATGAACATCCAGAATCCATAGATTGACGATTCTGAAAGGCATTTTGATATATGAACATCATCGGTATCTATACAGCGGGAGGCAGCACTTGCAGGGACTCTGGAGGAGTTCGAAAATGCTGCTAAATCGCGTGGCTTGGAAATAAATGAAAAAAATACGATGTATATGTGTACCTCCCGTCACCCTCTACGACAACAGAACACTGTTGATATCAATGGCCACTCTTTCCAAACATGCGATGAGTTCAAATATTTGGGAACAATAACCACAAGCATTAATGATGTGACCACAGAAATAAAAGCCAGAATTGCTCAAGGAAATCGCTGCTACTACGACATACATAAGCTATTGAGTTTCAGAGGGTTATCTAGGCACGCAGGCCGGTCGTTCTTTATGGTTCTGAAACGTGGGTCCTCACCGAAGAGCGCGAAAGAATATAAGGTGCTGAGGAAAATCTATGGACCGGTCTTCGCAAACGGGCAATGGAGAATTCAGACCAATTTAGAGCTAAAGCGCCTCTTTAATCAACCAGACCTGGTTTCCATAGTGAAAAGTAATCGTTTGAGGTGGCTGGGCCACGTTGAGAGAATGCCCGCAGAGCGGTGGCCTAAGCGAATGATGAATGGGAAGCCAAGCTCAAGACTTACAGGAAGACCACGAGCACAACGGCAGGATGATGTAGAGAATGACCTAAGAGGACTAAACATAAGAAGATGGAGGTAGTTGGCATTGGACAGAGTTCAGTGGAAGGCAGTTGTGGAGGCCAAGGTCCTTGCAGGACTGTAGCGCCATGGGAAGAAGATAAAGCGGAGAAATAGTGATTGATGCAAGTGGAAGTTTTGATTTTGTGTATTCAACGCCCCGGGCGAGTACTAAGATTCTTCGGTAGTGGCTGAAGAAAAACGACTGTCAAGTTGGTTGGACAATACCTTCAACTTTTTCACTTCCTGTAACAGGGAACGAAGTTCAGGGGCCGCTGCTGAAAGGAGCATAGCCGATCTGCATCCCCAGGCCAAAATGAAAAAGATACCTGATATTAATAATATTAAACGTATGATATTACCATACTGTTTTTCAAATTTTCCCATTGAAGAGCAGAAGAGTTTCAAAGTCACGCGCCACACAGAGCCTCAGGACGAGTGAGAGGATGGTAGAGCTGTGAGTTTGGTGAGGGAAGTTAGGAGTTCGCTGTCTGGGAGCAAAGCTTCGGCTTTGCGACCGATGGGCGGAGCTTGGAGGTGAACCACACCGCTTCACGCTGTTTGATTCGATTTGGCTCCAAAGAATGAACCAATGAGAGGGCCCGAAATATACAGCACGAAATTCCTGAGAGCAAAAATAGTTATCTGCTCCCCCGCTAAGAATGCTAGAGTGCACAAGAATCACCAAAACACTCTTATCCTATTATCAGTTGATTGTCCCCAACCATTGTGACTGAAATGTGGTGGTACCATTGTGTGGTTGTTGCTGTAAATAAGCGATGAATACAGTGCCATAATACGTGAGTTTGCTGGAATTTTCGGTGGAGCAAAGACCCACTGGCGCCCAATGTCAGAATTGACAGGACTGCAAAACACCTGAAAGGCAAGCTGAAATCGTTCCACAATTCACAAGTTCAACCCTCATTACTACGAAAAGGTAGAGTGGGTCTGCGGATATGAGGTAAGTGATAAACTTTTCTGCTTCCTTTGTCTTCTTTGCTGCAATAATAGGAATGTAGCTTGGAGTAAAGATGGAATTGCGCTTTCACCTCCATGATTCTTGCTGGGCAGACACGAATTTCAACTGTAGCAAAACATTTTTTTTTTCCAGGGCAGGATGCACTGCCGACGATCCATTTTGGTTCTTGCGCAAACGCTATCACCACTCCAAAGGCACCCACCATGTGAGGTACATATGTACAAGACATCAACTAACAAGTAATCGAAATAACCCCGAGCTCTTTCATCAAAATCGAGTTTCTTCAGTTCGCCGGTTCATAGACCCTCATTCTTCCATAATAATAAACAATCAAAGTTATAAGAAAATAACATTTGCGCATGCGCACGAGCTACTATTGAACCGTCACACAGAAATTTATAGACGTCTATGACCTAGGTAACTCTCACCGAAAATTTTCATAGGAATCGAAATCAAATTTACTATAGTTTTCACTATGACAAACGATTGGCATAAACTGTCAAACGGGGACGGATTCGAAATTGTTCAACAAGTACTAAAACGCAATAACAATGGAAATTTTTATGTTGGACATCATGTTTTCCCACTTCTTCACGAACACAATACCCACTTCTTTACTTTCGGCGAAGAGAAAAGACGAAATTTATATGTAAATGTCTAAGGGTCATTTTTGCCAACACTCGTTATCCCTAACGTAGAGTTAGCCTAAGGCTTGAAGGGCCATTAGCGGATTTTGTCTTCTCCCAACCCCCATAAGGCGGTAAGATAACGGCCTAATCTCCTCACCACTCCGCAACTCTTAACTGCCCGAACCTCGGCCAACTCACTCGTGACGTGAAGGTCAACCTTGTTTGGAAAAGCAGCAATGATAATCCTGGACCCGTTCCCTGCAGTAAGCTATATACGAGTTTTGGAAGATTTTATTTTTATTTTTTAAGGGACTAATATTGATTGAATACGGTGGTGGGCCTGACCAATTTAGCCCTGTCCGTGTGCTAGTGCCAATGCTTGCCACGCTCACCTATTAATTTTTAGTACGATTTGGATGGATGGATAACATTTTTGTCATTATACCTTGTCCATCGTCCCTGGCTTTATTGTAGTGAAGCGTCTGCGCATGCGATAATGTTGGCCGTGAATGCGAAGATAGGTATAGATTTTAGGATAACGACCTATAAATGTAATTGCGATTGGTTAAGGTAATTGGTTAGGTAATTAGGTTAAGTGCCCCGTAGAGGGGGGCACTGGACCCGACGCCCCCGGGGCCCGGCCTTCGTAACGGGGCCCGAATTGTCAGTCGTTACAAGTTTTAGAAGCTCCCTTGCTTAATTTTAATTCGGTTTGGAAGTATTAATAGAGAATTAATAAATATACACATACAAAGCCTCAATCATTCTCAATTTTCCACAAAAGTTACAGCAGTTCGTAGATGTTTTTTTTTAGGGGGCCCGGAATTTTGCCATTAGACCAGAATTCTCTCTACACGGCCCTGAAAAACAGAACTAACACTTTTTTTTGCAAATATGTAAATAAGTCATGAAAAACTCGATCGGAATCGACCAAATGAGGGAGTTGCTATGGATTCTGTAGCACCTGTCTTGCAACAGGTTGCAACAGCGTCTAGGCGGTTAAATGACAGACCTGCATTTTTTTAGTGAACATCATCCGGAGTGATCTCATTCGACTTAAGGATTTCTATCTGAATCAAATCAAAACGACGATTTTTTGATAGATTATTGATTAAATACAATCCCTTAAGACTGATTAATCTAGGTGCCAAGATTACCGACTCATCCCGGATCGATGTTAAATTTTTCAGAGGAATTTCGTAAACTTTGGTCCAGTATTTCGGGAAAAAGCGGACGTACGGATGTTTTTCTTCGATTTTGAAAATCCACATAAACAATTGGTGAATCGTTATTACTTCACCATTATCGTCTGATTTGATTGTCTATTTCAAATTACATTTTTTCCGACTCCAATATTCGTCTAGTTGTGCAACAAACCTTGGGAGTTTTGAATTTTCTGTCCTGAGGGGGAATGGAGGGCATTGTAATCAATAGAATGGGATACAATAATATCGCCAGCTAAAAGGCCGCAGCCCGTAGTGATAGCGAGAGTCCACCACGTGTACACTAAGTCACACCATTTCTACAACGAAATCATTAAATGTTATCGTATTTTTATTTACATCTGAGTAAAAAAATAAAAAAATGTCAAATAAATAGGAAAATAATTTTTTTTATTCCATTGAAGCTTACAGTACCGATTGATTTTCTTACATCTTGTTTCTTAGATCAAGGACATAGGTCTAGTTTTGAAACATATTTCAGATCTTCCAAATCTAATTGTAGAAAAGGTGAATGGAGGGGGAATACTGTTAAATAGTTATATCTTCACTATTTTCATCAGTTTTTGTATATTATTATTAGGGTAAAGTGCCTGAATATGGCATAGTGAATTTATTGAACACTGGATAACTATACTCATTAGTGGAATGGTCAACCTGGACAGTTGGGTCACTAGGTATACTAATAGTTTTGCACTCATTACAGCCCTTATCGCGAATCCCAACCTTTACAGTTGGATCAACAAGTTTTGGTTGGTCTTTTTACTTAAACAACGACAGTTTTTCGGAAAGTTTTGCTGCAACGAGGTAAGTGACTTTACAATTGTTCTATCAAGGATTCTATTCAGCAATCTCTAACGAATCGTTTTCGTGAACGATTTTCCTCCTAACTATCTTTTCTAGGGCTCAAATTTAGATAGATAACATCTATCATGGGAGGGGGCTCTAATACGATTGCATTCCATATTGGGACATACGATCTCAGTGTAGATTTTGTGAAGCAGCTATAGGTACACTGGAACATTTAGTAATGGAGTGCCCTTTATTTTATACAGAAAGGACAATGTTATTTGATAATATTATTATTAATAATTTAATTTGTCAACCATTTAATTATTTAACTTTACTTAGCTCCAAAAAATATCAGTATATATAGAGGAATATACAATTATTTATATCAGAGTAATATTTCAGTTTAATTCAATTAATTTTTTGTTTAAGTCTTACGAAAAAATAATTTTGATACAATAATTTGTTATAACCATGTGGCTGTAAAATGTTAATCATTAATGCCAAATAAAAAATATATTAAAAAATCCATATTGGGCTACCCCCTGATTATTTTTGTATTTTACTGCTCATTTAAAGTTTGTTTAAACTGTTTCTTTCGTCATAAACAGATAGGGAAAGAGTAAGACACACTAACTTCACTGTTTTCCTAAGGTATCTTAATACGGCATACCATGCCATGTCGAGCACCCTTTGTATGCCATAAAAGGCAACTGTTTTCCCGAGGCAAGGAAACACAAGTTTTTGTATAAACGTTTTTCTGCTAGTCAGATATTACTTTTGGGTAATCCTGGCGATGGGGGTGGGTGGATCTTAGTATGGGGCAATATACCTCCCTTTTTGAGTTTGAAAACAAGGTCTCTTATTGTGTAGGTTCTCTGGGGGCAAAAACTTATAGTGAGCCATATTAGGGCACCTTACCCTAATATGTGTTTTTTTTTTTTTTTTTTTTTTTTTTTCATTGTCCGATGCCAATTTTTGTCTAAAAAACCTCTCTTGTGCTGTGAACCTCAGAAATTTTGAATTTGATGTCGGGATGGGGATGAAGGGGATAATAGCCGATCCGTTCAGCTGCCGCTCATTCAGACAAGAATTCTCATCCAACTTTCGACTTTCTTGTTTGTTTGATTAAGAATTTGTTCAAGTTATAGAAAATATGTTTAAATGTTTATGAGTGTGATCATACAAAAACCTAGGAGCGTCCCTGTAAAGCATACATTACTCACCAATATGTTTCAGGACTGAAAACGTTCCACTAACCCCTGTGATAGATCCAGAGGCTTATAGAAAATACTACAGAAATACTTCTCCTCATTCCTAAAACTTTCCAGACCTGCCAACATTACGTTGCAGATGCAGGGGTTTTGAAAGTCACTTTTTACAACCAAATCGCGTATAAATTCAGTGAAGCTTGACTTATGACAGCGGTGCGACCATTTGTCAACAAAAGCTTCCATCAACAATTCATTTGTCACTGGTTGTGCTCGCTCGCTTCAATAGCTCGATAAAGATATAAATATAGATCACATCGTACAATCATGTGTACTTCAAATCGATTTTATCAGTACCGCCATTTTTCTCAGGAATGATCATGTAAGTGTATCATGTCCGATGTAATCACGGCAGTATAAATATTTTCGCCCTAAACGACAGAAATCGTATTACGAGAGGCATACCAAAAGTGAGCTTACAATACTTACAATATTCTGAATAAATTTTGAAATTCTACTAAAATTATTATTTACTTACTCCAATACTGTTTTTTCACGAAGTCGAAATTATTTTGTACACATTTTTTGTACTGTATCAACAGTTTTTGCGGACGTTCTTCTGAAGCTTTGGCTCTTCAGTCGATATTTGTGGAACCAGGTTTCCATGCAAAACAAAGATCTATTCTGTAGCGTGTGTCTTAAGGACAATTTTGGATAGCTGCGGATTGGATTGCATGACACTGGGTTCAAAGGCGCAATTTACCCCGGCACTCGTGTATTGTTCGTCCTCTCGTTTAATTTTGTGCATGTCCATATCCCAGTCAATCTGTCAATCCATAAACCCATTAACCAGTCTTTGTACCAAATGCCTAGGCAAACTGTAAAATATTCTTCCCCAATCGAGGCTTGACAATTTGAATAGGCAGTTTGTAAAATACCATTAAAAACGCTGCAAATTCTTTCACTGGGGTTTATTATTCAATTGGCTTGCGTTCATGATTTGAATTTCTACTAAGCTTTGGAGTGTGCGTGTTTCACAGGTGATAAAGCGATTATCGAATTTCATGAGATATGCATAGAGCACGTAAATCTGTTCTCAACCAAAATACCTATTTGGATTGTTCAGTTGATCATATTTGTGTGCCTCCTGACCACTCTCTTTGTATTTGCAGCGTTTCATGGGTATCAGAATGCTTCAACCCGTGTATCGGCTACAAAGCCTTTTAGGAGCTCACTCCAGTATCCACATTACTACATCACTAGGTTACTGCGATGAAAACATAAACAATAACAAACCAAAAAAACGCAAATGTTGGCACCATAAATCGGGCCGTATATCGGGAATGGTTTGAGCTACGAACCTGGGGAAGGGCTCGTTCGATTCCTCATGGAAAGTTATTCAAAAAGAGTCCAAATTTAGGCCGCTTCGACTTTTTTGGGGTTTTTAGGGATTCTACAAAACTTTGACAACCCTCAAAGGGCACTTTAAATTAAGTGAGACTGCTGGCTAAAGAATTGTGGCGTTGTCGGACCAATATTGATTTTTCCTGAAAATTTCAGATTTTTTGCTCCAGCCGTTCGGGAGAAATCGTGCGTGCGTACGGCGGACGGACGGAAAAATGTTCATTGCAGATTCGGATTCTACACCCTTTGAAACGTAAATCATGAAATTTTCAGGGGGGGGGAATTTAGAATTTTTTTTTCAAGAGCGATTACAATGGTTCATTATTGAATAATAAACCAAAAGTCAACAGGTAAAGTCAAGCGCCTCACAACAATTATTTGTCTTAGGCATGTTTAAGGCAAAATTAGGAAATCTTTATTCACGGATATGCTGCCGACGATCACGCCAGAACTTAGTCTGTTAGATATTCTGTCAGTCCAATTTAATGAGTTCTTAATGCTATCTTTGAAATTTTAATTGAGCCCTGGGCGTTTAAAATCCCCGAGACTCCACGAAAACTCCTGCAATGTTGTGAGCATCTCGACATCTGTGGCAATAGGCTAGCAAACCTAATCTTGAAGCAAGGTTTGTAGGAACAATTTTGCATAGCTGCTAGTATGGCATGTGTTTCTCAGGCGCAATATACTACAGTACTCCTGTGTTGTCCACCCTCTCTGCATGTCTATGTCACAGTAAATCTACCAAATTAGCCATTTTACTAAATGCCTAGGCAAACTGTAAAATATTCTTCCCTGGTCGAGACTTGCTAGGTTGACTAGGCAATTTGTAAAATCTCATTGAAGATCAATAACAATAACAATCAAGTTTAAGTGTCTGTTCCAATCAGTTTACCAGCTGCCTCTCACTTTCACTCCTTTCATGTTGATTCACAAACAGCTTTTTCATCGCAAAACGGATATATATTTCTTAGTTAAACTGCCGCCAATACCGTTGACAGTTTCAACCCGCTGCCATAGAAGTTCTTCATTTAACAATAAGTGTTAGGAATTTGATAGGTACTCATATCAAGCTGTAGTTATATTAAACACTATAGATTCAGGAATAGATACACGTTCTATAGTCTCCCTGGACCCCGCCTGCCATTTAGTTAAATGCCTAGGCTATATAAACAACGGAAACAAGTATTTGACAGTTTGCTTAGGCGTTAAGTGAAATGTTGGATTTGACAGACTGTCAGCGACATAAATATATATTTATACGGATGGACCCAAAAAGGTATTCGCGAACAAATTGTCTACATTTTTTGGAGCCATTGCATTAGCACCATTTTGAGCAAACCTTTGTTGAATAGTACTAGTTCGACCAGTATACTATCACCACCATACGCTCAAAATGACAATATGAGGAAATCTTCACTCACGTCTATGCTGTCGACGATCACGACAGAACTTGGAGAGTCTGTTAGATATTCTGTCAGTCCACAAGGGTGACAATTTAATGTATTCTTAATCTGCTCTTACCGATTTTTACAGTTTTAACTCCTCGAGACTGCACTTAAACGGCGGTAGTGTTATGAGCATCTCGACATCTATGACAATAGGTTTACATGCAAACCAAAGCTCTACTCCCGAATCGTGTTTCGTAAGAACCGCTATGCACAGCTGCAAGTACGACTTGTGTTTCTCAGGCGCAATTTACTCCAGCACTCTTGTGTTGTCCACCCTCTTTGTATGTCTATGTCACAGTCAATTTATCAAATTTGCCATTTTTCTAAATGCCTAGGCAAACTGTAAAATATTCTTGACAGTTTGACTAGGCATTTTGTACAATGTCATTAAAGGTCAACACTTAAAGTCTCATAACAATTATGTTTCGTGTGTTCTAATCACTTTCTCAGCTGCTTCTCACCACTTCACTCCCTTCATACTGAATCACAAACAACTGTTTTATCGCGAAACGGACATATATATTTTTTAGGTAAACTGCTGCTGACAGTTTCAACTCGCTGCCATGGGAGCTCTTCATTTGATAATAAGAGTTACGAATTTGATACTCATATCAAGCTGTAGTTACATTAAACACTATAGATCAGGAATAGATACACGTTCTATAGTTTCCCTGGACCCCACCTGTCATATAGTTAAATGCCTAGGCTATATAAACAAAAACTTTTTTCTTCTAACTGACACGAGTATTTGACAATTGGTTTAGGAATTGAGTAAAACGTCCAATTTGACAGACTGTCAGCGACGTATATGTGTATTTATACGAATGTCCACAAACGGAATTCCGTGAAAGAATTGTCTAAAACTTTTGGACCTATAGCATTTGCATAATTTTGAGTGAAACTTTTCTAAATAGTGATAGCTCGGACACTATACTATTCTCACCATACGATCACAAAGGCAAAATAAGGACATATTCACTCACGTCTATGTTGCCGACGATCGCGCCAGAACTTGGAGAGCCTGTTAGCCAGTCTGTCAGTCCACATGGGTGCCCGGTGTCGAACTGAAAACTCCCGAGCAACAGAACAACAGGCTGACGGGCGGACGCGACGGGTGGGGTCACATGCGCCAACTGCCGTCGGCTATCGTCCCGCGGAGTTACAATCGCGGCGAACGAGGGGGGCGACCGCTTCCCTCCTCGGTCGAACACAGAAGTCGAGTTCCCCTCTCATTCATTATCACGTTTCGGGCCGTGAGTTAGGATGTAAACGCCTGCCAAGTGGGTGAACATTTGAAGAACCGAACGAGCGGTGCGAACAAACCAGCGAACTCGTGAGCTACATCGGTTATGAATCACGACGCCCACTAATATCTTCCCAAATGAGAGGAAATTAGATTTGCAAATAAGTTTATCTTGGAATGTAGCTGTAAACCCACAGCATACCTACCTAAAATACGTACTAACTTGTGGGTCTTCTTACTGGCCACTGCCCCCTAAGGTACCACCTAAACAAAATTGGTAAGGCCAGGACAGTAGAATGCCAGCTCTGCTGCGAAGAGGCGGAAAGCAGAACACATCCTCTGTAATTGTCCTGCTGTTGCATCAACTAGATTCCGGCATTTCGGGAAGGGTGCCCTAACACCCGCTGATATTGCCTTGGAAACACCTGAAAACCTCCCACACTTTGTGAACGAAGAGGTTATTAAAAAGGTTATGAATTAAAATGGGGACAGCGTCACAATAGATCCTAGCGGTCTCAGTGACCAGGGCTCCTCCCATCCCTTATCGAAAAAAAACGTACTACCATGCACAGTATTTCCGAATGTATTTAGTTCTCCCTATGTCTGACTACAAAATAGATTTCATGGAATTTGAGATTTAGCTGAACTGTGTAGGTCCATATCAGTGGCGTAACAGAGGGGCCCGCAGGGCCTGCAATGAGGGGGGCCCGGGAGCCGGGGGGACTCCGAGAGCGAGGAGGGTAAATGGGCAACTCATTTAACGGGACAATCGCTGTCCTTCATTGATAGATAATTTTCTGTTCAACTTTTTCCAAAAATTATTTTTGTAGATTTTATGTGGTAACTAGGCCTACTCATGACTGTCATAAAGTTCGGCTACTCTTCATTGTACATGCCGGTAATTGATCAAAATTTTCCTCTAATCTCATTGTCATGGTCTGTCCTTGAGTCAGAATTTGAACTTAATCCAAAATTGTATCCGCTCAAAGTAAGTTTTACCGGGAAGATTTTAACTAGTATTTTTTTAGAATTAGTTACTGGATGTTGGTACGCTTACAAGTGGGACTAACTTTTAGATAGTCTGTACGAATCAAGTGCTCAAAGTTTGTCCCAAACCTTCTGTCTCATTGTCATGGGTTTGAAGGAAATCATCGTAGCTCTCTCAAATGAGGGAATTTTTTGGCAATTTAAAGTTTTTTCAGCGTTGGTAACCCTGCCCTTTGAGGAAATACCATGCTTCCGCCATTTCTATACAGTCGGGGATCAAAAATGAAGTAAGCCATTTGTAAAACAGGTGTGTAGGTACGTTTCATACTCCTCATTGTTATGGGTTTGAAAATCACTCTTAATCAATCTTATTGATTTGTTTAGCATTCATTTTGGGATAGAGATGTAAAAACTCTATTTAATGCAAGTTTCAATTACTATAAGTGTTCATTAGACTCCTAATTGCAGAACGTTAATGTTGATTTCTCATTGTCGTGGGGATTTTAAACTTCATTGTTGTGGCTACACAAAAGCCGTCATGGCTGTTTGAAACAATTTTTTTCCTTTTGGAATTTGATACTAAATAAATGCTAATATTAAAATGTGATACTTGTTCTAGCACAAAGTCAGGAAAAACTGAAATCAGATATTTGTCTCATTCAACCTTACTACACATCGTTTACGTAATTCTATCGTTATTTGGATGACAAAGCTCATTGTCATGGATACATACCATTCTCGTAACCTATAAAATTTTGAAACCTGAATTTTGAGGAAACAAACGAAAATCATGCTTGCTTGTACATCACTATACCATTAGAGATCTATCTATCTATCTATATTGTATAATAAACAAATCATAAATTTAGGAGAACAAAAGTTTTTAGTCAGAATCAAAACCTCGATCGTCCCATTAAATGAGAATCACCCAAATGCGGGAAATGGCGAGCGGGAACCGGTGATCTCGCACGAAGTGCGAGGGCTGGTAAAATTAGGGCTAATCATAACGAATTTTATTGTTTAAATTCGTGATGAATGTTATTTTATGCAACCGTACTTCGTATTTTCGTACACTGCGTATGGCAAATACCAAAACGATTGGAATATTGAGTCAGGGACGTAACCAGCCCGTATTTCATCCGGGGCAAGAAATAAATTTGGCGCCCCCCCCCCCCCCCCCCATAGACCCGAAATCTCATTACTCATACCATTTTAATATACCAATGAACCGAAATATAAATATAATTAGGTTTGGTAAGTAAGTGCTCAATGTAAAATACCATATAATTTTTATTAAATTTAACAAACTAACAGATGATAAATAAATTTTTGTACGAAATGGAAGGTCTAAACAAACTTTAAAATGAACATTGTTGGGCTTTTTTTGCTGCGAATGTTTAAATGATACCATCAAAAGATAGTGCTGAAGCTATTTTGTGCTCTATTGATATGATGGCCAAGTTGCTTAATCGTTGTTGTCCTGTCAAGTTCCTGAATTAGTTTTTTATTATCCTCAGTTTCCTAAAACTTCTTTCATTCGATGCTACCCACACGGGTATTGTAAGAAAAATTCTCAAAGCTGTGGTTATATTGGGATAGGCGTCATGGAGGCCGTTTTGGCAAATATAAACCAAAAGTTCGAATGGAGTAGACTCGCCTCGTCAACTACCCTGCATACGGCCGCTCAAGGCTAGTTCTCGCCTCGCGAAGTATACATTTTCTATATCCTTTGTCCTTTCTTGTAGGCCTATTGCATTCCTTATTTATATTATTTTTCCTTTCAGTAACAAAATCAAATTTACTCCAAACGGTCATAATATTTAAATGAACTTGGTAAGCTGTCACTTTTCTGCCTGTTATTTGGCCGTCCCCCCCCCCCCCCCCCCCCCCATAGTTACGTCCCTGTATTTAGTTACCAATTCTTATTATTTAGAAAATAAATTTTTTTCTCGAAAAATTTTTACCTGCTAACAATTGACTATTTTTGGGCACACAAAGTTCTCAAATTTCAAAACAATGTAGATCGACATTTCACGAGAAACCGGTCACGTGAGCAAAGATGAGGTCAATCATCGCAATTGGGTGTTTGTCGTTAATTTGTTATCCGAATATTTCTGTTTTATCTCTTTATGGCCTCGAGTGTTGAGTTAACTTCACAGTACACAGTTTGGCAAATGGATGTGTTGGTTTGTAAATCGTCTCATCTAATCTAATCTAAATGTATAGTCTAGTTTTGAGGTAAATTTAGTTGATTTTTGGGATTAGTTAGGTCATGGTTCACTATACTAATAATTTTTCCATATCCTATATTCTTATGTTAATAAACTACGGAAGGTTTGGTCCGGCCCGCCGCCTGCGGAAAAAATATTATGGACGGAAAAATTGGGCTACCGCCAGAATTTGATGACTTTTTGGACAAATTCAACAATGTTTTGCGAACAAATTTTTCAAAAATGACACATGTCAAATTAAAATTTCGAGCGATGCTTTCAGAAGAACACTTTAAAAAATTTGCTTATGACTTGAACAACAAATTTTGATCCTAAGTGGAAAGACATTGTAAGCAAAAAACGCTGCAAATTCTTTCACAGGGGTTTATTATTCAATTGGCTTGCGTTCGTGATTTGAATTTCTACTAAGCTTAGGAGTGTGCGTGTTTCACAGGTGATAGAGGGATTATTGAATTTCAGGAGGCACACAAATATGATCAACTGATAAATCCAAATAGGTATTTTGGTTGAGAACAGATTGACGTGCTCTATGCATATCTCCTGAAATTCAATAACCGCTCTATCACCTGTGAAACACGCACACTCCAAAGCTTAATAGAAATTCAAATCACGAACGCAAGCCAATTCAATAATAAACCCCAGTGAAAGAATTTGCAGCGTTTTTCTATGGTTATCAGAATACTTCAACCGGTGTGTCGGCTATAAACCCTTTTAGGAGTTCACTCTAGTATCCACGTTCACTACATCACTAGGTTACTGTAATCAAAACAAAAACAATGATAAACCAAAATAACGCAAATGTTGGCACCATAAATCGGGCCTTACATCGGGAATGGTTTGATCTACGGACCTGGGGAGGGGCTCATTCGATTCCTCATGGAAAGTTCTTTAAAAAAAGTCCAAATTTAGGCCGCCTTGACTTTTTTTGATGTTTTAGGGATTTTACAAAACTTTGACAATCCTTAAAGGGCACTTTAAATTAAGTGAGAGAGCTGGCTCAAGAATTGGGGCGTCGTCGGCCAACATGGATTTTTCCTGAAAATTTCAGCTTTTTTGCTTCAGCCGTTTGGGAGAAATCGTGCGTACGGCGTACGGCGGACGGACGGAAAATTTTTATTGCAGATTCGAATTCTACACCCTTTGAAACGTAAAAAAAGCACAATAATTTTAACAAAATAATTTTATTTTGTTATTAATTTTATTTTTGTTCATTAATTTAAAAGAAACTAATGATAAATAACTGGCTCTATAACAATTAATAATAATCACACCATCAAAGGAAACAGTTGATTGATTGATCTGATTTACAGTACACAGCAACAGGGAAAGAGAGTAGGAAAACAGCAGGGAAAAGAAACGTCTGCCAAGTGGGTGTGGCACATAGCTTCCTCGTATCCATAACATGACCGTATAGATCATTGGAAATTATTATTGACTAAAGAACTTCGTTCAATTAGGCGAAGTAAATATTGAATTGAGGTAAATTCTTACTTCTTACTTGAGAAAATAAAGGTAGGCATGTTCAACTATTGAACAAACTATAAAATATACCTGAAAAGTCCGAACAATCCCTGAAAATTTCATCGAAATCGGTCAAGAACTCCCGGAGTTATGCTTGGGCAAGGATTTCACGTTTGCGCATGCGCAGAGGCTACTATTGATCCGGGGGTCATGAAATTCATAGGGAACCATCTACACATCAAACCGAACAATCCCTGAAAATTTCATCGGAATTGGTCAAGAATTCCCAGAGTTACGGGCGTAACAAGGATTTCACGTTTGCGCATGCGCAGAGGCTACTATTGATCCGGGGGTCATGAAACTCATCGGGAACCATCTACACATCAAACCGAACAATCCCTGAAAATTTCATCGAAATTGATCAAGAACTCCCGGAGTTATGCGCGTAACAAGGATTTCACGTTTGCGCAAGCGCAGAGGCTACTATTGATCCGGGGGTCATGAAACCTATAGGGGACCATCTACACCTCAACCCGCACAATCCCTGAAAATTTCATCAAAATCGGACTATAACTTCGTGTAGTTTTGCCCGTAACAAGGATTTGCTGACAGACTGACAGACACACAGACAGACACGGAACCAAAATTGTTCAGAAATGTATAAAACGCAAAATGCGAGTGGAATTTTTGATTTTGGAGACAACAAAATTTTCACATTCCGAAAGTGAAAACAATGCTTCCGCTACCTTAGTAGACTCGGAAGCAATAAGGTGATGGTGGTAGCTAGGTGATGGTATAGCTACCAAGATACAGATGCGAACCTCCAGCGTTCCCCGCGGAGGTCGGGTAGCGCTATCCCGGAAATTAACGCCAAGTTCATGTGATCTATTCAGTCAACTAATCTGTTGTTTGAGAGTTATGAGTTATAGACTCATGAGTAGTGTAAGCAACAATCACGCCAGTGAATTTATACGTGCATATTTCATACTTAAGAATGTGTTTGCACATTGAGGGAATAGTCTAGTTGGAATATATACGTATAATCAGGGAACTATTTTTGATATGCTGCCTGTTTCGAAGTGTATGAGTGTATTCAACTTTTCAAACATTTCAAATGTATGAGTGTATGTGTGTTCAACTAAGGACAATCGTTAAGCTCAAAGATAGTGTGTGCCACAATCACACTAGCGAATTTATTAGTGCATAATTAATCTTTAATCCTAAAGCGATAGAGTCGCTGAAGACCTGAGAGGGTCTTTCACGCCACTCGTCGTTTCATGCGATGGCGCATTACATAAAGAATACGAAGCCTTCCTCAAGAACGTTTCCTTACGCCTCGCCAACAAGTGGTCGAAATCCTACTCCCAGGTGATGATGTGGGCACGAGTGAAAACTCAATTCTCGGTTCATCGAGCAGTTTCCATGAGGCTAAGGGGCCCAAGGAAACACGTACGAGGACTAGGACTGGAGGACGGAGCAGCAATTTGGCTACCGGAAGAATAAAATCACACACACACACACACACACACACACACACACACACACACACACACACACACACACACACACACACACACACACACACACAAGAAAATCAGATTAGTTTTGCAAAATCAATTGGAGTTTTGGCATATTATCAAATTGAAAATTTTGGCAAATTAATTTGAATCTTTGACAAAAATCAATTTTAATATTTTTGGCATCTCAATTTAAACTTTCGGCGACTCAATTTCAACTTCTGGCATACCACTTCGAGCTTTTGGCATATCAATTTATATTTTTCACAAATCCCAACTAACCCAACATTCCACCCCACATAATGATCAATAAATAAAAAAAAAAAAAATCTTTAATCCTAAAGTTCTTGAACACGTTTGCACATTAACGGAATACTACTTGATCAGGGAACTATTTTCGATATGTTGTTCGATATAAAGTGTTATGAGCGCGTGTTCAACTACAGATAATCGTTGAACTCATAGGTAGTGTAAGCTACGATCACACTAGCGAATTTATACGTGCATAATAAAACTTTAAGAACAGAGATGGTTCGAGAGAAAATAGAAGTATTATCAAACTAAAGAAAAACCTTTGGTTTTTCCCACGTATTTGGTCTGAGAAAAGTCTGAAACGGATTTGTATCATGTTATTTATTCATCTTGGGCTTAGCTGGTCCTACAACCTCTCCTAGACCAATAATTGATTATAATTATTATAATCTATTATCCTTCTATTGATCAACCATTGCATGGGACTTCCTAAACATGCGGCACCTACCTAATCTCGGCCTATATGATTTTTTATTAGAGATTTTGAAGGAAAATGGTACTTACCAATGTGTATGCATGTTCCCGCATTCCATTGTATCAATCCACGAAGATTCATGTTCCGAATAGACGAAGACGAAACACTACTCGCGCGAACACGGAACGAAGTAGACTGCCCGAACGACCGGAGAGAACTGGTCGAGGCCGCCACGCCCGAACGACAGGATAAGACTGGTCGAGGCAGGCCGCTCTCCAATACGAGCCGGTCGGCGGGGGGATACGTAGGCGGGCGCCGCGGGGCCCAAAAACTTCAAAAACACGAACTTTTGACGCAACTTCACAAAACACACTTTAAAATAAACGTAAAATCAGAATACCATGTCCTACTCATCAAAAATAGACACTTTTGGTGGAATAGGGTGAAATTTCCTCGAAAAATGGATTAAAAATAACGTTTTTCGTAAATGTGTTGGCCCGTATGAACGATCAGCGGAGAACAATGATACTGACCATATTCCCAGACATCAAGTGGTTTACGTAGCGCGTACTGTAAGAATGTGATCGTATTGAAATTGGTTTAATAGTGTTAAGCCGTTAAATCTCGACTACCCTCCAAATTGGAGCAAAATCGGAACACTAGAACCTGAGGGAATGATGCTATATGGATTTTACGTTTGCACGTATGCATATTAATGTGAGTTTTGAGCAATGGTTTCACATGTGTACCATAGGTGTGTAGATACACCTCACATTCTCTTAAAATGTAATCAAAACTGCCCTCAAAGGCATAGGGACACACCAGTAAACAAACGAAAAACCAAGTTACGCGGAACAACACATAAAAGTGGGGAGGACGAATCGAATCTACAAAGTACTCGAAAATGCCGAGACAAAGACAATAAAAAACACGAAATCTGAATGTAAACAATTGAAAGGAAAGGTAATGCGAAATAACCTGCTCTCGTGTACGGAAATTTCTGAAATGTCGAATTAAGTTGGCTGCGCTGCCAGGCGAAGGGAAGAGAACCAGGAGGGAGGGGGACAGGGACAATTTCAAAAAAGCTTTCCTCGAAATGACACAACTTTGACAATCCTGGATCTTCAATTTTCAATCGCTCACTTTTTTCCTTACCCACTCCTACAATAAACCGATCAATCAGGTTTTCAAGTTACCTAACAATTTTAGGAGGTAGGTATTTGAAATGTTCAACCTGATAATAATGACTCGATTAACAACTATAAGGAATCAACAAAAGTTTCGACTCATAAGGACCAACACTATGTACGAGCATGATTAAATTCTGATTTAAAAATGGACTGTATGATGATAAGTTGCAATAATTATAATACAAATTCGGAGATGAAAGATTTATGGCAAAATGAACGTACCGACTTAGAAGATCCGGGCAGCCGGGATGTCTTCTTTGGTGATTTTCTCTGCCGGAACGCGAAAACACCCGCGAGCAAGGGATACAATACAGCACATACAATATTTATGTAATCGGTGAATTTCGGTTAGACGTGAAGGGATGAATTAGAGATTTGAAATGATTTGAAAATACGTGGTGAGATGTGAGGTGACGCGCGACTGGTTAGGACTAGGGATGGCCGTCGATAGTATCGAAATATCGATATTTTCCTCCGATATATCGATATTTTTCTATCGATGATGCAATGGCCAACAGTATCGGATATTGACGATTTGTGACCAATATTTTTTCCGATATTTCAGGCGATATAACCGATATATCGGCTTCATCTGATAATATCACATATTATATTGACTTATAAAATAATATCGATTGTAAGTTCCATTTTTTTTCACATCGCAAGTGTTAGAAAAATATTATGCCCACGAAAAAGAGTTCGGCTGGCTTGAATATCGTTATTTATCCATGATAATATTCATAGGACATCAAGAAGTAGTTTTGGATGCACAGAAGAGTTTTGTCCCAAGACGATAAAAATAGAAGAAGAGTAGTGGTTTGGATGTTGCAAACAATCAATTTTAAGACTTTTATAAACTTTAAACTTTTGTGATTTTATATAAGAAAAACTTGTTCCATTAATATTTATATTCAAATTGGGGATTTTTTCCATTTTACAATCGACTTTCTGCAAATTTTAATGAAATCCAAGTACGTTTTTAGATCAAGTTTGAGCTTTAATTTTGGTTTATTGTTCAATAATAAACCATTGTAATCGCTCTTAAATAAAAAATGCTAACCCCCCCCCACCCCTGAAAATTTCATGGTTTACGTCCAAAGGGTGTAGAATCCGAATCTGCAATAAAAAATTTTCCGTCCGTCCACCGTACGCCGTACGCACGATTTCTACCAAACGGCTGAAGCAAAAAAGCTGAAATTTTAAGGAAAAATCCATGTTGGTCCGACAACGCCCCAATTCTTGAGCCAGCTCTCTCTCTTAATTTAAAGTGCCCTTCAAGGGTTGTCAAAGTTTTGTAAAATCCCTAAAAATCTCAAAAAAGTCAAGGCGGCCCTAAATATGGGCTTTTTTTGAAGAACTTTCCATGAGAATCGAATGAGCCCCTCCCCAGGTCTGTAGCTTAAACCATTTTAGATGTATGGCAGGATCTTATGCTGCAAATTCTTTCATTGGGGTTTATTATTCAATTTTATAAATAAACTAAGTAAAACAAACCCGTAGCGCAAGGGTTTCGTGCGGGACTCACAACCACAGGTCCTCGGGTTTTTCATATTCTATTCATTGTAGACAAGTTTTCCTTGTGAAATTCGTTTAAAAAAATATAAATTCAACAATTTTTACCGATTTTTTCACCTACCACTGTGATATTTGCAGCAAATTGCTTCTAGAAACGAATGTATTAGAAAAAAAGTGCAAATATGACCGAGTGCTCTATTTATAATAATTACAGTAATCATAGTAAATCGGTACCAAAACTACGAAGCTCGATGATCTCAACATTAATCTCAATGACAATGATCTCTACGTCGTTGGTAAACTCTAACCAGGTTCGTTCACCTCTTCCAAGTCAAGGTTTTGACTTTTGGAGCCCCTTCATCATTCGCTTACGGGAGTCATCCTACGCAAACCAATTACTACGGTGATCTCACTCTCCTTCTTCTCAGAGCTTAGAGTTGGGATGATTTCAAGTCCCGACTCGTATTTCTGAGCGATAACTCGGAAAATGCGTTTTCTTCCTTCGATGTCTGGCTTGTAAACTTTTCTTCGAATTCCATCGTGAAGAGTTCTTGTAATTTTTTTTTAATGGGGGTTATACATCTCTCGTGTTAATCGTCTTGTCGTAGTTGGTAAAGTTAATCAGGCAAGACGAGGAATCTTTTACCAATAGGAGGAAAATAGGCTTAAAAAGCAGAATGAGTACAAAATTCGTGGTGAGGAAGGAGGAATTGATTCCTAATTGATCATTGTGTCCATAATTGCTCATAGTGTAGGTAAAAGTAGGTGAAATGAATTTATATGGAATCCAGAACAGCTATTAACTGCGCCTAGGCTGAAATACGTTGCTCGCAGTTGCCCCCTTCAGCTTCAGAAGGTAAGCAATTCATACCAAGTTTTAATAAATATTGATTTATCCTAAAATGCTGAATTAAAAAATTTACTTTGGGCCGTAAATATATAGTCATAGATATATATAGTCCTGCTGAATTAGCTCATTATGCGGCGATTCATCGACGACGTCTGAAATGGCTCCGGACATAGCCTTACATAATGATGACAATTTTAAATTAAACAAAAACTTTTTTAAGAAAGCTTTTACTTAAATGCCCCAAAAAGAAGGAAATAAATTTCGGTTTATTATTCAATAATAAACCATTGTAATCGCTCTTGAAAAAACAAATGTTAACCCCCCTGAAGATTTCATGGTTTACGTTTCAAAGGGTGTAGAATCCAAATCTGCAATACAAATTTTTCCGTCGGTCAGTCCGCCGTACGCACGATTTCTCCCAAACGGCTGGAGCAAAAAATCTGAAATTTTCAGGAAAAATCCATGTTGGTCCGACAACGCCCCAATTCTTTATTCAGCTCTCTCACTTAATTTAAAGTGCCCTTTAAGGGTTGTCAAAGTTTTGTAAAATCCCTAAAAACCTCAAAAAAAGTCAAGGCGGCCTAAATTTGTACTCTTTTTGAAGAACACTCCACGAGGAATCGAATGAGCCCCTCCCCAGGTCCGTAGGTCAAACCATTCCCGATCTATGGCCCAATTTATGGTGCCAACATTCGCCTTCATTTTGGTTTATTATTGTTTTTGTGTTGATATCAGTAACCTAGTGACGTAGTGATGTAGTAATGTGGATACTGGAGTGATCTCCTAAAAGGCTTTGTAGCCGATACACGGGTTGAAGCATTCTGATGTGCATGAAACGCTGCAAATTCTTCCACTGGGGTTTATTATTCAGTTGGCTTGCGTTCATGATTTGAATTTCTATTAAGCTTTGGAGTGTGCGTGTTTCACAAGTGATAGAGCGATTATTGAATTTCAGGAGGCACACAAATATGATCAACTGATCAATCCAAATAGTTATTTTGGTTGAGAACAGATTTACGTGCTACGTGCATATCTCCTGAAATTCAATAATCGCTCTATCACTTGTGAAACACGCACACTCCAAAGCTTAGTAGTAATTCAAATCATGAACGCAAGCCAATTCAATAATAAACCCCAGTCAAAGAATTTGCAGCGTTTTCTCAACAGCGATTACAATTGGAAAAATAATTTGAAAATTTTAAATTTCGTATTTCAGAACAACCCGTGTTCTATAAGCCCTTTTGAGGAGTTCTCAGTATCCACATTCACTACATCACTAGGTTACTGCGATCAAAACAGAACAAAAAAAAACGCTCCTTGTTTTTGTTTTGATCGCAGTAACCTAGTGATGTAGTGAATGTGGATGCAAATGTTGGCACATCCTGAATGGTTTGAGCTACGGACCTGGGGAGGGGATCATTCGATTCCTCATGGAGTTTTAAGATCTTAAAACTAAAGTCCAAATTTAGGCCGCCTTGACTTTTTTTTGAGGTTTTTAGGGATTTTACAAAACTTTGACAACCCTTAAAGGGCACGTTAAATTAAGTAAGAGAGCTGGCTAAAGAATTGGGGCGTCGTCGGACCAACATGGATTTTTCCTGAAAATTTCAGATTTTTTGCTCCAGCCGTTTCGGAGAAATCGTGCGTACGGCGGACGGACGGAAAAATTTGTATTGCAGATTCGGATTCTACACCCTTTGAAACATAAACCATGAAATTTCCAGGGGGGGGGGGGTTAGAATTTTTTATTTAAGAGCGATTACAATGGTTTATTATTGAATAATAAACCAAAATTAGGCTAGCCCCAGAACAGAAAGAAAAGTCAGCCATGTGACCCGGCGAAAGCTATAATGGAAAATAAATACTCATGCAATTAAAAACATACATTTGGTCACTAAAAACAAGTTTTGGTTCGTATATTAGGCCTAATTTTGAATATGTAAAAACAATGTTTTCAAGTGTCTGACCTTCAAATTTTCCATTCCTGAAAATTCAATTGTTAATATTTTTTACTAGACAACGAAAAAGTAATTATGGAATTTTAAAAATACAATCTCTAAAAACTAATTTTTCGTTCTTATATTATGCCTAATTTTGAATTTGTCATACTCGTCTAGGAATTCTTAGAAACACTGTTTCCAAGTGTCTAATTTTCAAAATTTAGAGCCCCCCAAAAACCCCGTTGGCCCTCCCCCACCACCTCCACATTATGATACGGCCCTTGGGGCAATGGTTAGGGGACCCCTGAACTAGGTGGTCCAGAAGTAGGAGGGTACCAACCAAAAGACAAGGCTGCAAATTATTACTCATTTATTTCTGAATTAGACAGAAATAAATAAGCTCCCCTTATATGCATATCGCTATTGAACGAAGTAGCAATCCATAAAAAATAACTCTATAGACGTAGTTTAATACCTAAAGAAAACCGATGAAATTCTGTATGAGGCCTAGATACATCTAACTAGGTATTTTTCTGGAAATAACGAGAGTAAATAAATACGAATCGATCTGTTTCAATTTGGGGTTTGTTGTTTGAACTTCTGAACGTAAAAACGCTCAATAACATTGTACCAATGCGATTTCGTATATTTCAAATTATTCTGACGAGAAATATGTTCTATTTATTTCGATAAATTTAATTTTATGTAGAATATTGATTTCCGTAGGTCACTGCTCACCACAACTGAGGTTGAATGACGCACAGCGGGCTGGAGAGGATGACTTTTATCAAGAGACCTCTAGGTTCAAGGTTTGCTTTATTTATATAACTGCTCTCTCGGAGTCTATTTAAAATGATATTATACACCTGTTGCTCACCATTAAAAAAACGTCTATAAATCAACGAAAAGTTGACGTTATAGAATATTAATAGATAATAGATTACTCATCAACTAGATTGGGAGTAGTAGGTATCGATTTCGAAAGAATAGACTCCACTTCGTCCATTTTCTTGAATTCAGGCTACTCAGAAAGGGCAATTTTTCGCTGCAAATTGTTTGAGGGGGTTTTATAAAATTTTTTTGCTATTGGATTACGCAGGAATGTTATTGGAAACAATAAACCACCAAGCTAAAATAAAAATGGCCAGTTCTCCCTGGTAGACCCAATACAGGCCCAAAGAAATGATTCTAGTTGAGGAAGATGGAGGAGAGAAGGAAGGAAGTGCCCCTATTTAGTAACCACCGGGTGCCTCAAACGACCCGGGTGGTGATAACACGAAGCACTCCTGGCGAGAACCCGAACTGGAATAACTTGATGGCTTGTTGACATGTCGTTGATGATATTTCCTACCAAATCAATATATCTTAGCCCACCATGTCCACGCAGCTACGGTCAACCTGGACATTCAGAATGAACAAACACGTATAATGAACACTGCCGTTGGCTGGAACCACAAAAAATGTAACCAGCTACTTGCTTTCCCTAACCCGAATTTAAAAAAAAAAAAAGGTAAAGGTTTAAACTCTGCCTGGAATAACCACCACAAAATAAATTGAGTGATTCATAGGAGATTCATGGTGTTTAAAAAAAAATTAGTATTTACTAAACATCAAACATTCACCCAATAAACGTAAAAGTTGATACTCCAAATAAAGTTCACGTGCTTTTTTGTTTATTAAAATAGGGAAGTCGCATATATTCCGATTTTGAATAGATTGATTACCATCGTTTTCGATTGTTCTCAAAATTCTGTGATGTGCTCTATTTCAACGATAGAATCAACTCCTATTTCCATATTATTACCAACACTGGGCCTTAAAATGGGTTTACTATAATATAGTAATATATTATATTGAGGGAATCGAGGGAGTTTAGTTTCGGTGAGATAATGATTTTTTGACTCAAACGTGAAGGAAACAAAAAAACGTCTGCCAAGTGGGTGTGGCACATAGCTTCCTCGTATCCATAACATGACTGTATAGAGTATGCAATATGGTTCGATCCAAGCTCGAGGCTAAAACTTTATTTTCTCTTTATTACTCGAGGACCATCCCTGAAAATTTCATCGAAATCAGTCATGAACTCCCGGAGTTATGCGTGTAACAAGGATTTCACGTTTGCGGATGCGCAGAGGCTACTATTGATCCGGGGGTCATGAGACTTATAGGGGATCATCTACACATCAAACCGAACAATCCCTGAAAATGTCATCGAAATTGGTCAAGAACTCCCGGAGTTATGCTTGTGGCAAGGATTTCACGTTTGCGCATGCGCATTGGCTACTATTTATTCGGGGGTCATGAAACTTATAGGGGATCATCTACACATCAACCCAACAATCCCTGAAAATTTCATCGAAATTGGTCAAGAACTCCCGGAGTTATGTGCGTAACAAGGATTTCACATTTGCGCATGCGCAGAGGCTACTATTGATCCGGGGGTTATGAAACTCATAGGGGACCATCTACACATCAAACCGAACAATCCCTGAAAATTTCATCAAAATCGGACTGTAACTTCGTGTAGTTTTGCCCGTAACAAGGATTTGCTGACAGACAGACAGACAGACACGGAACCAAAATTGTTCAGAAAGGTCTAAAACGCAAAATGCGAGTGGAAATTTTTGATTTTGGAGACAACAAAATTTTCACATTCCGAAAGTGAAAACAATGCTTCCGCTATCTTGGTAGACTCGGAAGCAAAAGGGGGTATTTCGTGACATAATCTTTTTCCTCAGTTTCCGTTCTGAACCCAAGTTGATTCCATAAAAAATAATCATAAACTGTAACCCAAGTCATATTATCTACAGGAAAAAAGGGTTTTCAGATATATACGAGTGTAGTTAGGTACTAAATCAAACTGCCGTTTAATTTTCCAATTTGAAATCAATACACACCATAATGCTTTTTCGATACGCACCAATTTAGCACAAGCGACATTGAAAGAAATATGCTCAACAGAATTTCTAAGTAACTATATCCTAAACTGCCATAAAAGAGATCATTGAAACGGTGGGTCTTACTAAAATTATTAAACATTTTCGGTGGTTAAGCATTTTCTACAAAACCACGCAGACAGAAATGCTGCGGCGTAAGTAATTTCTACGTAAAACTATTAAGAGTTCTTAATTAACGTTCTTGAACATTTTCTTAGGAATAGGTGCTCAGTAAGTATAAACGAAAAATACCTGGTAGTAGGTACATGAACGTTTTCTTTTAAGCATAACTTATAAGCCAGCCACTTGACTTTGTAGAATCAACAAATAAAGTTTAAAAATGAAATAAATAATTAGATTTATATTTCCACTCTTAATGTAATAAATTGTACTTTTCTCAAGCCATCAATGCATTATGCCTAAGATAAAGATCACCATAACCGAAGTAGTCTTGTTTTCAAGTTTAGTAGTTCCAAGGAACTTGAATTAAATATATGTGTAAATAATATATGATAAAGAGGTGTTAAATGAAATAGTTGCCCCTTGGAAGGGCTGAGACGATAAGCCTCAGCAACCTTGAGCAGGGTTGAAAGGATTTCTACAACTTTTTGGTTTATACTATAAAGATCATTCTTTTTAAAATTGCTCGTTGAAAAGCAATGCACGGGTAGCTTTTGTTTACATGCGTCATCCTCTTCACGTGTAATTCGTTTTCCAATCTTCAAATTCACTTTCTATAATCAAACTCATTTTCTATTGACGTTCCTCAATAAACCTTTTAAAATATAGAATAATATAAATGTCTAGCAATTTTCTTAAAAACTAATATCACAGATGGGAAAATTAATTTTGAGAGGTGGGTCAACGAATAGTGAGACGTGTAAAGAAACACGAGGTTGAAAGAAAAAAGTTGTCAAATTCGAAGATTGGAATTAGCAAAAACCTGAATAAGGGTGACGCAAGATACTAGCACCTACTGAAAAATTGAGTGAAATTATATCAAATTCCATTCCAGGAATAATAAATTAATTGTCCAACCAAAGTGCATACCAGAACTACGAAAGTTCAACTTTAGAACAACACAGTCAAAACAATGAGTAAAACCTATTTCATTCTGTTTTGCCTTCCCTTTAGCTCATCACCAGCATTTGTGATTGGTTTAATAACATTTCCTATTATTATTAGATGAAACGCCAGAATAAAAACTATCACTTTGTGGAATGTAAATAGATATAATCGACCTACAATCTATATAACGCTTTGATTGTACGAGTATTGTAAACTATCCTACGTAATAGCCATTATGGCCAAATTATTATTATTTTTGGCAGAAACCATTTTTGGAGATCAAATTTTCAATATAGGAAGTGATATTTATAAAAGAATACTGAGGTATAAATAAAGATGTAAGAGGTTGTAAGAGGTGACCTTTGGAGTTTAGAAGCTCTCAAAATACCTAATAGAAACGGATATGACCCTATTGCGCCCTAATTTTGACTGGTTTGCGGTTTAGACCAACCGACAGAAAGAATGAGATGGTCGTATCCGTGACCGTGAAGTGAGCTAATAGCGTTGGCAGCTGCCTGCCTGCTTTTGAAGTGAATGTACGCGAACCCTTTGCACAGCCCTGTTTGCTTGTCTTTCGCTAAAAACAGCTTGGAGTAGTCGCCGAACGGTTTGACCAGCTCCTCAAGATCGACTTCCTATAAATAAACCGTAGAAATGTAATATACGTGTAATAAGTACATGGTTGCTATTGATATTTGGAAACCCATTTCAATAACAATGGAGTAAGATAGATAGTTGTCCATATTTCCACAGAAATAATGAGTTACACAGTTAAATCGATTTTGACAGTTAGGTCATGTTCAGTAACACACATGAACTGAAGGTAAATCACAGAAAGCACACCTTGTATAAGCCCAGGTGAAAGGAGATTGAATCCTATTGGCGCAGGTAAGTGAAAGGGGTGGGGAGGAGCAACCAATGCCACTCAAGGCTTACTAAGTGAAGGGGCACAGCAAAATGTCAGCTTTCCAACTGTGTAGTCGTTTTGGTTTAAAAAAATATTTTTACTTAAGGAAATGGTGTTTAACTGCAGAAAAACGTAACTGTATGAAGCCTGGTTCCATAGTTTCAGCAAATCGCACATCTTCAGTGTAATAAAAGAATGTTTTCTGACATCAAATAGATAGAAAAATTAACGCTCTTTCCTACGGTGTTATAAAATTTTAGCTATCTCCAAAATTGAGGGAGTTATTACAGTTTTAATGACATAAGATCAAAAACACAAAAAAAAAATCTTAATAACTGAATAACTCGGAAATGAGGCCTCTGGCAAAAAATTGCTCGGGCGCATTTTTGGTCGGAAATGAGTTGTAGAACACGTAGGAGTCGGATTGTAACTCCTGAAACACCCTGGGGTGAAAGGGGCGTTTGCACTGTGCCCCTTCACTTAGTAAGCCTTGAGTGGCATTGGTTGCTCCTCCCCACCCCTTTCACTTCCCTGAGCCAATAGGATTCAATCTCCTTTCACCTGGGCTTATATAAGATGTGCTTTCTGTCATTTACCTTCAGTTCATGTTTGTTACTGACTGTCGAAATCAATTCAACTGTGTAACTCATTACTTTCGAGGAAATATAGACAACGTTCTACCTTAATCCGTTTTTAGCTAACTGTAATTCAATAGAGGTACCTGAGTGGATTCTGAAAGATTGGAGATTCGGATTGCACTGCTGTCATCACGGTGAGTGCGGTGACCACCCAATGAGTCCCCTCGTTTGTTGGCCCCATCGCGCATGCACGGAGGCACATATTTAACTGGCTTGTCTACAACAAAAATTATAAAACAGAAATTGTACAAATTCATATGAGATAAGAAGAAACTGTTGTAATTTACTGAAATCCTGATGCACTGAAAAAAAGCTTCATGAATGGAATGAGGGGACAACGACCATTTTCATTTACCAATATCATGCACCAATAAGCGTTAAATAAACCTTAATAAATTAAGAAGAAACAAACAGATGCTTACTCTTGTCTTCTGTAATAGTGGAAGTAGATTTTTCTTCAATTGGCAACGCAATAGGTTTGTTGGGAATGTAACCAGTGTCCTTATAGGGGCATTTCAAAGTCCAATGATCTCCATTGCAGGTACGGCATTTGACAGTTTTATCAGGCATACCTAGATTGACACAAAATGGGAGAGTCACTGTCAGAGAATACTTCGTTATGCAGTTTCACATTTGAATCAACTAGCTTTGCAGCCTCTTCTCATTTTTTGGAATACAAAAACCAATAATCATGTCAAAATGCAGAAAAATATAACATTTTGCTTCGTCGTAGTTAAGAATCCGACTCCGATTGGAAATCAAACCCCCTCTTTTAGTTATTCAACTACTTTCAAACCACGTAAATGATACAATGAAAAAAATGTCTGCCAAGTGGGTGTGGCACATAGCTTCCTCGTATCCATAACATGACTGTATATATCATTGAAAATTATTATTGACTAAAGAACTTCGTTCAATTAGGCGAAGTAAATATTGAATTAGGGTAAATTTATTGTTATGCAGGAGCATAACTTGAGAAAATAAAGGTAGGCATGTTCAACTATTGAACAAACTATAAAATATACCTAATAATAAAAATTGACATTGACGCTGAATGGATAGATGACTGAAGTGATAAATAATGATAATTATTATGGTCAAGAACTCCCGGAATTATGCTTGTGGCAAGGATTTCACGTTTGCGCATGCGCAGAGGCTAATATTGATCCGGGGGTCATGAAAGTTATAGGGGACCATCTACACATCAAACCGAACAATCCCTGAAAATTTCATCGAAATTGGTCAAGAACTCCCGGAGGTATGCGCATAACAAGGATTTCGTTTGCGTATGCGCAGAGACTACTATTGATCCGGGGGTCATGAAACTTTTAGGGGACCATCTACACATCAAACCGAACAATCCCTGAAAATTTCAAAATTGAAAATTTTCAAGGTTGCGCATTCGCAGAATAATGATCCGAAAATTCTGATTTTCAAGGGGACCATCTACAATTCAAACCGAACAATCCCTGAAAATTTCATCGAAATTGGTCAAGAACTCCCGGAGTTATGCGCGTAACAAGGATTTCACGTTTGCGCATGCGCAGAGGCTACTATTGATCCGGGGGTCATGAAACTCATAGGGGACCATCTACACCCCAATCCGCACAATCCCTGAAAATTTCATCAAAATCGGACTATAACTTCGTGTAGTTTTGCCCGTAACAAGGATTTGGTGACAGACTGACACACAGACAGACACGGAACCAAAATTGTTCAGAAAGGTCTGAAACGCAAAATGCGAGTGGAATTTTTGATTTTGGAGACAAAAAAATTTTCACATTCCGAAAGTGAAAACAATGCTTCCGCTACCTTGGTAGACTCGGAAGCAATTTGTAAGTGGTTTTCAATTCCCATAAATTCGATTCCAATATCAAAGATAATTGGATCTTATAATGCATAAAGACAAATAAGTTTTTATTACCTTTTAATTTTTCCAAGACGTCATCATCAGGTTTGTCAGCTTCCTCTTTGGAAGTGATGAACTGCATGAAAGTGTCTTCACAAGCAATGGTCGTAGCCGGGTTGGGACCTGGCTTATCGTTAGCGGATGCTCCATACTTCTTCCATGTTTTTCGAGACGCGATGCTTTTAGACACGATGCGTTTTTCAGTTTTATACGTGCGAACGATTTTTTCCTAAAATAATGGCAGCAAAAATTTACAATACCGATAAATTAGGAAAGGACAGCTTGAGAAAAGGTCCATTAAGTAACAGAAAGACTAAAGAATTCCTGTATATATGCAATCTATCCGTCGAAACAGCAATACATCACACAGCGTTTAATAATTTTTAATAAAATGACCATTTAACTATAGTCAACAAATTAACTCCACTAAAATGCCTTTGTTTTCGTTATCAAGAACATGCTCCCAAGATCGCCACCCATCCTGTCATTATTCCAGAGCTTTTTGATAACATCTGTTTCTTTTACTCAACTCCTTTGCTTCGTTTAGTCGGTGGTTTTATGTGAGAGTCCTACTGATATGATTACTGACAAGACGAGGAAAAAATCCATCTGCCTGAGGTTAACTTCATCAACTTCAAACTGTTGATGAAGTTAACGAGAAATACCACCAATCATACAACGTACGTTCAGGGGGGGGGGGGTTCAGATCCTTTCTAAATAAATAAAGAAAGATAAATGATGGATGTAATAGAGAAATGATCAAATGACCATCCATATCAAAGGATATAGGCCGATAATGAGGGGAACACAACAGAAACAGCAATAGTCATTGAAGGACGAAACCGATAGGGATGTAGGTTCTTCCTGTACATACTTATTTCGAGACCAATCGCATAGCTAACTTAACAGAATAGATACTGTCAGAGTGCGACCTATTCAACTATCTTTACACCACCCATTTTGAAAGAGACATTCTTTCTACAAGATTATTTAGCGTTGATCTGGGGTTTGCTCAGAGGCTATATTGAGTTTCTACGGATTCGTTAGGATTTTACTCCTCTTAAGATATCAAACCCTTAGTTTTTTTACAATTTCAATATTCGTTGAAAGTAAGTAACTATCATATATACACACAACCAATATCTCAAGCAAATGCGAAGTAGATATATCCTTGTCTCAATTTCTAGGTACTTTCACATAGAACAATTATAAAACTGCGTGGGTATGTTCTCATACCTCTATATACATTTCCAAAGCTAGTTCGAACTGTTGATTCTATAAAGTCTGCCCCAAACAAATGGAACCATGGCAGGACAATATGATGATGTATTAATCTCGATTAACTCAGCAGTTCTGCTAAAAAAAAAAGCAGTAGAATTTGTGAGGTGATGGAATAGTATAGTTGCCCCTTCCACTGAGCTGAATGCGGTTTATTGTTCCGACACGCTCAGAGGATGACCCAGACGTTTGAAGGCGTCTGGTTCATCTCTCAATACGACGGATTCAAGAATCGGGAAAGGCCTACAAACCATATCTATCACAAAATAAAACTCAACTAACACCTTTGCTGTATAACACTTGATGTATAGAAATAATGTGGATGATGTATAGAAAACATATTATCAGCAATAACATAATCAACTTTAAAATTGTCTACTTACAGTTTTACCATCCTCATTTCTCCTGTACTCGGTGATGATTTTGAATCCATTCTCTGTCACTTCACTGGGCAAAGGAAGGTTATCGACCGTTTCTTCTACTTCATCCGCCCAACTGGATTTCACTTCCTCCATTACTGGCATTTTAACTGCAAAAAGTGAATAATGATAGTTTGATTCTGTCAAAGGAAGGTTCCATTTGCCTCTCAATGAGCAGGAGTAAGGAGTCTCCCCAAAATATTATTTGGAACATAAATATAAACCACAAATCTGCCAAACAACTATTTCTATGAGTACACATTTTCTAAAGGCAAAGGGAGGAATTCACGCATAGACAAGCTGCATCAAGACATTTTCATACTTTTAACAATACTTATTCCAAAATTCTCATTCTCAATGTACTGTTACTGTTGACTATTCTGATCTCCTCCCCACCAACTCATCACTCAGAGTAAGCACCTTCACTACCTTGCTTTAGTGGACATCCTGTACCAGGAGCACCTGCGCATCTACAAGGAGATTGATCTCCTTTGCATATTGATAGTTGAAAATTGGGCTGAAAAAGCACAATTTTGTCTCACGTTCCCTTCATGGTTGTCCCTTTCGGTCTCGGTGCACCCCCGGGGTTTCAGGGCAAGAGCCGCCACTGCCCTGTACCTCATAATATATTATAGTTAAGGTCAATCATTGACCACAAAACGAAGTATGTCACCGGAAAATATCATAATTCACAAATTTCTAGTGTATGTCACTTAATGCCTTTAAATATTTAGCAGAATGGAATTCACTGTAAAAAGTATATACAAATCAAAATCAAATGTTAACATTGCTTAAATAAGTTGAACCCTAAATGAACAATATTACCATAGGTACCCTTTTTAGAAAGAATGGGTGTCTCAATATTTCTGGGGCACAATATTCAAAATCGTATGATTAAAAGTTAACTTCAAACTTGTCAAGTAGTTCAGTCCCCAGGGGTTTTGAGGTGGAAAGTTTTATAGAAGTTTTTTCTCACTTGATTCTTATGTTTTCGAAGGTGCTGAATCCGGCATATGCAACCAAAATTTCTCTCTGGGTATCTGAGAAAATTGCAAAAAACAGAGAAATTTTCGCACTTTTTTCAGTTTTTCGCTTATAACTTGGAAAGTAAGCATTTTATCGAAATGATTGTTCTATTTTTTCTGGAAGAGGATTAAATTCTGCATTGAATGGGTTCCTCAAAATCAAAATTTGGTCCAGTAGTATGGGCACAATTCCGAGGCGAAATTCAGCCATTTTTCCCATGTTGTCGCAAAATTAACGTACACTCGTTTCCTAGCGCTCATATCTTTGGAAAACCTACTCTGATCAAAAGAGTCGGGAATGAAAGTTGTAAGGAATTGAATTTTAAATTCAGAAAGCACCATCAATTACAAATCGTGACGATTTTCAAAGTCTCAAAGAACCAAAAAATCGTTTGTCTGATTTTGGGGTGGTTGCATTATCTCAAATTTTCCTTGTCACTTTTCCAAATGAGAAATAGAATCTAAATCTTTTGAATTGTTTGGACATGAGAAAATATGACCAGGAGATGAGTAGGGTCTCTCCTAAGATGTCAATAGGAATCGAACCTGTTACCTCTCGCATCTGATGGCAACAGTCAACCAACGAGCCTCGGTGCTCAATCACTACTCAACAACGAACTCAGAACGGACTGATAATCTCATTAGCTCAACAATCAACCTTCACAATCCACACGAGTTAAGTACTGAATGGAAATAACCATCATCGTATTTCAATTATCACTTCTCATGAACTAAGATTTTTGGCAACACCCACTATCGGCTGTAATCAGGGATATAGCCCTATATAGTACTTGTCAAATAAATTGAGGTAGAGCTGTGTTTCATACAATTTCGACTAAAACATATATTTGTAGCTGTAGCTTTAGGTAAATGTGTTGCTGGTTGACAATTTTTTACTACTTAATCCTTACATTTTTTAAAAACTCTTACTTTTCACTAGATCATAATTAGATACTCTTGTTCAGATATTTATAGCATGGTGCAATAAATTTGGGAGAAATGTAAACGGAAACAATTTAAGGAAGTGAGTTCCTTCAATTTCAACTTCCAACATACCCCCGATTCAATTCAACAACAAATTTTCCGTAAATTTAATTTAATTCTGTAATGAGAATTAGCGAATGACCTGTCATTTGATGAAGATGTATTTGATTCAATTGCAACATGAGATTTACAAGAATAAAACCTTAGAGTCTTTTCTTCATTCTTAAAGTAGATTGACCTGATGGTTTTCGTGGAGTTCTAAAGAATTATAACTATTTCGAAGTAAAGAGGATTCCTTACCGAAAAGCAATAGTCCACTGTAAAGACTGGTAGGATGTCCGAATTAGAAGTACTGTACTTCAGCGTTCATCGTAAACTTGTCAAGACAATTCGCTAGATTCCCGACCACTGTTCACAACAAACAAACGATCTGACGTTAGTTGACATGGCCGCAGAGATGGGTTCTGTATCGATTGCATAAGTAATCGAAAACATCGATGGTTTTTCTAAAACAACATCTACATTTTATACGGTCCGATACCTTTTATAACCGCATTTATAAGCTCTAATGCTTTATAATTTTCTCTGACCAAAGGTAATTGAATACAAACTGTATTTCTAGCAAAGGTTGTATAAAAGAGTTTTGAAAAATGCTCGAATTGTGAACCAAACAAGAGGAATTTAAACCGTACATAGATAGCTAATACTCTCAGTAGAGTAAAAAATTTACCTATCAAGAGAACGAAGAGAAAATTACGACAACCAAGAACATTGCTTTAATGATGTCCTCCCTCAGGTTCAGGGAATTACAGTACATAAGGCAAACACTGTTTGGCATTACCATAGTGAAAACTCAACCATGTGAAATGTTTACTTACCAAGCAATCCATTCAACATCCTAAGTAAGTCCCCAATTACTATGAATGATTAAAATCAATGATTTACTTGAACTCATTTGATACTTCATAAATTGATTCAGATTGCACAAATACACTGGTAAATTCACTCAGGAGAGCTATAACCCTTCTCGATGCCCTGACGTTAGAGCAATATGAATCTTTGTCGATTACTATGGCATATTATTGAAAATTCGCAACAGAAATTGAAAAGTGCCTATTTTTATTTGTTTAATGTACAAACGATGTATCGATATATGGGTTAATTGCAAAAATCGATACTTTATTAGTCGATAACTATCCCTATCTCAAAGAAAAGTCCAAGGCCTTTGTGACTGATGTCCTTACTTTTAAAAAAATCCATGTTTATAAGAGGCATGAAGATTTGAGATTTCTACCAAACTTTTATAGTTAAGCAAATACAAATTTTCAATAATGAACAACTTCAGTGCAACAAAAACCAGGCTTGTCTTCCTAGACCTCAACGAATGTTGGATGCGATAACTTCTGGATGCTCAGATTGTTTTCATCAAGCCAGGTTATTTTTTGCATGGATACTTGATTGACCCAGACTCCTCATGAATCCATCCATGCTACACTTTCTTTCGTATTCACACATTGTCTTGTGCTTTCGCTATTATTCGTATTATTTGTTGTAATCAACTGGATCAGTTTCTGAATCTCTCCAAACGTCGAATTTCTGTAGATTGAATAAGCAGTGATTCATTGATAAAGTATGTTCATACTTGTTTGCTATAAGTGCAACATCTGTTACAACACAATACCTAACTAGATTCTAGTTCATTCCACATTGTTGGTGAAACATATTTCGTCGTTTCAGCATGCCAGCTATTGAAGAACCCAAGTCTAGTTGGGCCGATGAAGTCGAGGAAACTTCTGAAGATCTTCCGCCCATCAGTGAGGTCCGGGAAAATGGGCTGAAAATCGTGACGGAATACAGGAAGAATGACGACGGCAAAAGGGTTAGTCTAGATTGAACCATTTAATCTGCTTCCTGTACACATCCTTGGTTCTTCTCAACATGTCTTCGCATTATTTGTAATTAGATGTGCATGTTGGAATTTTCAATCTAATACTTGTTTGTTGTAAACTTGTTGGTGTGCGGTTTGACCGTATATGTTTTTGTTTTTAACTTCTAATTCCTAACCTTACTTCATAAAACGTTCAAATAGTATGCATCTAATCCACTCGAGAAAAGGAGTAAATATGCAACGAATTTGCTCATCCAGCTGGATGACCCTGAACTCATTTACTGTAAAGATCCTTTGGTTCTGTAATGAACACACACTGGTGCTTGACGGCTATGCCCTTGCTTAAGATTATGCTTAAACCATCGGCCATATTCACATCACTAATGGACTGCTTTTGGTAAAATGCCAACTAACCGCTCAGATCTGTTACAAGGATACGATGAAATAGACTATCAAAGGGCTGAGGCGATATGCCTACAACACCCAAAGGATATCCTTGAAGCTAATAAGCTTCAGGTTTATACTCAGGGTCGGAAGGTAATTTCAAGAATCGAGAAACATCAACTGGGCTACTATGTAAAGCGTATTGCCCATTCTGCCTTTGAGGAAAAGGCCCATTAGGACAGTCGGTATTATAGGGTTAGCGGTTCATATTGACGTTCTGCTACCCTATAACAAGGAGCTGATTGGTTGGAGTAGTTGCAAGGGCGAAGGCTGTAAGCCTGCAACAACCAAAGGATATCTCTTAAAAGGTCATGTTCTGGCTTAGCAGTTTCAAGGAATGAGAAGGGGGAACTATCCATACCCTTCACAGATCTTTGCCTCTGCTTTCTTTCTTTGATTTTTCATGTGAGTCTTTACTAGCATTGAGTGTTGGGCAGTCTCCACTCATCTCCAGCTTTTTCAACGTCGTTGCTCTACTACACATTCGGCAATACGTATAGACGCCTTGTTGAGGAAAACCAATGGAAGCCTTCTCACACATCAGCCATTATTAGTTTTTTTTTTTCCAAGTTGTTTGCCATATGGGAAGGTCTTGGCACAGACTGACTGTGGTAACGAGGGCCTGTGGCGAACTGTGTGTTCTGACTTGGATGTTTTGGCAAATAATTTGTAATTAGAACGATCAAGGATATTAAAAAAATTATTTTTGTTCTCTGAGGGAATACCATGAATTCCATTTACCAGTATAGTCTATGGCACCCCTTAAACACTGTTTACCACAACCACAGTGTCCTCTAAGAAGGTACAGGGTGGGGCAAGTTAATTTCCTTTTTTCAAATTACAAAAATACCATCATTTTTCAAGAGACTTTATTGTTTATTATTTTATAAGTGTAGGTGTATAATTAAAGTTTTATTTCATGTACTTTTAAAAACCATATCTGGTAAGTGACGACCTTTCTGGTCTATACACTGAACAAACCGATTTCTGGCGTTTCTCATCACTTGTTCCAGCATGGCAGAAGCATAGGAATGCTTGCAATTTCTGTAGTTATGTTGCCGTTGAACTCTGCTAGGGTCCTTGGACGGTTGCCATACACGCGCGATTTCAAAAAGCCCCACAAAAAAATCACATGGGGCCAAATCGGGAGAGCGGGGTGGCCACTCCAGATCGCCCCTTATTGACATTAGGCGCTCTGGGAAATGTTCTCTCAGAACTTTCATAGACGCCGTGGAAGTGTGAGCTGTGGCAACTTGTATGGTGAAAATGAAGATCTTCATGAAGAATTCTCCTCACTGAACGATTGGAAATTCCCAAGCAGCTGCATTTTCGTGCAGAACGCTGTGGTGATTGAAGAATTGAAGCTCTCACAGCCTCAATGTTCTCTGGTGTTCTAAGAGGCCGACGGACTCCAACTCTTTGTTTAGTCGTACTCCCAGTTTTTCTAAATGTAGCGACCCAACGAACAATCAATTTCCGGTCCGGGACAGGGCCCAATGGGGCTACATTAAAGCGAGTTCGAAAAGCGCGCTGGGTTGCAATCACAGAACCACCGTTTGAAAAGTAAGTCTCAACAGTGAACGTTGCTCCAACGCATGATGGCGACTGAGACTGTGTGGAACAAAACTTTAGGTCCCTACCTGTCGAATGAGACCCCTCCCAAAGGTCAATGACCTTCACAGCCTGTACAGTGCTCGTTTTGTCAATAAGGAAATTAACTTTCCCCTCACTGTATTAGTGTAATTACGTACACTATCGATGTAATTACCATATCGTAGTTTGCAGAGCTCCATTTTGGTGAAGTACAACCCTATGCAGGTTATGTGAGGAGACTGACGAAACGGCATCCTACTTAATATTCAAGTGCTCAGCACTCACCTTTTGCTGATTTGAACTCTTGGGGAACGAACCCCAATGAGGTCTATTCAAAGCGAACAACTAATCAAGGGCGTCAAATCCCTTACCAATGGGGTTGAATTTCTTTGATTAAATGCAAAACTCTCAGGAAAATACAATAATCCGTGCTGGAGGCCTGAAATCCCCATCCTGTGAGTTTTAGTCCACATCTACATCTACATTTGTTGTTATTGATCTGGAAGAAATTACGACTGTAGCATTCTGTGAGAAAATCGAACTATGCCTGACTAATTATAAATAATAATAATGGCTCAGCTTGTAATGGTTTTTCGTGAATTTATCCCTTAAGACCAAAAGGATGTAGTACCTTTTGGAAATAAGCTCCTCCATTGTTCTATCTGTTTTGTTGCCCTGCAGGAAAAGATAGTGCGCACGTATAAAACTGAAAAGCGCGTCGTATCCAAGAGCATCGCCCTTCGCAAAACTTGGAAGAAATACGGAGCTTCAGCCAACGACAAGCCTGGTCCTAACCCTGCCACAACCATCGCTTGTGAAGACACTTTTATGCAGTTTATCACTTCTAAAGAAGAACAAGACAAACCTGATGAAGATGTTTTGGATAAGTTGAAGGGTAAGACATATTGTATTTTGAATTTTCTCAATTAATTGCGTTGATTAAGCAAAAAGACGTCAATCCATTTATGTTCTTGTTAATCATACCAGTTGTGATTTGACTGAAGAACCAACCAAAGGAACTTGGGTTAGCCTCAGATCCTGTAGGAGTACCAACACACCCCTCCAAGAAGTCCCAGCCGTCTCCAACCCCTCCCATTACACTAGTCTACAAAAATATATTACCTCCGAGTTGTCGTCTTGTTTGTACCCATTCTAGGGTTTTTTGAGGGTGCTGAAGCCAAAAATGGCAGCCGTTTTTTCAGTTGGTTCGAATAAGGCCCTTTTTGTGCAGTTGTTTTATTCCTTTGTTTACTGAATTTTGCAGTAATCACCGACCTTACTAAAACGTTTTCAAAAGATTCTCATCTGATAGGAAATTCATTGCTAATTCCGAATATATACTCAATTTTAGTCTAAAACGTTTTTAATTTATCAAAAACCTTGAAAACTGAACAAATCACTGGGGTTTATTATTCAATTGGCTTGCGTTCATGAATTTGAATTTCTACTAAGCTTTGGAGTGTGCGTGTTTCACAGGTGATAGAGTGATTATTGAATTTCAGGAGGCACACAAATATGATCAACTGAACAATCCAAATAGGTATTTTGGTTGAGAACAGATTTACGTGCCCTATGCATATATCCTGAAATTCAATAATCGCTCTATCACCTGTGAAACACGCACACTCCAAAGCCTAGTAGAAATTCAAATTTTGAACGCAAGCCAATTGAATAATAAACCCCAGTGAAAGAATGTTGGCACCATTGCAGCGTTTTCCTGAAAATTTAGGATTTTCCGATTTTTTCCGAAAATTATCAGAATGCTTCAACCGTGTATCGGCTACAAAGCCTTTTAGGAGTTCACTCCAGTATCCACATTACTACATCACTACGTCACTAGGTTACTGATATCAAAACAAAAACAATAATAAACCAAAATAACGAGAATGTACGCACCATAAATCGGGCCATAGATCGGGAATGGTTTGACCTACGGACCTGGGGAGGGGCTCATTCGATTCATCGGTGGTGGGTTTCTCCATTCATGTAATTTATTTTAATGATCAAAACAGTTTTGTTTATTCGCCATTCAAATGAAAATGCTTCATCGGTGGTGGGTATGTAATTTATTTTAATGATCAAAACTCGTTGTTCCGTAGTGTACTTCTTCATTTTAACACAGTAAACACAATCATTAATAAAAACAAAATTTTCTCTAGTATGTTATATCTTAAAAGCATCTTAAAACGTGAAACGAGATGTTGGGATTTTTTTGAATTTTTTAGCTACAAATGTATATTAAAAATAATTCCTTAATTCCAATTTCGGGGGTCCTATGCTTTGCTCACTTGATTTTTATATATATTTATTGAATATTATAACAGCTATCTCTCTCTTTCTCTTCCAATGAAGGTATATATTGTTTCATGATGAACTATTTCAGCTATGGCCGACAAAACCGTCAAATGTAGAATGTGCAATGGTGATCACTGGACTCTCAAATGTCCCTACAAGGATACTGCATACGTTCCGAACAAGGCTGTAACGCCTGCAATTGACGATAAAAAGCCTCCAGGAGGGGCTGCAGATGACAATAGTAAGACATATTTCAAATTTACTTCATTAAAGTTTTATATTGTAACGGTTATGTACGCCTTTTTGTGAAATTTCCTCAAACCTTTCTCAATGCAGCGTGCAGCATATTTGATGTTGAGGACTTTTAGCACAGGTTCATACATTTAAAGAACGATAAACTTGGAAACCTTCATTACTTAATTAAATTTCCATCTTTGTAGCTAAAGCACCGAAGTACCTTATCCCTTCTATGCGTGACGGTTATAACAAACGAGGTGACGCTCCGGGAGGACCGCGCCACCGAGATGACGGCACTGCTATCCGTCTATCTAATCTTTCCGAGTCTACATCTGTAAGTACATATCTTCTTACTTATGAATCTCAAAGTTAGTCTGTTTGTCTTCAATAGCCGGACCAGCCCATCAACGAGTTTTTATACGTGAAGCTTCCCGCTTGCTTTCTCTTTGTGTATGGAAACCTCCCCGCTTCTGTTCTTCTTATGTACGCGAAGCTCCTCGTGACGTGTGTTCTTCAGTAATAATAATTTTATTTGCAGTAACCTAGATTTTAGCCGAATGCTCAGCCATAAAGTTCAGAAATCAATAAAATTCTCTTGAATTGCATCTTAAATAAACTGCATGGTAGATCAGAGTAGATCTTTAGGAAGCTTGGAGAACAAAACATCATGCATGAATAATTGTTAACTGAAACAAAGTTGATCCAATTGACGAAGTTAACTTGTCACAGAATAATATCGTGAGCTTCATCTCTAAGTTAAATTACGTAAAAAACGTCTGCCAAGTGGGTGTGGCACATAGCTTCCTCGTATCCATAACATGACTGTATAGATCATTGAAAATTATTATTGACTAAAGAACTTCGTTCAATTAGGCGAAGTAAATATTGAATTAGGGTACATTTATTGTTATGCAGGAGCGTAACTTGAGAAAATAAAGGTAGGCATGTTCAACTATTGAACAAACTATAAAATATACCCTGAAAATTTCATCGAAATCGGTCAAGAACACCCGGAGTTATGCTTGTGGCAAGGATTTCACGTTTGCGCATGCGCAGAGGTTACTATTGATCCGGGGGCCATGAAACTCATAGGGGACCATCTACACATCAAACCGAACAATCCCTGAAAATTTCATCGAAATTGGTCAAGAACTCCCGGAGTTATGCCCTTAACAAGGATTTCGTTTGCGCATGCGCAGAGACTACAATTGATCCGGGTGTCATGAAACTCATAGGGGACCATCTACACATCAAACCGAACAATCCCTGACAATTTCATCAAAATTGGTCAAGAACTCCCGGAGTTAAGCGCGTAACAAGGATTTCACGTTTGCGCATGCACAGAGGCTACTATTGATCCGGGGGTCATGAAACCTGTAGGGGACCATCTTCACCCCGACCCGCACAATCCCTGAAAATTTCATCAAAATCGGACTATAACTTCGTGTAGTTTTGCTCGTAACAAGGATTTGCTGACAGACACAGACACGGAACCAAAATTGTTCAGATAGGTCTAAAACGCAAAATGCGAGTGGAATTTTTGATTTTGGAGACAAAAAAATTTTCACATTCCGAAAGTGAAAACAATGCTTCCGCTACCTTGGTAGACTCGGAAGCAATATACATCGAAATCGTCGCTGGTTTTTACATGGACCGATTTGTATAAATTTGCTAAGGGTGTTCCTGTGGGAACCGTACTTTTCAATCAGTTCAACAAAAAAGGGTAGATAAGATCAATATGTACAACGTAGATGGAGGTGATTGATGTTGATTGACTGGCGTGGCCTGCTAATCTCGAATATGTTTTCTCTGCAATCTAGCATCACAAATTGTCACATGACAATGAGCTTCTCCCGTCCTTCTGTGTACTGCTAGTAGTAGGAGTGTGCTGTAAATAACTTATTTTGCTAGGCTACCACCGCATGGTTAAAAAAAGGTGGATGGAGGATGTAATTCAGCTTTTTATTTATAAAATAATTTTAAACAGTTCGTTTTTAAGTCTGATCTTATGAAAACCCGTCTTCAGGGCTTTCCTGTAAAGCATGCATTGCTCACCAAAACTTTCAAAGTACGTGCTAGTCATAATAATTTAAATCTTAATAATGAATTTCTTTGTAGGAGGGTGATCTTGAAGAACTGGTTAAACCGTTTGGAGAATCTTCTAAACTGTATTTGGCAAAGGATAAAAACACTGGATTGTGCAAGGGGTTCGCCTATATCCACTTCAAGAGCAGGCAAGCTGCTGCCAACGCAATTGCATCTCTCAATGGTCACGGATACGATCATCTCATCCTTTCTGCTGAATGGTCCAAGCCTCAGGTTTCACAGCATTAGATGTTATACATGTAAGTTTTTCAGTATGCATTACTGTTAGAGAAATAGCGATAATGATGATCATCATCTTTTATAAGATGCGTTCAAAACTTAAGACAAAACACTGTAAAACGTCAGTATTCGTTTTTTGTTAATTTGGATTAATAAAATTTAGGGTTGTGAAAACTTCGGTTTCAAAATCGGGTAAACCCATACATAATGAGGCGATAAGCCAACTTGTTGTTTTGTAAACCAAAGTAATTGTCTTTTCCGAAAAATTCAAAATTAAGCACGTCTTAGGTTCAGTTTCAAAGAATTGGTTTTTGATCATGAATGTCGCAATGATGATTTCTGTTACACTCTCGGAGTCTAAATATCATTATTTATTATTAAAAGTAATAAAAATCAAGTAAGTATGTTCTGTTAAGTATTGTTAAAAGTCTTCACTACTGCCCCTATTATATGCATTTTTGCTACCACATGAGTCGAATAATGTTCCAAAAAGAACTAATTGTGAACTTGTTGACTTTTAAAAATATTTCTACCAAATATATGTATTAAAGTTACAAACTATCTACTACCTACTGAAAAAATGTTCAGTGAAAAAAGTCATGATTACAGTCATGATACAGTAAAGTATGCAATTTATAAATGGAATTTTCTTTTTCATGCCGTCGGGCTATAAATTTACTTTAGTCTCAAAATACAGTAAATGCTTCACAAATGTGTAAGCTGGTTCTGTTATGTGTGTGGTACTCCTACCTTCCATGTCATTGCCCGATGAAAACCACTCATGTGTTGTGTGCATTCATGTACTGAATCTCATGTCTCAGGATGAATGAAAACTATTAATGGGAGATGTGTTCGAGCAGCTTAAGGGGGGAATGTGTCTCGACTGCCTGAAGTCACCATCTTTGTAACTCTCCAAGGACTGATCATCCTGGGGATGGTCTGAACACACAGGCATTTGGTCCAGCGAAATTAGTTCAATTCTTTCCTGCCAACTCCAAAAAGCGCTAGTGCCAAGCTTCTTATCAAGGGGGTCATTATCAACCTTGTCATTTCCACTATCAGTTGACTTGGTTTACAAATTTAAATATACTTATTCTGTTTAAACGAATTAATGTTAAAAGTTTCTCTTCGCCAAATTGATAACCACTGCTAGAACCATTATTTTGCACTTGAGGCCCATCGTACGTATTTATTAGTTTTTTTAAATAATTTAATAGATGATTTTATTGTATAATTACATATATCACAGTTAGGAACATTCATAGTTATATCTCACTATACATAGTGTTGTGAATGCAACATGCAGTAGGGTAGTGTCTGTGATTGTTCTACGTAAAGTTATTCAAGACGGAGGTCAGAGTGATGTTTCCTTTTCAGTCGTTTAAGAGGTATTGAAGGGGAGAGGTTTTTCATGCAACTCCAAATGCTTGTGTTGTGATGGTCCAGAGTTATAAGGACTCACTTCGATGATCTGGGGAATGTCTAGTCTCGGGCGAGGACTGAGTTCCTTACATACTGTGGAGAGCATATGTTCTGAGCACTGTTCTTTTGTACTTGGATCCTATTAATTTTGCGTGGAGATATCTGTTGTAGGCCTATTGGCTTATAGGTCTTATGTGTAAAATGTCAGGGGAGAACAATAGCAGAGGTTTAGGTTGGTGTATTCGTGACGTGATGCGTTTCCCAAGCTCAGTATGGATTGAGTAGGTCATTCTTCTGGCTAGGTGGACTCCCATGTAGCGTGTGTAGTCTGTTTCGGGGAGTCGAGGCTGATTGGTAGATTTTCGCATCTTCTATGGTATGTGAAAACAGTTCTTGATGATTTTCCTTCGTTAACTGTTGTCCGCCATTTATGAGTCCACAACAAAAAGTGGCTGTGTGATCAGTGGTATTTTTGACTTGTCCTGCTGTGAAAAAGTTGGAGAATAATGGTAGTTCCAGTAGTTGTTCTACAACTCTGATAACTCTATCATTAAATCGCTGTTGTACAAGTGGGTTAGGGGAAAACCATTCAGCTAAGTGATTTGAGAAGAGATCCACTGTTTCTAAAGTGATTGGAGAAGAGATTTGGTTGCCCAGGACAAAAGTGGAAATTCAGTAGCTTAGGCAAGTTGGACCTAGATGGCAGGTTAGGTTAGGCGTTGCAATGAACTGTTTCTCTTGAGACTAGCAAAGTTAAGCAACATTGAGCGTAGTGAATACTTCGATTGAGAACTGCTAAGATGCGGTTATGTTGTCCAAGTAGTTTTCATACTTCTGCAATGTGAGCTTTAAGTCAAATCATCACAACTAAATCTGATCCTCCTTCAAAAGGACAGCTGATGTAGCTGGAATAGTCTACTACTTTTTTTAAACTTGTATCTTGAAAGTAGAGTGACAAGCTTGATTGTGAATTCCATTAAGAACCTTGACACTAGAGTTTTTCAGAACCAAACTAATGTTGTCCAAGAGTCAGACACCCATTTAGGATACTGTACATATGGGATGATGTTGGGTTATTAAGTTGTTCAGCAGGAATTATTCTGATAGATTGTATAATTTAACTTCGTATGAAGCATCAATGGTCATAGCTCCTTCACCTGCGTCTGGTGGTGTTGGGGTACCACTCACAACTCAACTTATCCTATTACCTGCAACTTATAAACATAAATACTGTAAAGTAAATTATTATTAATTTATTTTTTACCTATTTTCAGATGAATGCGGGCTGGTGGTTGGTTTATTCATTTGGAAAGTATCGTAACTTGCATACATACCTATACATTTATTTTGTGGTAGATGTCTGAGAATTAAAGAAAATTCTAACGATATGAGGTTAATTTTTTTCCTTTTTTTTACACGTAGTAACTACTTAGTTCAACTTTGAGGAATCTTTGCTGTATCTTCCATTGCTTCACTTTGTAACCCTTCTGAATATTTCTGCGGCGTTCTTCAATAATAATATGAACACAATTATAATATTATATGGCGCAGTCTGGTTGAAGAGGGACTTCATAGAAAACTGGCCCGTTAAAAAGTGCTCATGTCTGGTCATTTGGCAACAGTAGAAATGTTATTTCAAGTTAGATTTTGTAAGTTTTGGGGTGTTTACAACATTCAACTGAAAGAAAGAACATTGTGCTATCCGATTTAGAACTCTAAAATCAAATATATGAAGTAATGTTTTGTGTGTGGTGTCTAATCTTCAACAGCCAATCTATTTGTGTGAATATAACTGAAGAAATGTAAATGGTAAAATGAATAAATTACACTTTCTGGGGATGTTTGACAATTCGAACCACTCAGATTTCTGGCATAGGAAAGTTGATTGACCATGACAAAGTCATAATGGAACTATCAAGAGCCCAAACATTAACATCTCTGATATGAGAACAGCTGTTATAGGGTTTACTGAAGACAGTCTTCCTTCTGGGCCCTACTCACAGCCTACTTGCTGAAAAATGATCTCGAAATGTTATTTAAACTTTTATAATTGTTGTGTTGTGTATTAATGCAAAATTTAAGTGGGTCCCTATTTTTTAAGTCGTTTTCCATTATAAAAGTGTTGGAATATTAAAAAGGCAAAACCAAATCGTCGTGTACTTTCTAGAAATTACTTACCAGTAAGCTTAGGTTTTACTACACGAATAAATTAAAACGTTAATCAATTGAGAAATCACTTAAATTCAAATCTTTCGATCTAACAAGGAGATCTAATCGATAATCATATATATTTAGAATCCTGGAAAAGTTCGACTTATGGCAGTTGCAGCTCACCACCTATATCACAGGTAAGTAACACACATTCACACTTCTACAAAATAAGGTCCAAGGAATTTGAAGTTTTAGAAATTCAAGTTTACGTACAATTAGGTCATTTCTAATTATTACAATATTTTCTTCGGGACACTTAGAATAGAAGTCAATTAAAAGTAGAAGAGCCACGTTCAGATAATGTACCGCATGCTCTTTCTAAAGGTATGTCTACACTTGTTACTTGCACAAGTATGTGCGTTTTCGTTTTTCAACTTGCCTCGTGAAGATTGCATCTGACGCAAGGCCTAGAACCCAAAGCCTCTACCACTTTACTCAAGCCTACTGCCGAAACAGCAGCTCAAACATTATGAGGGTGCTTAATAGGGAGAAGAAGTCGAGTCCTCTACTTGGATAAATCCTTGCAGAATCACTCTCGACTTCCCACAGTGGTCCCCGTTTGGAGAGCTTATTAACCCTCAGCTCTCAAAGGAGGGAGCAGGAGTACACACCCTCCATGTCAGTGGTGTGAGGCTTTCTCGCCAAACCTCATGATGGGCTTGCGAAGCAAGCACTTGAGTTGGCTTAGGGAAGGGGTGTCTAAGTACTTGTGGTGTTGTGTGAGGCTCTATCTCTACCTATCACATTACAGTCAGTTCGTCGGTCCTATGTTGCTTCTTATATGTACGTGTCTTCTTCTAAGTCTGTCGATGGCAAAGCCATGTAGCCTCTCTGCCCCGTCTCTCGTAGCCAGAATGCTGCCTATTTCTAATATTACATAGGTTTCCCTCAGGTCAACGTAGGCTGGGCATTCTGTCAGTGTGTGTTCTGCTACCTCGTCTGTCTCACTGCATTTGCACGGGATACTGGGACATAATGCGAAGGATGGAAATGTTTTCCAGCAAATTCCCCGTGTCCCAGCACCATCTGTGTCAGTAAAGAGTTACACAGTTAAATCGATTTTGACGGTTAAGTCATCATCAGTAACAAACATGAACATGTTCAAATCTCAGTCTCAAATCCACTTGCCAATCAGAGCCTCAGGGTGAGAGGATGGTGAAGTTGTTAGGGGTCTGCTGTCTGGAGCTAAGCGCCGTTTGTGTTCTGAATGGAAGGGGAAGAAAGTGTTGATTGGATCTGGATCTAAAGAATGATCCAATGATAGGCCCCAAAATTTCAAAGAGTTACACAGGAGCACAACAGTTGTTCATTCAAACGCTAGAATCACCAAAGCACTCTATCATCAGTATCTTATGCTATTATCAGTTGATTTTCCCCAACCCCTGTGACTGAACTGTGTTACTTGTAAATACACGATAAATACAGTAAGTGCTATAAAACGTGAGGGAGCAAAGAGCAATTATTTGCAATGCCCACTGCCACTATTGACAGGACTGCAACAAACCTCAAACGCAAGCATATTCCACTATTTGCAAGTTCAACCCTCATTACTACGTAAAAGGTTAATTGGCTCTGTGGATGTGAGGTAAGTAATAAACTTTTCCGGTTCCTATGTTTTCTTTGCTTCAATAATAGGAATGAAGCTTGGGTTAAAGGTGGAATTGGGCTTACACCTCTGTGATGATTCTTGCTAGACAGATATAAATTCAACTGTTTTCAAGTTTTAAACGATTTTTCTACAAAAAATGCACGTCCCACATCTAAGAGAGGATGTAACAAATGGAAATGAGATCATTACTGGTGGTGGTAATGATAAATAGGTCTAAAAACGTAAAATAAAAAATGGTTTATGAATAGAAGCACACCTGATTGACCATGATTATTGTGCACAATGGTATTTAAAATATTTTGAAAGAAGCAATGCAATACAAGATCTCATAATATGAGATATATTATATCCGAAGGGATCCTTAAATAATATACCATTTGCGCTTTTTTTTTAGAATCACCCATAAAAGGTGAACCTCGGTGGTTTCCGAGGTTTGAAAGCATACAGGAATGTTTTAGGGGTTTTCAAGATCGATTTACGTTTTTTCAGGGTTTTTTTATTTTCGGCTCAGGGGGTTTTGGTGATAAAAGGTTGGCAACCATGATAATACTACAGGTAGGTAGATGGGGATGGGTATCGATTAAGGGGGCTTCAATAATCGATTAATAGTAGTATTAATAATCGTACAATCGTTACAAACTACTCGATTAATCGGCCCCATGGGCATCAAGTAAAAATAATCGATTAATTAGATTAATCGATACCCATTCCTAGTAGATAGTACAATGTACATGACGCCAATGCATGTAACTACAAATTGAAGTCTTCACCGAACTGCTTTTGTCAGGGGACACTCCATAATTGAAAGATTGTCATATGTACGTTGCCATCGTTATGTAAATATTCACGTTTCATATTTCTTTCATTTAGGATTAATTCAAATTTTCTTCCTTACCTACTCACCTTTAACCGTTGTTATGACTCACTGATCTTTTGATGCGCTGTTTTTTATAATTTTTTCTGCAAGAACTAACAAAGAAAGAGGTTAGAAGATTCGCTCAAGTTTTGGTCTGTTTCAAGATACATTATGGAACATTCCCAGTTAAGCAGCGCGTTTTTTCGAGTAAGATTCAGATAGATTAAGAATTGATGTCAAAAATTTAATTAGGTACTACGTTATAACGTGTCACTTCGATAGGGAGCTTGTGGGGACGGCGAAAGGTTGTTGAAAATGGATTAGTTCCCTCATGTATTGCATTCTTCATTCGCCTACACTGACTTCTATCGCCTAGGCCGTGTCCTACGTGAGCGGGATTTACATCAGCGGGTCGGGCGGGTTCAGCGTTTTTTGCGGGGCGGGAGATCTTCCGATCAAACTATGACGACAGAGTTGCGCGTCCTGCGTGCTAAAATCGCAAACGGCTAAAACGCACACGCTACACGCGGCTTGAAATTGGTTTGATTTTTTCTCGGTACAAATCCGCGGTTGTTTACATTGGTTATTGGTATTGTCCAAGATGGTCAAAATCGTTTCTCGAGTGCTTTCAAGGTTAGTCAGAACGATATTGTAGTTACTTATCAATGAACTAAGAAAACAACCGCCTTTATGGGGTTAAAACAAATCCTCACTTGAGAATAGGCCGAAAAGTAATGCATTTCCCGAATTAGGTCCTTGTAAGATACATTTTTCGTTCATCGTTTTTCCCATTTCCTTTTCATTGTATTCTGTCTAGTTTGGTGGTCTGGATGCTTACTACTCTCGCATCTTATCGCTAATCGTTCCTTCCAGTAATGAATAGATAAATTGGATAAATAAGTCGGAAGGTGTGTTAAAACTAGTTCCTCTTCGTTTTGATGTAAAACTCGGCGCTGCGCGTCTCACCAGGGAGCTACCTCCCTGGACCCCCAGTGGCTTAAAGTCAAAAGACATGAAACATGCTTCAGCCATGCTATTTTTGCGGTTTTTCTTTCGCTAATTTCTCATCATTCTGATGGTTTCAATTCGCTATTTTCGTGTCTGATAATATTACTGTTCTCCATGGTCTACTGACTAAAATATACCTATCTATCGTAATAATGCTGTTAGACTAATTATATAAATGAGGACTCGCAGCTCAGATTCTCGCAGAACTATAAAGGATTATAGCGCTTATGATGACTCACCACTAACTTCCATGAAAGGAAGTACTTACCTATCTCATATAATATCTTGCGTCACCCTCCTGCGTGACGTTTTCTGGCTAGTTAGTCCTGGGCTAAAGCATGTTCCATGCTAAAATCGGCATTGTGATTTCGCAATGTGTGAACCCCTTTGGCGCTATTGTTCAACAGGTCTTTGTCATCTGGAGCGTTCCCGAAACTATGAAAGGAATGTTATGTAACGCCGATTCATAAAAGTGGTGACAAGTCAGACATTGAGCAGTTCCGACCAATCTGTTCACTCTCGACAATCCCCAAAAGTTGACCAGCTATCGCCAATGTTTTCATCTTTTATTTTACCACAACAGAATGGATTTACTCGTAGGCGTTCGACGACATCTAACTGACTTCGAGTTCCAAGAGTATACTCAAGCATTCGAGAGAGAGCATCAGGTTGACATGATCTCAACTGACTTTTCAAAAGCTTTTGACCGATTGTCTCATCAAGTCATTGTAGAAGTATTGAGATCCTTGGGTGTGTTTGGGTGTCTTCTTAATTGGATGGCGAGTTACCTGGCTGACCAAACTACGAGGGTTCATTTGAGGGACATTACTTCTTCACCATTCCCTGCTACATCTGGGGTTCTCCAGGGTTCCCATCTTGGGCCACTGCTCTTCCTACTGGTGATTAATGAGGTCTGCTCCGTCCTTGGTGGAGTTCAGTATCTTTGTTTGCTGAAAACCTCAAAATATATCGTTCGATTGAAAGCTCATCTGACTGTGTCGCCTTACAGAGTTGCCACGATGCTCTTCTTCAGTGGTGCCCACATAATGGCTTGGCTCTCAACCCCTGTAAATGCTCCTTTATGACCTTTCATTGTTCTCAATCTCCTCATCTTCATAGCTATATGCTTGGAGGGGAGGCTCTCGGGCAAGTATCGTCAGTGAGGGACTTAAGTGTGCTTCTTGATTGTGGGCTCTAATTTCTGGCCAGGTGTCTGCAGTCTCCAGCCTAGCAATGAATGCCCTGGGCTTCATAAATGAAACACGCGTGAGTTCACTACAGTGCCAGCAATTGCGACACTTTACAGGGCTCTGGTGGTTTCCATCTTGGAGTACACCTCAGTTGTCTGGACCCCCTACTACAAATACCAGGTAGAACAGCTGCAGAGGGTGCTTCGTCGTTTCTTGCGGTATGTGGCTTACAAATCCCAGATTCCTCAGGAAGAGGTGGACTTTGGCGCTCTGTAGAGGATTTGTGACGTACAGAGTCCTGAAATCCGGCACTACCTGGCCAATGTGACTTACTTCTGCAGACTGGTGACAGGAATATTGGACTCTCCTTTCCTCCTGGCCAGGGTTGGATTAGTTGAGGAGCTTACTTTCAAACAGGAACATATCCACTCCGATTGCAAGGCACTGAAAAAAATGTAGGGGACGGATTTGTTACCTTTTGATGCAAACACATAACTTTAGCCTCGGAATATCCAGAGATAGAAAATTGAGAAAAAAACGTTCTCTCCCAGATTTGGATATGTGCCTTTTTGAAAGTAAGCTCCTCAGTTGTCCCTTGCCTCAGTTCCCGATCAAGCACCCTTTTTCTGGTCCCCTTCTCGCCAACAAACTACCTTTACAATAGGCCTTTTTGCAGAATGCCTCGACGTGTGAATTATGTTGTCAACGAATGCCTCGAGTTGGACATCTCTAATTCACCAGTGGTAGTTAGGCAGTGAATTACTGCAATCAGTCTTGTGTAATACTGGCTTGGACTGACTTTTGATTAATTTATTTTGTCTGACTTAATATTATTTGGCTACTTCTTTTATTCAATTATTCTCCCCTGTAAATTTTCTGTATTGTGTTTCGCCCGTATGTATATAATAAATTAACCTTCATCAAAAGAATTAGTGACATTGGGCAAGTTTCGACCCTCAATCTTCCTCCCTCCTCTCCCTTCCTCTCCTGACTTGAGCACTTAATGTGCTGTTCTGATAGCTGTTTAGTCTTCCCGCTTGTATGCTAGGCTCCTGAGGTCTAATTCATTGTCACAAGAGCACGAATCTGTTGAGGTGGTACCTCACAAATATCTGCATCTTAAGGCAACTACAACCAAACTCGTTTCGACGAGTTACTCTAAGGTAGGTGCCATTCTAAAACTAGGAAATGTATGATTTTTGTTACCTTTGTTTGGCAGCCATTTGGTATTTCACCTGTTTTTAGTAGAATGACAACAATTCATTACCTGGCGGGTGAAGGGAATTAGTTTTATATGACCTATATTTATGATTAAATCAGTCACGTTTTCTCTCCTGCAGAGCATACAAGGAATGCTGAACTCCAGGTTTCTTGACTAGTAGTTTCATGATCACTTTGATAAAATGTTCAAGTTGTCGACATTATAACCAAAGAAAGCCTGCTGCTATTTAATATCAACATATAACACCTATAACCAGGTTGGCTTGGTGGCGGATCAGACTTGGTGGACCGAAAAAGACTTCTCTGATGACTACAAACTAGCAAGCCTTGGGTTGTGGAATGAAGTCATTGACTCCAACGAACGCTTATCAAATATGGGGTCGAACGCGGATCAGATCACTTGCAAGCAAGCGAACAACTCCAATAATTCTAAGTCATTTGAAAAGCCCAACTTGTCCGGAAGTCAGGTAATGTGAGTGACCACCTTTTCATAAAGCTTGAGTATTTTAGACATCCAAGCACAGTTACTACAGTAAATTCTTAATTATTAACAACTTGGAGAGGTAGGTGTACAAATTACTTTTATAATAAACCTCCCAATTTGAATGGAACTCAATTAGTAAGAACAAATCACTTCAGGTTAAGACGTGTAATGTAATATGGATCGATTTAATTAATGACCCCTTAATAACAAATCGATTAGCACATTTTTATAAATTAGGCACTTGATTGATTTTTTTAAAAACTAGGGCTTAAACCATTCGTAAGCCTAACCACTCAACCACCAAAATCGTTTAGTTGTACAATGAGTCCTCCATAAAATATTTGAATATAATTGCAGCTATAATAACATTTGTGATTATGAGTAAACCCCCATTAGAGCAATAATCGAGTTTACTAGTAAACATGGAAACAATTTTTGGTGAGAAGGATCACTGGAAACATTACAAAGATTTTACTACCTGTCAATATCACAAAAAATCTTATGATTACTGGTGTATCCATAAAAAACATTGTATTTCACATTTTCAAGTAAAAGGAAACACTCGGCAGATGGATGAGGATATGCTGATGATATACTCGTACCTATGTATACATTGCAAACCTTATGTAATTCACTTCGGAATCCTATTTTGGAACCTTCGAAAATATTGTTTCTAACCTGTGAGGTGATGGAATGGTATAGTTGCCCCTTCCAATGAGCTGAATGCGGATATAATGCTCCGTCACGCTCAGAGGATGACCCAGACGCTTGAAAACGTCAGTTTCATCTCCCAAGGCGATAGATTCTAAAATTGGGAAGGGCCAACTAACCATATCCATCACAAACCCAAGGTGAACAAAACACTGTATCTGAATTTGAAGGATGTAACACTGCGTTATAGACTTATATTCTATAAGTGATCCATGTTTCCGTAAGTTTTTCTTGATAGAACATTTTTTTCTCAATTTTTAGTTCGAAAAAGGACAAACTGTTGATGCCTACTTGCCGCATGGAGGTTGCACAAATGCAGAAAGCGTTGATATCAATGGACCCAACAGTGCTTGCTCCATTACCTCAGAGCATAATTACCGACACCAGATGCATCCTCTCTGCCAACTGGCCAATAGCCTTACTGAAGACCTACCCCGCTCTTTCAAACACTCTTCAAAATAACAACACGCTGTCGATTTTCAGTCACAATCATGGCATTGGCCGTAAGTACGCTCCAGAATACAACTAGTTACGTAGGTCTAATAAGTATTGAATTGGTCTTCCCTCCGCAGGTCATTTGGGACAAGTTTGCTTGAAAGAGAAGATCTTTGAGACAAGGTCACTCACTCACTACCCACATTCTAGGTCACACCCTCTTTATTACCAGATGCTGTAGTCATTGCCTCAGATTTGAGTTGCAGTGATTAGTTATTTTCACGCCACAGGGAATCAGGACTGGAACAGTGGCTGATCCATTAAAACATATTGTCCGTGTCCAATCTAATCATCATGTCATAATCAATTAGGAAAAAAATTGTATAAAATGTGTTTATCGATCAATCACTTCTCTACATAGAAGAACATCTATGTCTTCATCATTCATCTGTCATTGTCTTCGTCATGTCTTCTGTTTCAGACATCTGCAAGGGTGGCAATACACTACCTTACTCTATCGACACAGTTGATGAGCTCATGTACCACAAGAAGTTAGCCAATTCTTCAGTTAAAAACGTGTGGTCTAACGATAATGAAAGTTAGTTCAACTTTTGCTGCTTTTAGTTCATCAATTTGACGATTAAGCTTCAAGATTTCTATAACAGTGGTTGCTTTTGGACATTCGCTAATGGAATGCGCTTGTTTTCCTGTCCGAATAATGTTCGTTAGTACTTTTTAACTTTTACGTAATGATTTCTTGCATGCATACTTACTTTTTTTTTAAAATAAACTATACTTTTTCGATGATGCGTTCTTTACTCCTTTTCACGAAGGCACACATTGCAGAGACTGCCTTCAGTAAAGCTGTTTGGGAGCCGCATCTGAATGCTAACGTACCAGAATTCTACCCGTCCGTGCTCCTTCCACCACGGCAATGGTATGAACTATGGAATTTATCTTTCGAGTTGTGTGGTGCATGATGGATGATGATCATGGAAGGATGCAGAGCTTGAAAGGTGTACTCGTAGCTTATTGCTAGGCGATTCCTTAGTAATTACATATCTATTTCACTTCTTCGTCTGCAATGGTGGTGGTATGTCCACACTGTAAAGCTCATATCTAAAAAGCTTCTCTGCTGTCACCAGAGTAGAAAGATTGCTTAGCCTCTCAAGTTTGTTTGTCTCTGTAATTATTTGAGTATTTTCGACACTACAGTTTTCTAATCACCTGTCAAACTACATGTGTTGTGTGCCACTGTAAAGTTCCTGTGAAGCAGCATGATCGTATAAGCGAATTCTCCTGAATGATCGAACCACATTTAGGAGAAATTTAAACTATTTGTTAAATCAACTCTATTTTTAAAAATCTCGTTCTAAATAATATTATGCTATTCAAATACAGATTTTCTCTTTTTCTTAAAATTTTTTGCATGTTTCTAGATGAACTAGAAGGAAGTTTATAGATAACTTCCAGAGGTATAAAAACTGAGAATACGTGCATCTATACATCCTATCATCTTTGGAGAAAAGAATTTTTTGACAAAAGTAGAGTTGTTTTGTTCAAAGAAGATCCACAGTCGAAGAGGTTTGATTTCACTGGCCCCTGGAAACTAAAGGGAGATTTCCCCTTAGTAGTAGGGTCACGAGTTCGAACCTAGTCAGGGGTATCAATATTTTTTGGTTGCAAGGTTAGAAAAGTCTATTGAAAACTTCAATCGTATGCAGTCTTCAAATTGGTTATTCCTATGATAGCTCAATAAACTGAAACAATTGTAACCATGAAAGAAGCGTTTTATCGAAAAATGGACTTCAAATTCGCGTTCAGCACCACGAAAAACTCCTACCAAGTAATCCAATACCATAAATAGGGGAGAGGGAAGATAAATAAGTAGTCAGTTTGAACCTCTACAAAAGCTCTGCTTAATTCCATTGGAGAACTGCTTTCCTCCTCCGAAATTCATCTTTCAATTTCTTCATTGTACTTTTACTAACTATATAGTTACTGATTATTTAGTAATTAATCAATTACGTGATGTAAAACAGAAATTAACGGCGCACAGTTATTATTTTGCCAATCTGGGCGGTCAGAAATTGTAAAAATGAAGTTGATGTTTGGAGTTATCTTGTAGAATTTGTGAGAAGTATACGGTCCAAAGATTTTGGAAACTTTCAAGAAAAGACCAGTTCACACGAGTGTTTTGATAACTGTAATATGTAAAAGTGTGAAAATCAGTAAGTAGGTGGTCTTTAAGGTGTTCCACGTTGAATTGGCTGTTTCCAAAAAAACCTCTGTCTACTTCAACAGTACGGTACTGGCTTTACTCTCCGAAAGGTGGTTTGCACAATGAATTCAGTACCATTTCAAAGGGTAGGAGATAAGGAGGTAATACAATACTAAGGAAGTGAATGACGGTTCTGAAAAGAGTTGCTATTCTAGTGATGAACAAAATATCATGTGAGGAAGTGATAATCACCTGTTTCAGTTTAGCCTTATTACAGTAGCACGAATAAAAACACCTTACTTACTTCGAACTACAATCATTCGAATAATAAAGTGTTCAAACATATTGGTGAGTAATGCGTGCATTACAGGGGTGTCCTTAAGTCAGGTTTCTCTATGTCACATGTATAAACAAGTCGTTCTACAACAACGAAAATCACCCCTCTAATCACCTTCTTTTATAAGAAACTTGAAACTGAAATGAGTTCTCAACTGGACCGAGTCATTACTTCCACGAAAAAGGGATAACTAAAATCAGCTGTAACATAGGTAGTGATGATATATCATCACAACATACAGGTTATCTCGCAGTTGACGTTAAAAAACATTGTTTGCGTGAAACTAGACCGAAAATAGAGATAATCAGTCGAGAGTTCGCGCTTGAGCAGGGATTGAAAGGATTGGCTATTACCCTCTACATTTCCCTTCAGTCAGCAAAAGCAAAATTTCTGAGGCTTGTTGCACAACTAAACTGAAATTGGGTTCGAACGAAATAAGAATCATGCATATCAGTTGGTAATTGTGGCCGTAGCAGTTCTATCACATTTAGTTCTTTAGCCCTCGAGGTCTGCTCACACATACTGACAACTTGGATGTCTAGGATTTTGGCAGACCCATTAGCTTGATGGCTGCTATCTGCTTGTCCAACTGCATTATGCCATGAATGCAGCCACTGTGAGACTGTGGGCATTTCTGCACCACATGATACAGGTTCTCATGTTTACCCGACAGGGATAAACTGTATCACGACTATCTCTAGAATACTTTACCTAACGTAGCCACTAAGATGGCATGAAAATGATGGTAGTCGCCGCCTCCAATGCTGAATTGTTGCCAATAATAACCTCCACGCAGTAAGCTGTCCAAAACTAACTCAAATGTTTGCTTTGTCAGTAGTTGCGGGCAAAGGAGAGGCAGCTTCTGCTGAGGCTTCAGCGAACCCTTGGTAACATAATTCAATGCTCCACCAAATCCAGGCAGCTAGTGGCAATACCCTTGCAGTCCAGTCAAAATGTGCATCTGTGCTTGCAGGACCTTTGATTTTGCTGATTTTCTGTATTATATTAGGACGTAAACCAGTAGTCATAAATCAGTTTTCCAATTTCCTCATTTGTTACTCATTTAGTGGAATATCTTCTGAAATTCTCATCCTTCGTCAAACATTACGAGGTATGGAGTTGTAGTGCATTTAACTGGCTTTCCATTTGAGGCCAGACAGGTACCGGCAGTCCTAGCCGTTCTCTCAAAAACAGTCACAAGTGGGTTTTGCAGGGATATAAATATACTGACATATATTTTCACTCCTTTTACTGGCTTTATTGACATGAACGGTAAAAGTACCGCGTGACCTAAATAGTAGCATGAAAGAACTGCAAATCTTTACACAACAGTTTATTATTTGTGGATTCATATCTACTTAGATGATTCTTACTCCTTTGAATGGTGTTTAATAATCAACAAGTGTTGTTACAAATTATGAAAAAGAATATCGAGAATCAGGTCACGTTCAAAATGTGTTACATACATAATCTCTCCCCTATCAACACCTACAGACTTGTATTTACACCATGGCACCTTCCTACTTTGAGAACTCATCCCATTTATATTCGAAAGGATGCGTTTGCCACTTCAGCTAACCTGTGCCTCGCCCTGAAGATGCTACCTGTAAGTGCAGAAATAGAAGGGGCTCACATCACGGGGTCATCCCTTCTACCTAGGATCCTGCTCCGCCTTCCCAAATTGGTTGATTACTTTCAATGATGAACGTTTTTAATCGAGGATTATTCTCTTTGTGAAATATATATTCTCCAGAACTAGGTACATTTTTGTCGATTTGTGTTCAATTTCCGATCTTGCACAACTCTGCACATGTAAAAGATCTAATTATTGATCCTGCAAGTTCGAAAGAATCAAAATCCAGACTTCAGCTGAGCTCATTACTCAGAATAAATCAAGGCCTATTTAAGTTCAACCGCAAGTGTCACATTCTCTGACCTTACAGTTGCTCTTCCTGAGTTGGACTGACTTTTTCTCAAAGACAACTGCTGAACACAGCAGCTGAGTACTTCTAATTTTGCGGAGGTTGGTTGATATTTTTGGGTGTTGATGAATCATAAAGGTTGACTGTAGCTTTACAATTCACTACATATCGTTTCTACTAAACATCTCCCACAAAGGAAACTGGTGTCCTTGCGAATACTGCTTAGGTTGATAGATTTGACTATTAGCATAGGTTCACGAACATGATTATTCAAGAATTCCCTTACAAGCAGCCTCGTACCTGATAAGTATTGATGTTTCTATTCAACACTTTCTGGATCAACATGACTGCAATGTCCTCACATGATTGCCAAATCAACATCAATTCACTGAATGTGTCTGCATGAATGGATATGACTTCAGAGTTTTAAGCTGAATATTGAAATTTTACCAAACATTTTAAAACTATTTTCGTTGTTAGCCCTCCAAGGTATTCCAATGTCTTCGGCGCTAACTACCAGTCAGAAGTGTTTCCATACAACGATGACAAGGTTTGTACTTTTATCTGTATTTTACTTTATATCTTAATTCTTTATGGCATAAAATAACTTCTACTTTCATGACGTTAATTAATGTTTAATCCAGTAGCATAGTTTGAATTGAATTTCTTTCTCATGTCACTTCCATGTGATAATTTTTTTCGATGTTACAGACTTTGGAAAAGAAAGAGCATGAAACATCGGAGCGTAAAAAGAAAAGCCGCAGGGGAACCTCTGAACAAAGGTTGACACACCAACTTCAAGGTGATTCCACACAAAATACCATTTGTCCAATTGTGATGTATACTTGAACAGCTGCATAGTTCCTGAAAACATTTTCATATAATTTTTTAGGTGCAGCTTCTTCGTCATCTCCCAACTTGCTGATATCCGCGCAGAAGAGAGAGAATAACTCATCAACTGCCTCTAGTAAGTTTGAAATGCACGTTACCGTGGAGATGGGCTGAATTGTAGGAATAAAACCTATTCAAGATGGTAATTGTTGGAGGAACGGTTCATTAACTGACCTACACCATGTTCCAATCAGACCTTGCCAATTTTGAACAACTGTTGCTCTTGCATCAGGCAACCTTTACCTTCCCAATACTTGAAACTGCTATGTTTGAGGATAAACGTGACGCCCTCTAGATCCAGGAATACCTTCTGGGTGTTGGGGCCATTAATTGCCTCAGCCAGAAGGTGCAACTGTACAATCCATTTCTTCCCTGTTACAAAGCTCAAGTGTGTTTGTACAAATAATTTCCATTACCACTTCAAATTTTCTGTTTTTTGCCACTGATCAGCGACATCCCCCTCCCCTATCAGTCGCTTCTGCTCCCACCTTTCTCTCTGCATAGGAACCTTATCAAGAAGTTGTCTCTCTATTTCTGAGGTGATGCGGAACTTCAATTTTTACATGCACTGGCATGATTTGATAACAAGGTATTGTAAATGAGATTTCCAAGTCATTTTCTCGTCCAGATACAGGCAGATATTGTCTTTTTGTGATATTTCTTCTAAGCCTACACGGATTGTTGGACAATTCGATGTTCTCTGGTTTGTGAACACAACAGGGACGACGTTGCTGGATTTACAGCCACACACCATCTGCTGCAGCTGGATGACACCGTAGCAATAAACTCTTCCAGGGCTCTCTCAGCGTCCTCACATTTGAGTTCTTTGCTCTAAGTGGCTACATCATCAGCAAATTTTGATACGGAGAGAATCACCAGAGTAGATTGGATGCAGGAATGTTCCAAGACGCTGCTCAGCAGTATTTATGCACGCTCATCAGAATAAGAATCTCTGATAATTAGATATTATGACCGGAGATATATTTATTCTAATAGTGAACAGGCGATCAGTGGCATACGAAAATTCTGTAGTAAGTGTCAGGTATGTGGTTTGGTTGGCATTAGCTGCACCTTTGTCTTTGGGATTTTCCAAATGAATTCTACGATCAATCTGCTCCTCCATGAACTGCTTGTATAGTACAGTACCCAGTTAATTGGTCCTCTAGAATTGAATGTTGTACTATTGCGAGGTAATTCAAAGACCAGCTTTGTCGAGACCAGGTAATGGTCAGAGCTTAGACCATGAAGAACTGTGTAGGTTCTTCATAACAAAGTTGTTTGTCCACCAATGACAATACCAGTTTTTTAAACTATGCTTTCACTCCAGTTATTCTAGAAACGGCTCAATGTAAGAATTTTATGCAGGGTGTAAATAACATCATGTGCTTACTAATTCAACTGCGCGTTCTTCTGCAAGTGTCAATTTCTAACGAAAGTGTTTCCTACCAATTTTCCAATTTTCTGTACATCAGATTTGTTTTCCTCTTTTTCCATCTTACATCATTAAAATGGTGGTAAACCTTTAAATTCACAACGTAAATTCAAAATGGAGGATAACAACTCAACATTGGTCCCTGTCTCCCTAGTGCCTAAAAAATTTTTTCGGATAAGATAAACGGGTGGATTTTAGCAGTGAATTAGTGTACAATGTAGGATCGAGGGCTTTACGTCACAATTATTATAAATATCCTATTTCACCCTGTACAAGCACGTTATGTGTTTGGTGCATGGTAAATCATTTATTGTACTTTCAAGTATTAGGTACCTGTATCCTGAGAAAATATGAGAGAACCCATGTTTTCTCGAATTTCTTCACGTTTTAACCCGATGTAACTAACTTACAGCTTTTCTCATTGAATTTCTAGATTAGAGCTGGAAAAACAAATCGGTTTCGAAGCTCACGTTCAGTTTTGCAGTTTTATATTAGCTTCAGGAAAATATTTTCAAACTTTAAGTGGATAACATGGCCATTTTAATCCAGTAGCTTTTCATTCCAGATACGAAGGGTAGAGAACCTCAACGGTCAGATTTGAACACTTGGCTTCAAAATGTCTACCCTCATAGAATCGTCGAACTTACCCAACTCAGGTCCATCGCCAGGCACATTGGAGCAATAACGAATCGAATTGCCCCTTCATTTACGCACGTTTTGGTAGGTAACGCATCACCAAATTTAGAATTACACCTAAATCCCCTCTGTTCTCTCTCTATTTTAAAATCCTTCATCATTTGAGGAGCGTCCAGTCAAAAGCGAATGTGGCAATCAATTGTAACTTTTCAGGCGGAAAAATAAAAGCTTTTAATATGATCTAAACAAGATAACTGCACGGTCGAGGGTTTTAAAAAATCCTTTCTGCCTACTTAGTTTACCAAGTTAGGTCATTCAAATCAGAAACCATTTTAAAATAACGCAAATTGGCTTTTAAGGATGGAGATGTTTGGTTTTGACCAGATTCCGCGGACAGGTTTGTTTTTGACCAGACCCTATTCGGAATTGTTTTTCATACACTTTGGTTATCGCAATGACTCGCGTTTGGTTCACAATTGTTACACAACTGCCTTATGGAAAATTACCCTCATTTCAACTACTTTATTCAAACTGCAAAACACAATATGCAATTCGCTAAAGATGTGTTTTCATCCATGTTCCAGACTCCCACGACCCCTGCCCCTCCACCTTTTTCTACCAACTCTGAGCGGCGTCTTTACAGGGATGTTCTTGCACGAAAGGTAAAATATGTCTTATCTCACATTTGCATATCTAAAATTTTTCGAAAACATTGATACTCAAATCCGCCTGTTTCTGTATTCCAAAGGGAGCTTTGCAGTTCACCAGTATAGTTGAAGATTTCGTAGACCTTTCTTGAGGCAAATAGTTGACCTATTCCGCTCGGTCATTTAATTCATTGAAATGCTTTCCGGTCAGTAAAATGTTAAACCATCCGTATATTTCAAAAGTTTCCTAGGTTCAGAATTGTGATTATCCTCTTTGGGGTCGATCGAAAGTAATGCTGAGGATTCAGGCCAACATTTCTGACCCAAGTTTTATGAAACTTTCTCCAATAGTTTAGTCGAAACAGCTCTGGCCTGGAGAGGATGGAAGAATTCGCTCATTTTCAATGTTCAGAACGTTAAATCATTCCTAATGGAGCTCAGATGTTGAACATTGAAATATAGCTCAATTTTGGCATTCAAAAGTCGAAATTCATAAGATGTAATGTAATCATAAGATGTACAAGATGTACATACATGAAACAAGTTATAATAAACTCGATTCCTTGTAAGCAGAAGTGAGATAGACAAAAAAATTGTTAAGGGACAACTTTGATCAGAAAATGGCTCTAGGATTCGAATCTGGCCGGTGATTTGTACTTGGAAATGATTTCTGTCATAAACTATTTTGTGAAAATTTACAGTTCTCTGCAAACATGGGGATTAATGGTTTTAATCAATAACGATTCATTAGAACATTCTTCAAATTACGAAATGCCTTGTGGCATCTATCTTCTGCTTTGTCAGCAAATTGGAAATCTCATAACATCCCTTTCGCCAAATAGTGACATCACCGAAATACGACTTCCTGACGCAGATACTCCTTGCGTTTGTCAAATTATTTGAAAATTGTAATAAATCCGATTATATTACCTGGGATTATGAGGAGATAACCGCAGATAGAGATAAGTTGATAGTGTTTCAATTTAAATTAAATTGCTAAATTGCTTGCAGATAGTATCAATATTTATCGGCTATAATAATTTTTTTTTTTTACTTTTTGAAGAATTTTTTCCTGTTTGACTTTTTCAGATTGATGTTCATCCAATTGACAAACGTAAAGATGAAACTGAACAAAATCCATTCGATGAGTTGGAGCGCCAAGCTTTGGAGCAGTATCAGTCTTCCGAGACTTGCCTAGTAAATGAGGGCAGCGGAAATGATGTCAATCCAGATCCTGATGACAGCAAATTTCAAGTTAGTTACATAATGGATTTTGTGTGGTTGACGATGAAGAAAATGAGATTAGAGAGTTTTTCCTCCCTGCGGTCGGCGACCGTACGGTGCAATTATGCGGTGTGATACTAGCAAAACCTAGCGGTAGTTGACTGACTTAGACCTTTCACAACGGGACGCACCGGGAACTCAGAGCTCAAAGCGGTGTGGGCTCGGACCGTATGGTCTCAAGGAAGGTTTCACTGATAACAGTGTTATAGAGTTCGAAACTCTTTCAGATTCTTCGGCGATGAGGGTTTCGAGCGCATCCTAGCGGGATTTTGTCCAACCATCAATCTTCTTTCCGCTCTCTTTGGAGCTTGAGCTTGAATGGAGAAAGAGAAAATGACTCTGAGCACTGGGAGGACATTGTCACACAGATTTTTGTAGCAAATTAATTTACAAAAACGATACTATTCACAAGGAACGATACTATTCACGAGGAATTGACGGGGAAGGCGGGTGAACGAAATGGTTGGACAAAATCCCGCTAGAGTGCATTCGGAACCGTAATTGCCCTCTTCACCTGAGAATCTCTCAACTCTTTTAACCTCCACAACCGTCTTTGCTTTTTTCAATTCTATTTAGTACTATTTATTAAGCAATGTTTATGATAGAAGCTGAATTGATCGGTTTATATTGCGGCGATCTGATTGACGACGACGACCTCAAAACTGCTTTTGAATGCAACCTGTTAGCCACTGGTGATCAAAATTCACCCCGATCAATGAGGAAAGTTGGTTATTTTTCTGTAGTGCATACAGTTTTCTCTGCAATTTTGCATTTATCTCTACATTTGTAGTACATATACATAAGGGAATCAAATGTATATAAGGAAATACATGTACAACTATCGTAGAGTACAGCTTGTACTGAGTACAGTAGAATGCCGACAGTAGCACCCATTATCCGAATCAGTCCTAAGTGTAATATAGAAATTTATAACCAACTAATTTTTCAATAAAAACGAGTTTTTTTTTTTTTTTTTTTGGGACACAATACTAATGCGAGTGACAATTGCCGTGTCGACGCCAAGTTGACGTCGAGGCAACTTACTCTGATTGAGATGTTCGTGTGAGCCAAATTTATAACTCAAGTAAACTTCGCTGGCGGCCAAATCAAAACATGGATGTCAGGTTATGATAAGGACCGTTTGACGACGGGGAGAGACACCGCAAGGAGACCACGTGACCTCTTGAAAAATTAGCATCTGCCTTTCGTTTCCCTAGGTTTGCGTTCAACACCGTTTGCCACCGTGGGGAGGAAAAACTCTCTAATGAGTTCTTCGCATTATAAATTGCAACATGGGAAGGTGATGGAATGGTTTAGGTGCCCCTTCCATAGGCGGAGGTTGTTAATACCCGCAACACCCAGAGAAAACTTTGACGCTAAAAGATGGCAGTTTCAAGGACTCGAGAAAGTGGAACTAACCATATCCATCACACTCCCAGGATGTGAGGAAATACAATTTGCTGAGGATTTCATAAAGGTTCAGGAATCCAGATTTAATAAATACTTTTATCAAAAGGTATCTTGGGGCCAAGGCTTGTGTGCATACTTAGATTGTAAGGGATTGACGCTATATGCTAAACTTTTGGTGTCACAGATTCGATTGGCTGGGCATAAGAGGGTTCCTCTTTACCTCACTGGTATTAAAACCGTATTTGATGGGGATACTGTTTGTCCGATATGTAACACCGGAGAAAAAGATACCATAAGCCACCTTTTGTGTATTTGCCCCATTTTCAGAGGTGACAGAAGAAGGTATCTAGGAGGCACATCGCTGGATAACGAACATCTAGTTGGTTTGCTCAACGTGATAGAGTCCCAGGATTATAAAAAATTAAATGCGTTTATTCAGTCGACAGTCAGGCAGCGGCGAATGATTGTTCATGAAGTTTTTTGAATTGATGTTTTGTGAATTGTTTTGTGATTTCTGGTTACGTAGGTAGTACTATAAGAAGCTGTAACTAGTGAAGTGCGTGTTTTCTTTTTCTTTTAGGAAGATTAAAAGTCATTTGAATGATGTCAAAATAGTCTACATTGATCAGAGAGACCATGTGTTGTCAGTTTTGTATATTTTTATTTGTTGTCTGGTTTAAGCACCTTTTTAATTCATTAAGAAGTGTTTTATGCAACTACTTGTAATGCCTTTTGGCTTATACAAATAAAAATTCATTTCATTTCATTATTTAAAAGGCATTGTGCCTATGTGGGCAATTGGGGCGTGCAATAGGGGAGTCGGGACAGGGACTTGGGGATGTGAATACGCATTATCAAAAATACATCCACCTTGAAGTGAGAATCGCACTGAGTTTAGACGAATTGGTACACCCAATCGGAGCTTTCAGTGGATTTCTCTCATTCGTGGAGTTTGGTGTGGGAAAAGTGCTACGGAGTTACTTGAGCTGGCCATCTCGTCATGAGTACTTTGTGGTATCACCACCAGCGTCATCCAGGGCTCTTACATAAATTGGTGGTCATTCTATAGGGGCACTTCTTTCCATCCCTCTCTTCCTCCTCCATCATCCTCTAATTCCCAAATCCCAAGGGCTAGCGTTGCGTAAACTTGGGCGTCCTCCACACTTTCATTTTGTTCATTTTTATTTAATTGTGTGCCCCCTCCGCCTTTTAGGGGAAATTATTAGAAACAAAATAGTAATAGTGGTTAAGCTAATTAAGTTAGCAGTGTTTGTGTATTTATTTCAAAATGAAACAATATGTAGAACATACTTCTCAGGATAAATATCTTCACATGTTAGGACCTCGAAAGGGAAGCTTTGGAGCAATACACTGAAGACGATTACTCAGTTGATAGAGACTCAGAGCCAAACGTTCTTGAAATGAACATCTTCGCATCTGACTCCAAACCAATTACATTCATCCGGAGTTCAGTACACCTTGACTGGGATAGTCTCCTTCTTTACATGTTAGTACTTCATTAACCAAGTTTTCGATAGTATTACTTGTTACATTTTGTCGGGGAAAATATCTGCATATCTTAGAAAATCGAGGGATTCTTTTTTTTACATGTTCTCTATTAGTACTTATGGGTGATTCTCAGAGAAAGGGCACTTTTCTACTCCCAGTAGTTCATTTATTTATGATGATACGGGCAAGCCCAATTTACAATATCCAATGTTAAGTAGTTCGCGACAAGAAAACGGAGTACAACTAATGTGACATAATACTTGTATTTATTTATAAAGGTATATATATGAATGTTATCATCAATGTCTATATTAGGGTTGAGATGTGAGGAAGCTGATTGTGGATTCTTTGATGGAGTTTAATGAGGAGTTGAAGAAGTCAAGAGTTGGAGAGTTATTGAGGACAGCATTTGCAAGCCTTGGGATTCTCGTGAAGGGGGCATTCTGAAGGTAGCAGGTGTAGTGGAACGGGACATGAAAAAGTTCACGTGAACGGGACGACTGCCGTGGCACTTTGAAAACTAAGCGCTCCAGTAAGCGGGGACAGTCAATTTTATAATTTAGGAGCTTATGGAGAAAGACTATGTCCGCCAATCGCCGACGATGCTGGAGGAGCGGGATGTTGTGGATGCTTTGGAGAGAGGTGTAATTCAACTCAGCCGCCGGGATACCAGACTTCAACGCAATATAGCGAACAAAGCTTCGCTGGACCAGTTCCAACTGTGCCTGATAAACCATGAAATCGAGTTGTATTCTAGTACCGGCAAGACTAGAGTCTTATACAGAAGCACTAGAACTGGCACATTTGTGAATTCTCGAGCACTCCTTTTTAGGAAACCCAGGGCCTTAATTCCTTTTTTAGTGATGTAGTCGATGTGGTCCACAAAGGTTAGTTGCTCGTCCAAAATTACCCCTAGTTCAGAAAAATTCAAGTGCTCAGATTGTAATTTTTCTAATTTCACGCGTTCCTTAGATGAAACCAGACAGAATAAAGTAGTTCTTAGAGGTCAAACTCTATCTTTAAACCGACAATTCGAAATTCAGTCAGCAACGTTACTGCCCATCTCTCCACGTGACTGACAACATTTTTAACAAAATACTGAGTCAACAAGTGTATTTGTTTATTAAAAATAGTTTCAAAAAGTAAAAGACACAATTTTAGTCGCCAAATTGTCACTGGTAATCACAGCGATCAGTTCTTGTGCCAACATTTGAGGATACACATGCATTTTTATTTGCTAAATGTTGACAGCGAATATGAATATGAAACATTGTTTCCTCATAGGAAAAAGTTCAGTTTTATCAAGTCTCAAATCGACCTGTCTATCATGATGATAAACTAGAAAATTAGAGGAACAAATAATTATAACTTTCTCTCCTTCAGCTCTTCTGTAGAAAATCTTTTTGGTGGCGCCATTTTCAATTAGCAAAATTAATGGAACTGCTATAGATACTAGTGTCTCTGTGTTAGCAGGAAACTATGAAAAATCAACAAAAAGTCAAGGAAAATTTGGCAGTTGAATAACAAAAAACTGCCAAGCGATATGGACAAATATATCTCTCTGGCTAATTATTGATAGTGTAAAAGCAACGTAATAAAATGAGAAAAATTAATTGAGAAATTTGGAATTAGCAGTTTGTGTTACTCAGACCATTGACTCAGTTAGGTTGCCTCTGCAAACGTATGAGGCCATAATTAATCTTCACTGTGCTAAAAAATTTGAATAATTGAACATGATTTTCAATAGTGTAAGTATTTTTATCATTTAAATGATTAACAAGAGTACAATCCAGTTCTTAGCGACCAACCCGACAGTCCCCCCCCCCCCCCCCCGCTCAACACTCCTTCAACTAACCTTGGGGTGGGCTCCTTCCGCCCTTTGTTATCCCGGCATCACCACTTTTCCGTCCGCCCGAGGGGGTCATTCGTGTACCTGCCACCTTGTTAGCCCCCCATCCCCCAGCCCATATCTTTCATCTCTGTTTACTAGCTCCCCTCCTCTGGGATAGAATCCCATATTTGTAGGGTGCATAGGCAATTTTTCATCTTCAGTACTTAAATGTGTAAAATTAATCATTTAAATGATCTGGCTGTAGAACCATAGAGGTACACTGTCCCGTTTTTTATTAATAAAATAGTGATTTCAGCTATTGTAGGTTTTAAAGTCCAGCAACAAAATTTGTTTTTCTTTTTTGTGCTTCTCACTTCCCTCTGCAGAATGTGCCTACGTAGGAAATACCATTATATCTATTTCCTGTGATTCTACCACATGCAATTGTATGTATGCCACCGTAATATAGGACTTTAATTTGTTTTCATTCATTCTATCCATCTTGAAAGCCATTCTCTGCCTTTTTGTCAAGCTACCTCTAAAAATCCATCTTCATTTCATGGTATCAGCGAAGGCTCGTCTTTGAGACGTTACAAATATGGGATGGTTAAAAGAGACCATGACGAGGCTATATATTCTGAATCGATACTTAAATCTGCGATTGGAGATGACAAGTCTGATGATAAATGTTAGTATCAACAACTTTTGTTGAGTTAGTTTCAAATTTTGTTTAATTTAATTGAAGATTGACACGAGAAAAATAATATTAAAAATATTTCTCATCTTTTCCCAATATTGCCATGTGATGAACAGCTACATTTCATTGCAGTTCACGGCTCATCACACGCAAATGAGGCTCTCTATCTGGTGAGGACCAGGGGATCTTGGAGTGATCCTAAAGTGAGTATCACAAATATATATTGAGGTGAAGCAACAATTTTTTGTTTGAATCTCTTTGTAATTTCTATTTTTTTTAGTAATAGCGTTAGTGTTAAGATTTCTCTTTGTGTGTTTTCAAGGTAAATTAGTAGGTAGTTTTAAAGGTAGAACCAAAGAATAGGTAACGCACCTCTTATCAGTGATAAGTTATCACCCCCCTTACCGATATAGGTCCACGGTATCGATATATCAAAGAAACGTGTTATTAAACATCTGATTAATACCTCAGCTGTGCAACAATATGGGGGTTTTGTCCGAAACAAAACAACATCTCAGCTGGGCTAGAATATCGGTGTTCGGTCCGGAATTAAAAGAAACATAAATACGAATGAAAGCAACAATTTCTGGTTTGAAAGCAACAATCTCCTATCGTTTAGTTTGATGGTCTGGATGCTCGCTACCCTCGCATCTCAAAAAGAAAAAAATATCCTACATCAATCCTTCAAGTAAAGTATAGATGAGAAGAAATATAAATACGAATGAAAGCAACAATATCCTATCGTCTAGTTTGGTGGTCTGGATGCTCGCTACGCTCGCATCTCAAAAACAAAAAAATATCCTACATCAATCCTTCTAATAAAGTATAGATCAGTCGGAAAAGTAAATGAAAAGTGGAGGTAATAATATTACTTATATTATAACACGTGAAATTAAATTACTTACTTTTATTGTGAAGAAAGTGATGGGGAAAATGGCGAGTACTGGTGTCGGGTGAAGGTACAATGGTCGTGATAATCGTTTCAAGATGTCATTATATCAATGTAATAATCGATAATCATATCGATGTAAGTACACATCGATCTTATCTGATAAGATCGTGATAAGAGGTGTGCGTTACCTATTCTTTGGTTTAGCCGTTTTAAAACTTCATACATGGGGAAATAGTGCAAAACGACTCTTAATTGAAATCCATTATGAACAAAATTCTATCCATTTAAAATACAACAGATTGAAAGAAGTACTTAGTCGACATAATCATTTTAGTGCCTTGGCCATGCAAATCTTTATTTAATTGCAGAATATTTATTAGAATTTGTTTTGCTCCCATAAAATTGTTGATTAATAATTTTTGGTTCCGAGTCTACCCATAGTACGTACAGGTGTAGCTAGTGAGAGGTTTGTTATAATTTTTGGGAGATTTTGTGTGTGTGTGTGTGTGTGTTTGTTTTCCCCTGCATAGTAACCCTAGGCAGGTACATACGTGCTCCCATGTACTGACCATGTGTATTTAACGTTTTTTAAATATTGAAATTAATCGATTTTGGGTGTAAATAAAATGAAATTAATAACAAAGTAGAAATTAAATTAAAAAATAGAAAAACACTAAAAGTGGCTCTATGAACTCTTGAACAAGTTCTTTGAATGCTGTAGGCCTAATAAGTGCAGTATGATTTCTTGCGATCAGTCTGGGGTGATCAGCTCCCAGAAGTTGGTAGTCGAGGATCAGATGCTACCAAGTTTGAGCAGTGACACCATCATATTCACAAAGCTGGATTATTGTGAAGCAAATCTTTGGAGATAGGTCCCATTTTTACTATGACCTGGCTGTTTGGGTCATCTTTTCTGACGAAATTCTGGACCATGCTCAGCATGCTAGCAACTGTGTGGAAGAAGTAGCGAGTTCAAGCTCCATTACTAGTTGATGCCTGACTCCTTCTCCCTTCTTGGAAGCCCTGTCTGCTTCTTGATGTGCTTTGGAGTGGGTTGTACAGTAGACCTCTTGATAAGTGTCAGTTTCTCATTACAGATGTTAATCTGTATGATCTTGTCCTTCTAATCCTGATTCTACTAGGTGATTCATTGCTTAGGTGCCACTGATTATGTGTCACATCCTCCACATTGCTGACCTGAATGTTCTTGCTCTTCACAAGATCCAGGGATATCTAACTATCAACCCAAACAATCGCAGTACGTCTATGCTTGAGGATTTGAGGGATTCAAGCCAGTGGACTAACTCCTTTGCAGCAAGAAGCTCTTCCTGGTTGTTACAACACCCATCAGTTAGATGGAACTTGGCTGCATGAATTGATGGGGACTGACTGTCCAGAGTCAAATACAATGAATTCATAACCTGTACACCCATTCAATCTCCTACCATCAGTAAATATTTCAAATTCAGGCGGAATTTCCCCCTCACACAAAACAGCAGCTGCCCTAGCTAGCTGAAGCCATTCCTCAGCAGAAATATTAGAGCCAACTTCGAACGCTGGAATTACTACAATTTGAGCATGAAGTGCAGTTCTAGGAGATTCCAATGAGTTAGTAAAAAGCATCGATTCAGGTTAGGCATCCAGAAGTTAATTCATAAAACGAGGGAGATGTTGGACTGTTCGATTTCACACATAATTTGTTTACTTGAATTGGTTATATTCCAAACAATTTACTCGACAAATAGTAAAATAAAAAAATAAAACTTCATATTTTTAGCAAAATATTACTGAGAAAAAGTTTATCAACTATCATCCTGGACGCAAAATCGAAAATGCCCTTCTTTGGATTTCAGAAGAGGTTTATCAAATCCAGGAATAATTGTTGTATGTTTACCTAATAATTTGTAGCGTTTTAGTTAGATAATTTGTTTTTTTTACAGTCACTTGAGATGATGACGACTAACAAAGGCAAAACTAAAAAGAACTTGAAAAAGAAAAGGATTGGGGATGAAGAGAATAAATACAGCTTGAATAAATTGCAGTTTTCCGATAAACTTCGTTCTGTCAACAGCCCAAGTATCACATATCAACTTCCGAATGTGCTAAATGTAGATGAGGAAGTGCGTCGACTAGCAACTAACCTTAAACAAAAAGTATGAATAATATGTTAATGTAGGTGGCCTTTAGTTTTAGATGTGTGGTGTGAGACTTTTTTTGTACAAACTGGCATTACTGTTCTTCTAGACCCAGGCCCTTATCTACATTTGATTGACAATCCTTCCTATCTTGGGCTTGGCTCATCTATTTTCTTATTTCAAGCAGGGTTAGGTCCATCTCAAAACCTTCCAATAAGCAGTGACTTGATCTCCCTTTCAATCATATGTAACGCGGAAAGCTCTCCAAGAATATTTTCTTCTGTGGTATCCATACAACTGAACGCAGCCAACTTTTGATCCAAGTTCAGAATGTTACATTTTTTGAGCAGAGATGATTCCATGATGGATTTCATCAGTGAACTCAATTTAGCTGGCAGGATCCTAGAGGATCCATTCAGACCCACTCGTTTTGTTCTGTAGTCTTGCACAACCTTTTGGCTGCAGCAGTATCTTCGTTCAACCTTGTTGAAATTCTAGATTTCCCCTTGGTCCAGCTCCTTCAGTTGTTCACACTCTGATCAACTGTTCAGCTCTGAACGCCTGACCTAGCCAAGTTAAGGAAGATGGTTTTTGATGTCCAAATGCCAATTCATTTACTTTTCCTAACCAATATCTTCAGGTATTGGTATTTTCAGGTCATCCTAATAGCGCATTTTTAATTTTCTTGACTGTTGACTGCCATTCCAGCAGTCGAGACAACAAAACAGTAACTTCGAAAAAGTAGCGTTATGTGCTGCACTCTACTTCGAGCTTCTCATGTTCATAGTCTCATTACAAAACAACAAACTTCGCACACAAAGTCTTTGTTATCACTTCAAAACGAAATTCACTGCCTTTTGAATCGTGGATCAATTGTGGATCAACATTAGTTCAAAAGTGGTTTACATTGATCTGATGGACGCGAAAATGTGTTCCCGGAACTTGGTTCAATTCGGTGAAACCCAAGTTCAAACTGAGTTCAATCTGCCGTTCACAATAAACTCTCAGTTGATCCCGATAAATTCATTCAATGAATTTTTGGTGGAAACGACCCTAAGTGGTGTTCCCCTATGGATGCCACTAAATATGGCTCATCATTTAGGCATCCCGTTCAGAATTTCTTCTAACTCTTCAGACACCACAAAGTCAAGTGAACTCAGTAGGTACCTGATTAATTCAGTGTTACATTTAGGTACTCACTGATACTTTTCAGAAAAACGTGCCTCCTTGTCCTTTTGGGTAAGCTTTCGTTAAGTCAATTGGTATATTTTTCCGGTTTCACAGGTTTTGAATTATCTGAAAAGCGTCGACCTGAAGAAAATCAAAGAGCTTGACGAAAACAAAAGGCCGAATGTGAAGCATCAGGTTTCCAAAGATAATTTCGACCGCCCGATACAAGAGAGGGTTAAAGTTTCTGATATTGATGATTTGGAGACTTATAAAATTTATATCAAAGAGGTAAATTGTCAACCATTCAGCTACCGTTTCAAAAGTTGCTTTCGCCCACCAGTGACGACTTGAAATATCATTCTTTCAAACGAGTTGAACTGATTAGTGACTTTGGCAAATAGGTTCATAGGTACTTAAGCTTGAGTGTCGTCACTTAATTGCAGCAACGATTCTTGCTACAGTTGAAGTTTTTTTTCTAGGTCTCAGTGAAAGCTCGAAGCACAGTTTTACTCCAATTCAAGAGAATCAGATCTGACATCATGGAGTCAACATCTCGTGGCATCGTGCCCCTCGTTGGCCCGTCCACCTGTGAGAAGCGCAAGGTTAGAAAAATCATCAGGAAATGCTTGGAACTGAGGAACCACGCTGACACTATGAGCAAGACCCCTAGAAGCCCTTTGAACAGCGTGAAAAGAGAAGTTCTAGAAACCCTGGAAACTGTTCACAACACAATGGAGGTCTGCACCAAAATAGTTTCAAGCTGCAATATGATACTCAAAACCGGCTCACACTATTACTAATACTACAACAGCGCCAAAAGCTAGAAAAATCTCTTGCGCAATAGTTAAGATGGGTATGAATGTCTGAAACCATTGTGCAAATCAAATGACCTTTTTTAAACAAACCTTGGTGATTTCATGTTCAATTCATTCGATGTTGAGTCTTGTACCACAAAAACTTTTTAACATGTGATATCTGTACCACTGGATTGTTCGAATCTATCATTTACTTTCATGTTTGGATTGTAGGTGATTTACGCACTGAGAAACCTATCAAAAGAAGCTTTTAAAGACGTTGAATTTCTGAAAACAGGAAGAACACTGGCAACTGAACTGTTTGCGGGGAACGTCACGTTGGAAGATAAATCAGATTATATCAGACAGCGAGTCATGGTGGATGAGAGGGCCATACTATTAGTTATTCTCTTCCCTCGGTAATTCTATGTACACAATTATTTCCAGTATATAGCTGGATGCTACAGAATAATGTTTCTCCTTAATACCTCCGTCCTGTCACTATTTCAGTCTGAGGTCTGTTATTGTTTTTAGGATTCCTGGAGTTCTCTATGATCGTAGTTACGTGGGTGAGAACAAACCGCATTGTCGCGCCATATATTATGATCATGATCTGCTAAGAACCGAGTACACTTTTATGGCAAGGTTAGCAAGTTTAATTACTAATTTATTGGTGATTAACTAGTCATCCAACCAATGATTGGCAGCGACCTCATTGGTTGACATTGAATACCGATTCCTAACATATCTGCTTTAAATTATTTTCGGGATAAGATACAACTAAAGCAATCAAGAATCAGTTTACTCTGCAGTTATTGCTACTTTTGAATGCCTATTGTTTCTTGGCGTTCAATTGTAGAATCCTAAAGTATGCTGAACATAGAGTCACTACATACCCATTATACGATTACAGGTGTATCTTTACCCCCTAAATGTAATTGTTGTCTTCGCACTCATTATTTCGTTTTCTTCTAGACACGCTTTTCTTTCTCCAAAACTTTGATTTAGTTTAGAAGTACTTATTGACAACATTTTCTTTCTGTTCAAGCGGTTTTCCGAAACCTTCTAATATCAATTGGGAACTACCGAAGAACCTTCCTTGCCAGCTCTCCAATGTTCAGGTCTATAACACTTTCAAGTGAGTTACCTCATATTCTTTAAGCAAGTAAAGAGTCCTTGTTGGCCTGAAACCGACACATTTTGTTCCCCTAACAGTCCAGGAGCCCAGGATCAAAAACATGACTGATTTCATTATTTGTGTCGCCTGTATAATATCACAGTATCCCATTCACTGAGCGAATAAATTTTTGTCTGCCATGTCAAATCCTAGAGAATACAAAATGGCGGCCATGTTAGGTACAACCAATTTGAAGAAATCTGTCTGATTTCAATACTCATGAAACTTGGTTTTTCTGAAAGGAGAATGGATATTGACAGCTTTGAAGGTTGTCTGCCACCGTATAACCTATGGTAACCTAGCGGCAAACAGGACTTAACTTATGGGCTTAAAGGATATTTAAAAAAATAAAGATATATATATTTATTTATATTTTTTACATTAAATAGAACATGAAGAAAGGATGTTTGGTACCTCATATGTTTATTAAAAATTACTTTCAAAATACGGTTCTGGACTACTTGTACCTTTCTAATCAGCAATTTATTTGCACTACCCCAAAGAATGATGTCACATTTGATAATGGAGAATATGAAAACCTGCGAATCATTTGAAGATTTTACCTCCACAGATATTCGAGGATGGAATACGAGGCACTTTGGGACCCAAACAATTGGAGCCACATAACTGAGCTTGGCAAGAACAGGCGCCGCATAAACATCAAGTTCACTTCCACAGGGCGACAGGCAGAGGCGTTTTATAGAATCCTCATCAAACTACGGCCTGTCCAATTGATTACAAGTGAGCCGTTTTTGGGTTATTGTTTCTCAGATTGAACCTTTGTAATTGACCAGGAAGAAAACAGGTTGGGTGTGGCACAGTTCACATCAACTGTAAGTTCTTTTGAGTTGTTTTACATGATCTTGAAAGATGTAGAACTTGAACTTGTCACAATGGTTTAAGACAGGTTTATGATGAGGGGGGGTTAGGGGCCTCACTTTTGGAGCACAGCTGACTCGTGCTTCTCAAGGGAAGAGGTTAAACGAAGAACACAGCGTTTGATTCTATCCGGGTTCAAAGAATGAACCAATGAAAGCGCCCAAAGTTTCAGGTGGGGTGGGGTTTCCACTCACCCGCTAGAATGTGTAGATACACCAAAACACTCTCTTATCCTGTTATCAGTTCATTGTTCCCCACCCATTTGATTGAACTGTGGTAGCTGTAAATACGCGATGAATACAGTAAGTGCTATGAAACGTGAGTTCGCTAAATTGTTGGTGGAGCAAAGAGTGATTATTTGCAATGCCAGTGTTCACGGGACTGAAACAATCCTCAAAGGCAAGCAGAAATGTTTCCACGATTCGCAAGTTCAACCCTCAATACTACGAGAAGATAGATTGGCTCTGTGGATGCGAGGTAAGTAATAAACTTTTCTGCTTCCCTGAATTGGGCTTTTACCTCCACAATGGTTCTTGCTGGGCAGATATGAATTTCAACTGTTGTTCGACGAACTGAGTTTATGATTCCTGTTTATAAACGTTCTCAAATGTTCAAGCGCCTTTTGCCACTTGCTGGTAACCTAGTGGATCTGTTACTCTGTGCAGTAAACTGCAGAATCGTCAGAGGGATTTGTGTTTGTCGTGCATCCAATGTAAATGATGTATCGCATTGAGCATGAATAACTGCGTCAACTACTATTAGTAACTACTGCATTATTCAAAGGTTTTCGAAGTAGGTAGGGTCAGGCGGGGTAATTGCGAACGGATTCCATCAAGTTCACAATCAAACCATTCAAAGGTGTGGTTAATTTCCAGTAAAAATGAGAAAACTGGATGATTAGATTCTTATGTCTGTTCTCTTTCAGACTTCATTCAATTTTTGCCAATATTTTGGGTTATTGCTGATGAAATTCTCTGTTCACAATTACCCCTCAAAATGGGGGGTAATTGTGAACACAGATTCAACGCCTACGATAATCCTCGATAAAAATCAGGGTGGTAGAGTTGATATGAGTCCATGAAGGAAGGAGCTCGAATGTGAAACAATAATTCCACTGTTCACAATTACCCTCAAATCTTCAGGAGAGTAGCTGGGACCACTTTTCTTCTTGACGTACATTCTCACCATAATGAGCCTGGAAAATGATCATATCAAGTAATAAGTCACACGAGTGAAGAAATTTGATTTGAATTAGGGTGATTTGGATACTGAAATAGGCTGTGCAATTTTGTTCACAATTACCCCGTGAAGAAAATTTCTGGGGCAGTAGTGAACAAGGTACTACGACTCTACCAGGAGATTATCTCGAGGAAAAAAATGTGTACTCTTAGTAGGGAGGATCAACAACTAATATAATTTAAATCAATAGGAAACTTACCTCTTATTGGGTGAGCAGGAGAAGAGAAAAGTAGGGTGACTGATAAACCGAATATAACTTTTAAGAGACAGCTTGATCAATAATGAGCACTCATAGCAAAGTAGAAGAGCAGGATGGCGGGAGCAGGCCTACCACCTCATGGTGCAGTGTTGTCTTGAATACCCGTGCCTTATTGTTCCAGATTGACTTCACAGAAAGCGGTGTAGTTGCTTGTTCACAATTACCCCGTCTGACCCTACTGCGTTTTGATTTAATCGAGTAAGAGGTCGAGGCATGGGCAAGTTACAATTTGTATTTGGCTAAGAAAAGCATCTCCTCCATTCGCTCTGCAATAGCCCCTGATGATCCTTGTGCATTTCCAGTTTCTCAAAGGAAGAGATCGTACTGATCTGTAGTCGAGTGATCTGCATAGAAGGGGAATTCAAAGATTATAAATCTTAAAGTAATGATTTGCAGTGTTTTCCTAAGGAAAAACTTTGCAGCCAAACAATCTGATATTACTGCTTAAAATGCCAATGTCTGACACCAATAGCTAATTACTGTTCTTACAGCTGTATCAAAAGTCTTTAGATAAGAGTATGTTATGACAGAGTTCCCTAATTCTGAATGAAAAGTCACTAAAATTCTGTAATATCATAAAGTTTTCAATTTGATTAATATGTGATCTACGAAACTTTCTCTTGCAGGGGATGATGATGATGATGATGACATTGATGATCCAGAAATATTCCCCGAGACAAATTATCTTAGTAGTTTATATGGGAGCGCGCTTCCTGAAACTGGACAGACAATTTGGAAAGATGAAAAATCACCATAAAGAACCCATGATTAAAATCCACGTATGCAACGTGCACGACCACAACTGTGTAATTGAAGAAGTGGAAACTAACCTAATAAAGTAGTCATAATGTTAGGAAAAAAATTAAATAAATAAATTGACAGATTACGATGGGTTTCTGAATTGGTGTTTCAAGAGTGACATAAATAACATGAATGCCAAATTTTTAGTTTTCGAGTTGAGTATTAAGATTGGAAGAATCCGAGATTTGAACAGGTTTTAATTCGAAATCATCACACTATATAAAGACGAGCTTATCAGAGTATATCGACGTTTCAGGGGGTGGTAACGCTGGGCGGGTGGAATTCTCCCTCCCCGTCTTCCAGGGCAACCGACCGGCTCCTTCCTCCCCCCAACCCCGCCAGTGAAGGAAGGAGGGCCCCAGCGGGGGGAAGCGTCTACCAGGGCAAGCGACGTGCTCCCCTCCTCGGGGATTTGGGATATACGATTTTTTGACTTTGCATATTGTTATTATACCCCCTCATTGTGTTATTCACCTATTTCTTTTTAACCTGCATAGCAGGGCCATTAAACTAGTATAAGATAAGTCTCAATCATGAAGATGAACCTTGTCAACAGGGCCATTAAACTAGTATATGATAAGTCTCAATCATGAAGATGAACCTTGTCAACTTTTTTTGGGACGTCCCTCTATCTTGGTGGAACCTATCGCCTTGTTCTTTCGAAGTTTCTGAAAAGAACATCACTCTCATTCCTTACGGACTTCTGGATTGGATTTACGGATTTCTGAGATAAAACAGCTGGAACAACACATTTCTGAAACAAAACCACTGAAACTAACAAAACCTACTGAAAATTTTCTGAGAAACTTACTTTCTTACTGAGAACATACTGAAAACTTGTAAACAATTTTCTGAAACAAACCAACTGAAAACAGTTTTTTTTTCTGAAACGAACAAAATTGTCTGCGAATTTCTGAAATTAATATAACTTACTGAATAGTGGAATACAATACAATCCATGGAGAACTGGAATACAATCCATACACAAAACGTTGTTCCTGATGAATAAAACTATTTTCGAGTCGTCATGCATTTATTCCTCCAATAAATCCCTCGGAAAAGAATTTAGTTGCAATCAAGTTTCATTTCCTTCTCCGGGCGTTTATGTTCCACAAAATTGCTAAAATGGGTACAAACTTCGAAGATCAATAGCTATCTTATTATGGAAAGTACAGAACCACGGTTGGTCGCATTTCAAGCAGAAACAATCTACCTATAAAACTTTGTTGGAATCAAATGTTCAATGGGCTCAGTTTTCACGATAGATGGCAAAAAGTTGCAAATAACGTGACTTAAGTGGTGAAAAGCATTGTGTTTTAAAGCATTTTTTTTGCCAAAATCACGTATTTTTTCTGGTTTTATATCCAAGTCATTTATAGGAGTGGAATCAGCGAGACATTCACAGTTAGAAGAAAGTTTTCAATGGAATTTTTAGTCATCTATACGATTATCCATGATGTATATATCTTGTAAACGTGACAAGATAAAACGTTGGTCAGATTCGGTACCCCAGAAGCCCTAAATTCTTAAGGATTTTTTCAGAGACTCCTGAAAGTGACCTTTGTTGTCGTAAATCTCTGTAAGCATTTCTTCACAATCAAATGAGAAAAGTTTGTAAGCTGACAGAACTGGATGTCGCAGAGCCAATTTTACGTATTAAGACAGGGATTCCAGGAAAATGTATCGGGAACCGCGTTCGGGAGTTTGCCATGAGCTTTCCCATATTCACTCCCTGGTCTCGAGAGCTGCGGATTTACATCAACACCTCTTCACTACCCAATTGAGATGCTGACACCGGCCAAACACACAACTCATTCTTAGCCAGGTGTTGCGAACACTCGCCCGGCCGATGTGACGGTAAAAACCAAAGTCGGCGCCGTTTGAAGGTAAACTTCTTCTGAAGAAGAACCTACCTATTTGAAAAAGCGATGCGATTGAGCGGTCAAACAGAATGAGATCCGTGTCGGCAGCTCCCATTGTGGTGAGCGGCGAACTTCTTTCACGGCTGTTGCGGAGGTAGGTACCTCCTTTCTGAGGGTTTTGAAAGTACCCCGTTCGTGACAAAGGGGAAATAATGGGAGTCGGAAAGTCACAAACCCACTCGAAGGTGGCTTCTGCCGTGAAGTCGTTCGACTCTCCTGAGGTTAATTTGCGGGAAACATGTTTTACCTCCAAAAGTCTCAAACCTCTACGGCGTTTAATGAGTGAATTTAGCGATTTTCGAAGCAGAAAATTTTTTTGGGTGAATTGAACTTGATTGCTATAGCTATTAAGTTCCGGCTCATCGTCATAATACAGGATGTGGCAGCATAACTTCATTTTTTTTAAACTTAATAAAACGCATTGTATGAATCAGAAAATTTTTATTCGTTTTTTATAATATAGGCACATACATAAAGTTTTGTTTTACCCAGTTTTGAAGATCAAATCAGGTAGGTGACGTCCCCCATTCTCCATACACTGAGTAAACCGATTTCTGGCGTTTGCCATGACTCCAGCCAGCATAGCAGGCGTTATGTTGGCAATTTCTTCCTGGATGTTGAAAAAACCCCTTAGAAAAAAATCACAAGGGCTCAAATTGGGAGAGCGGGCCGGCCACTCCAAATCGCCCCTACTTGAGATAAGGCGCTCTGGGAAGTCTTCCCTCAAAACAGTCATCGATGGACTTAGGGGACATTTGTTTCCAACAAGACGGTGCAACGGCACACACTTCAAGAGCATCGATGACTGTTTGAGGGAGCACTTCCCAGAGCGCCTTATCTCAATTAGGAGTGGCTGCACTCGCTCTCCCGATTTGAGCCCTTGTGATTTTTTTTCTATGGGGTTTTTTTGCAATCCCGTATTTATGTGAACCGTCCAAGGACCCTACAAGATTTGGGGACCAACATCCAGGAAGAAATTGCCAACGCCTGCTATACTGGCTGGAGTCATGACAAACGCCAGAAATCGGTTTACTCAGTGTATGGAGAATGGGGGACGTCACCTACCTGATTTGATCGTCAAAACTGGGTAAAACAAAACTTTATGTATGTGCCTATATTATAAAAAACGAATAAAAATTGACTGATTCTTGCAATGCGTTTTATTAAGTTAAAAAAAAAGGAAGTTGTGCTGCCGCACCCTGTACAACCATTTTTAATTATGTACAGTATTTCCAGATAGTTGATCTTTTTACAAATATAATTCATCTCTTTGAAAATAAAATTAATCTTTCAAATTAACTACTAACTTCAACCAACTCTTAACTTCTTACAAATAAATTTAATCTTTTTGCTTGACATCTTAAAAAAAAATCTCCCTTGTGATGGATATGGTTAGTTACCCCTTCCCGATTCATGAATCCGTCGCCTTGGGAGATGAATCAGACGCCCTCAAGCGTCTGGTACATCCTCTAAGCGTGGCGAAGCGTTACACTGCATTCAGCTCAATGGAAGGGGTAACTACACCGTTCCATCACTTCACGTGGTAGCAGATCGTGGTTGCGACCAAAGGCCCTTTTATTATTAACTGTCTTGACGCCCCCAATTACTCGTATTGGCTAAATGCCAATAATTATGACCCCTTTGATAATCATCTTCCCCCATGCCCTAATTATTGCGAGTCTCCCCCATGAATGAGCGTCATTCCTCCATTGACCTCTCTCCCCGGCTTTTCTTAGAGCCCTGGGAGTGTGATGGATATGGTTAGTTAGCTCTTCAAGCGTGGCGTAGCATTGCTCCGCATTCAGCTCAATGGAGGGAGCCATTCCATCACCTCACATCTTCCAAATGATGAGGTGAACAAGTAACAATGAACAATGAGGTGAGGTGAACAAATTTTAATGAAGACTGTCCACTTGCAGCAGAAGTTAGATTAATGAACGTTGACTACATAGTTTGAGCAGTCGTTCAACGTGACTTCTCCAACACTTCGGGATAAAACTTCCACTAACTTAATTCGACTGAGACGCTCATAATCCCTCGAGCCGCATTCTTAATGTTTTTAAACGCTTGTTCTGCTGGGTTGAGCTCAGGGGAATAATGTAGCAGACATTTTATGCTCATTTCGGACAAATTCATGACGTCATTAATCTCTTGAGTCTTGTGGATTTTAGTTTTATCCTTTACTACCCCCCCCCCCCCCCCCCCCTGGAAATTTCATGGTTTACGTTTCAAAGGGTGTAGAATCCGAATCTGCAAGAAAAATTTTCCGTCCGTCCGCCGTACGCACGATTTTTCCCAAACGGCTGAAGCAAAAAAGCTGAAATTTTCAGGAAAAATCCATCTTGGTCCGGCGACGCCCCAATTCTTGAGCCAGCTCTTTCACTTAATTTAAAGTGCCCTTTAAGGGTTGTCCAAGTTTAGTAAAATCCCTAAAAACCTCAAAAAAAGTCAAGGCGGCCTAAATTTCTACTCATTTTGAAGAACACTCCTCGAGGAATCGAATGAGCCTCTCCCCAGGTCCGTAGGTCAACCACCATTCCCGATTTATGGTGCCAACATTCGCGTCATTTTGGTTTATTATTGTTTTTGTGTTGATATCAGTAACCTAGTGACGTACTGATGTAGTAATGTGGATACTGGAGTGAACTCCTAAAAGGCTTTGTAGCCGATACGGGTTGAAGCATTCTGATAACCATTTAAAAAAAAAAAAAAAAAAACTGCAAATTCTTCTACTGGGGTTTATTATTCAAGCACGTAAATCTATTCTCGACCAAAATACCTATTTGGATTGATCAGTTGATCATATTTGTGTGCCTCCTGAAATTCAATAATCGCTCTATCACCTGTGAAACACGCACACTCCAAAGCTTAGTAGAAATTCAAATCATGAACTCAAGCCAATTGAATAATAAACCCCAGTGAGAGAATTTGCAGCGTTTTTGTAAAAGGTTTAAATTCATTCGTAAAGGATGAACTTTATTTTCAAACAAATTAATTTTATCTGTAAAAAGATGAAATCTATCTGGAAATACTATGTACCTATAAATGCGATCATACAAAAACCGTCCTTGCAATCCATGCACTATTTATCAATATGTTTATCTACATTAAACAACTTGTAATCCTATAGAGAAAACATGATGAGTTTGACAATGATCAAGTGTTTATAAACAATTATAAATATTTTTTAAAATTAAACCCATTTCTTAATTGGACAAAAAAAGGGCGGAAACCGGCTGCGATTTCTAGTAGCGCTAACAACTGACAATGTTCCAATTCTACGTTCTTCAGACGCTTCATTTCTATTAATTTTATCTTTCTACTCAAAGATTATTTTCCTATATTTTCTTATCAGGAGAGGTTACCAATAATTAGCCACCAGAGGTACTGGACAGAACATAAAACTGGACATACTCACGAAACATTTAAAGGGACTCTACTTGGGCTTAGGAAGTGAGGCCAGTTTGATGGCCCGGAGTTGAGCCACGGACTTCCTGGTCACACGAAGGACGATCCAGTATGTTTACTCCATCGATGGTGACGCATATAACATCCAGGTTATGGCGCAGAGCGTGGTGCAAAAAAGTTTCTTTTTTGAAATTTTATTGTACCAAGTAGTAGCTTATTAACAATATTATATTGAAAATAGGGATAAATATTCAAAACTAAGATACATCACTGAGTTTTGTCCTTTCTGACTGATGGTTCCACTCAACACCTTCACAAATAGGCAAGATCAAGTGGTTTGGTACGCTTCAGTATTCTGGTGATGTCACTTATGTCAAGGAGATGGACAGCTTCCTCGTTGGAGATGACTCACAGCTTGTCGCTTTATAGCCTCGCTAACTGTTTCGACACAAAGTTCATGATGGGGACGTTCATTTCGAAATTACCATGGTGCATCCACAACAGTTCGTAGCACATTATTTTGGAAACGTTGGATTATATCTCGATTTGATTTGATTGGGCTCCATAGGTCCAAACAGGCTTCGACCTGGTAGCTTGTTCTGGATCGACAGACTTCGACCGTCTCCCCATTAGCCAGTACATTCTCCTGAATTTGAGAGGACACAACTTGTTCGATCATTCGACCGTCTCCCCATTATTTTGGTAGTTCTCCTTTCTTTTTCTTAGCTGTTAGTACGGAATAACTTTGCCCTTTAGATAAACCGGTACATAGTCAATTTTTTTGTTAGTGAATTCGACGTGTACCGATTTATTTTCATTAATTCTGATTCTCCATTTCGCTGTTCACTGTTGAATGCAGGATAAGGACCTTTTTAACTTTGTGATGGACTCGATAATGTTTTCTCCAACAGCCAGAACCGCCGTATCGTCCGCAAAAGTAGCTGTAGTGTTCATTTCAATTTCTGGGAGATCATTGGACATACAGGAGTGGCCCAAGAACACTCCCTTGTGGGACCCCTGCAGTGATCAGCTGTGGCTCTGAGTAGGCATCTTCTTGCTTTATTCTGAAGTAACGATTGGTGAGATAAGATGGGAGTAGTTCAGCATACTTCATTGGCAGGGTTTTGCGCAGCTTGTAATTGAGTCCCTCATGCCAAACTTTGTCAAATGCTTGAGCGACGTCAAGGAAGATGGCAGAGCAGACTTTCTTTTTTTCAAGTGATCCTTCGATTATGTGTTATTCGATGAACTTGGTCAATTGTGGAGGGTTTCTGCCGAAAGCCAAACTGATGCCTTGGAAACAGCTTACGTTCTTCAATTATGGGTACTAGTTGTTTATGAATTAGTTTTTCCAAGAGTTTGGATAATACTGGTAAAAGTGAAATTGGCCTGTATGAACTAGGTTCCTCAGGAGGCTTACCAGGTTTAGGAATCATGATGATCTGAGCTATCTTCCACAATTGTGGTACGTAACGGAGTCTGATAACTGCATTGATAATCATTGTTATTTTGGCAATGGCTTTAGGTGCGAAAAAGTGACACAGAGTTACTCGAGCTGGGCACCTCGTCTGGAGTACGTCGTGGTATCACCACCCACGTCATCCGAGGCTCTTACTTAGACTGGTCGTCATTCTATAGGGCACTCCTTTCCATCCCTCCTCCAACGTCCAGAACTGGGAATGAAAGTATATGATCTCACACAAGGCTTCTTTGACGAATGCTCCAGGGAGCAGAGTTGGGCAAAATGAAGTTACAGCTAATAACTACAGCATATTTATTCTGAGCATTACTTGCTTGAGCGATGAAGGGAGTGCATTGCTAGTAATTACCACTATTGAAATGAAACAATACTGCATACTACTTTCGTTAGTATACTCGTGATTCTTCTCAGAAACAAGGCACGGGTATGAAATAAATACTGTCATTAAAATACATAAAAATTTAATGAATAAAGCAAATATACGTAAATCACATATGCCGTACAATCATTATCACTTATCAGTTGTTCTTAAGTAACTAATGAACGACAAAAAACATTTTTCTTCGCTACCTAACATTTAATCAACAGTCACAAATTCGATTAGGTCCTATTTGAATGCAATTAATTGAAATTTGCTAGAATAATAACAATACCACAGTTACGTTTCAAAAGTAAACAATTTGTTTTATGCTTGGAATTCTACTTAGCAAACTTCTAGGAAACCTTTACTAACGAAGGGTACTTAGGTGATGGGGTTGGACATTTTGCCAATACTTTTCTCGTGGTTCCTCATTACAGAAAAACTAATTAGTATCGTATTTTCTCAACTTACGTTAACTTGTTTTGTGGCCTGTTTTTTTTTTTTTTTACATATTCTTTATGCTGTAAACACTGATTTACTACGGCCGCATATCAATTGTTCACACTATTTCTACGTCAGTCAGGTTGACGTACGTTTTTTTGCCAGAAATGCTTTAAAGAGAGCGAAAGGATGAATTTTAACATCGATACATTGAAGTGATTTCTGACAATCACAAACGAGAAAACTCCGCTTTCATTTAAAAATGTTGAAATCCACAATCCATCGTTGAACCACCAGAAATAAGAATGTTAAAGGTACAAGTTCCTATAGTTAGTTAACGTAATTAAAGCATAAAATAATGTAGTTATTGCACATTGGCCAAAAAATACCTCTTCAAACAGTTATAGGTATTTATCTACTGTGAAAATCAAATGAGACTGAAAAATATCGCGAACTAATCGAAAAAGACGGAATTACGACCAGCCATATTCACATTCATGCTAATTCTGTCACCACGCATTCCCACACACAGTACATCATCGCCCAATTCATTATAAAAAGTACAATTTGTCTATAAGGAAATATTAGTTATACCTTGGAAAAATATAATAATCTTCGACCGATTTCATCGATTTCACTAGGATCCTACGTTCATCTGAAGATCCTCGAAAGCCTTTTGATATATTTTCTTTATCATTCGTAAAGAATTACACTTAATATTATTTTACTAAAAACGAAAATCATTGTGCCACGATGAACAAAGGAATCGAACATGAAGTGTAATTGCTTATTGTTACGGAGCAAAAAATTATATAAAATCATTTGAATTATTCGACCAATGAAAATTACATTCAGTAATGGGTACCCTGGGGCTTAAGTTAGGTATGTATTGCGAATAAGTGTTCTCGCGAGTGTGTCCCGATTTTTTTTCCCGCATTTAAGAAGAATTTAACTTTGACAGTAATTTATGAAATTGACGTCATCGAAAATTTAGGCATTGAGTAATTTTTTGGCGTTCGAGTGGTCATTTCTCAATTTTCTTATCAACGAAATGAAAACCCCATGGAAAGATGATATTGGGTTACTATCATAGCTTGTTACAGTTTAACACTATGAAAGAAACACACACGTTCACCGCTTTGACGAGTGTGCTACGAGGGCGGGAACTAATCGATACCAGCGGGGTTCAGCGTTTTTTTGCGAGGCGGGCGATTTTCCGATCAAACTACGACAATTGAGTTGTGCGTCCTGCTGGCACACTATCGCAAATTTATAACACGCACACTCTACACGCGGCTTGGAATCAAATCGGTTTGATTTTTTCTCGCTACAAACGAGCATGTGTTCACAACTATGTATTGTCAAGAATATTGGAGTTTTCCAGGTCTGTTGGCGTCAAAATCGTTTCTCGAGTGTTTGCAAGGTTGGTCAGAACGTAGTTTTAGCTACTTATCAACGAAATAAGAAAATGTCCGTCTTTAAGGGGTTGAAAAAATATTCATTTTAAGAATAGAATGAAGAGTCATGAATTCCACGATTTCGGTCGTCAATTGATAAATCTCATGGGACGGTTGCCTCTAAAAACGTAATTTAAACTTGAAATTTAATTGAGCAGAGCTGGGCTACTAAAGGAAAACAAAATTCGTCTCTATGTAGTAAATTCAGAAAGAATTGACACTAGGTACGGAAGTAACCTAACTAAAACGAGATCTCCTTCACTCTCTCCGCACATACGACACCAATGGCGTTTCTAGCTGTAAACGCTTGCACTCGCGTAAGTCGCCAATATCGCCAAAACCGCCCGCCCACCGCTGGCCCCAATGTTGGCGACTTGGGCTGGACGTCCACTGAACGCGATTTCGCGCGAAAAGCCGTTCGCGCGAATACGGACTCGTTATCAGTTCTCAGCTTTGCGCGAAGGAAGCCCATCCACTGGCTAAAAACACTTCAGTTCATTTTCGGGATTTTCTTGTTTTGGATTTTTATTGTGTTGCTGAGGTGAACAATGCCACCTGTAGAGCGTTTAATGCAACTGTATGCATTGGAGTCTCCGAATATGGTGAGAAGAAGACGAGGAAGAAGAATTGGCGTAAGAGAAGAGTGGGTGAAAGACCTTTTTTTGCAGAGGAGACAGTGTGGAGAACGGGCATATGGTATTGGGACAGCTTTTGGTCCCATATTGCGGGTCTCTCCTGCACCAGAACAATGAATTTTTCAACATCCATGCCGAATATCGCCGATCACGCCCGTCTGAATTCATACTAGATTGAAAATGTTCGCCTTCGCGTTAGTTCGCCCAAACTCGCGCGAAACTGACGCTCGCAGTGGACGGGATCCCACTTAAACCCCGCTGTTTGAAATCAGGCGAACTGTTCGCGCCAAATATCGCCTTTTCGCTTGTTCTCCCTTCGCTCGAAATCGCGTCCGGTGGACGTCCAGCCTTGGGCAAAACGACGAGTTTAGCGTAGTCGTTACACTTACGTAGTACGGGGCCTTAACTGCGTCATAGTTATCGGCACAACACGCATCCATAATAGCCCTAACCCACGAGTACCAACTACCAAAATAACAATTTTAAATCATCAATTTCGATCATTTATACAATTTTTTTCCAAAAATACGCTGCTGGAATTAATATTATGTTCCACATAAATACAACAACTAGTTACTACTTATTGACATAAATTATACCTATTACACAAAAAACTTACAATATTTGCACCTTCCTTCGTTTAAAATATACATCCATTCTTTAGCCTTACAAACTAGCGAAGATAAATCGCTGGACCTATTTGAATAATTATTATTAATCTTTTTCGTACACTTTCATTTCGCAGTAGTATGTGTGTAATGTAGCTGTTGCCTGTTTTCCAAATCTGAAAGGCATTCTAAAAGAAAACTCTAGATGAAAAATCGTGCGGATGTAAGCCTCTACCGTATAAACTTAATGGTCGGGTAATATAGCTTTGAAAATAATTTTTGATTAATAAAAAAAAACGGGACAGTAGACTTTTATGGTTCTACAGCCTGGATCATTTAAATGATTGATTTTACACATTTAAGTACAGAAGATGAAAAATTGCCTATGGAACCTACAAATATGGGATTCTAGCTCAAAGGAGGGGTGCTAGTAAACAGAGATGAAAGCTATGGCTGGGGGGGTGGCAAGTACACGAATGACCTCCTCGGGCGGACGTAAAAGTGGTGATGCCGGGATAACAAAGGGCGGAAGGAACCCATCCGAAGGTTAGTTGAAGGAGTGTTGAGCGTGGGGGGGGGGGGGGGGGGACTGTCGGGTCGGTACGGTCGCTAAGAACTGGATTGTACTCCTGTTAATCATGTAAATGATAAAATACCGCGTTAATCAGTTCTGAATCAACAGCTGAAAGAGTGTCCTTGTTGAAAGAGATGGGGATCTTGTTATCTGAATAAATATAAACAATTTTACAAGTTATCTTTGTAAACAATGGTGATACTTGTTTCGGTATACTAATGCAGTGCATTTGACAACAAAGGCGCTAAGCCGGATTCAGCAGAAACCTGAAGATGACGCATTTCAGGCCATGCATCACCCGTGAAAGGAAAGAGGAAATCATTTATTGGAGTACTTCTTTTTTGAAGTTATTATCAACATTCAATTTGTCGAATTCACGAGTGTTGAAGCAGATTCGTTACGAAATAATCATAATGAAAACAGGTGCCTACACGTTTTTGAAGGCGCTACAATGCAATCCTTTCATAGGCAGAAAGCTTCCGCAGTGTTTAGTGATTGTGAGTCCATTGAAATGATATTGTTTCACAATCACATCTACTATTTGCATTTGCGCAAGTGGGTAAATTCCGGATTGGACTCAGCTCTCTTGATTTTGGTTGATTCCATTCACATAAATTCATGCTCCGATATTCGTCAACATCCACAATAGCAAGTACCTAGCATCCTGTCATGCCACGCAGGGGCCCGGGATTTGACTCCTTGCAGAATAGAAGAGTTACGTGCATTTGTTCTTTTGCAAGCTAACGCAGTCATAGGTGACACGGACAGACATCTAGGATGAAACACACACGTTACTATTTCTCTCATCATAAAGACATGATTTCAATTTCCTTCCTGACATGTTTTCAACAACAAACTTGATCGGTTGAAAACAATTTGTTTTGGATCGATATGCAATGTTTTCTTAGCACTTTGTTGTTGAGAAAGTAAAACCGAAAAAAAACGGTGCAATGTTCCAAACTTTAATCATATATAATTAATATTCTCCTATGTTTGTGAAATTTAGGCTAACATATGTGAATTAACTGGTTTACAACTCCTCGCGAGTTGTTAGGTATGTCATGATGACAATATGGCACATACAGACATCCACGGTATACCAAGAACGATATCAGTAATCGTTTTAAAATTATTTTTACATCCTACAATAAATATCTAAATATATATCATAATAATTAAATGTTCTTTCCCGTGTGCACTTTCCATACGTACAACACATGTCTTACGTCATATACAGATACTCACGAGTTAAAATTACACTAAAAGCACGAAAATCTGGAATTCATCATTAGTTCCGTTTCTGACAACATTCATGCTAGTTGAAAACATGACTAGAAAACACGAGAATGTGAAGGTTCTTAACTTGTCCAGTGCGGGAGCAAATTTTATCTCATTAGTTAAGCGCTGGACGAAAATAATATGGTCAATGGCTATTATTTGTTCCATATTATTGAATATTATTCCATATTTTAATTGTACCTAGCTGCTTTCGCTGAGATTCCTGAAACTTTGAACGGGGGTGCTGCAAGTTATGGATCGATGAATTACACAGCCCTGCACCAAAAATGTCAAGATCTGTAAAGTAGGCTAGGGTATCCATATGTATTTTTCAATGCTGAAATAAGAATCTTAGGTCCGAAAAATCCCCTGACCCCCTAAATTTTGAGCTATGGCCAAAAAACTACCCTTAAATTGTTGTCAGAACCTTCTTTTTGAGTCATGAGATTGGGATGAACTACGACATCTTTCTGTGTGAATTTCTACATTTTTTTTAAACTTCAGACATTGGGAGTACTTGGGGAAACTATCTCCCTCTCAATCATCCCCCGCCGCCTCCTCCTAGGGGTTGAAATTTGAGTTCTCACGCCAAGTCGAGTGGGAAATGGATTTCTATGTTTTTGGCGTCCCTGAGATCGAATTTGAACTTCCAAGAGTCCGTAGACGCCTCTTCTTCCCTTAATCACCCCTCCTAGGGGTTGAATTTTTTTCGCGCCAAGTCGAATAAGGTAAAGATTTCTGGGTTCCGAGGTTCGCTGAAATTGATTTTTGATGATTTTTGAAAAGGCTTTCAAACTTTGTTGGGGTCTCCTCCAATGACTTATAATTCTTTAGGATTTTATTCTCTTTTCTTGTGATATGTCTGTGATAATCCTGGGAACACGTAGAAATCCTCCTCGTCTCATGACTCAAAAAGAAGGTTCCGACACCAATATAAGGGTAGTTTTTTGGGCATAGCTTAAAATTTTGGGTTCCAGGGGATTTTTTGGACCTTGGATTCGAATTCAGCATCGAAAAATACCCTACCCCTAGTCTACTTTACGGATTTTGAATTTTTATTTATTTATTTATTTTTTTTTTGTGGGGCTGTGTTATTTATTTTACAACATAACATACAACGTAGCATACTACACCTAAAATCACTGCAAATTATTACTCATGAGTTCACTTCCACATCAAAATCAAAAATTGCCACTTTATTTCGAGAAATTCTTTGATTTTCTTTTTCTTAATTTCTGATTATTGCCTTAAGGTCTTATGCGGTCAAAGTTGGTGAAAAGGTTTCCCCAGGAAGGTTCTGGTTTATTTATGCTGGTACGTAATTTACTTTGGAAGCTTGAATTTTGTCCGTATCTCCTAACCCTGGTGAGTGGCGGATGTGTACTTTTTAAACACCTTAAAACTACATCCAGCACCAAAATGCGATCCTTCCAAATCGAATCAGCAATGAGACATCAGAAAGACTCCTCCCGCACTTAACCCGTTAACCTCACCTATCCCAAAACGTAAAGAATACATTTTGATGTATAAATCATATCACGAACTTCTAATTGGAACTCATCGCATTGAAATTCCCAAAAAATTAATCGAATACAAAATAGTTTATACAGCTAAATATCCTTGAAATCACTTTACATTTATATACATTAAGTTACATAACCAGCAAGTATACATTGGGTTCTTCGAACGAACACTTATTTGGTTGAGTATCTACTACTCTATTCCGAAGAATTTAAAACGGAATTATGCCGGTTGTTGCTAGATTTAAAAATATATCCGACGCATTTTCTCGAGCTAAGAGTCGTTCCCAATGTTAATTACACCAGATTTCTCTGAAACAAACAATTTTGGCAAATAAACGACAGATAAAATAAACTTAATTAGATGGCATTTGTATGGATAACTAAGAGTAAATTGGGTTTAACGAGAAATGGCTGAAGGGATTTCGAAACATGAGCGAACGATCATGGGGAGGTGATTTATTGGTATAGTTGCCCCTTCCATGAAATGAATGTGGTGAATGCCCGCAACACTCAGGACATGGGCGTCTGGTATATCTCCAGAGGCGACGGATTCGAGAATCTGGAAGGACAACTAACCATATTCATCTCACACTTGAGAGAGCAATAATACATAGGGCCTGCGCAACGCACCGGTAACCGGCTAGCATTACATATCTACTGGAATCAAATATATCTCGATTTCAACATTTTAGTGGGCAGGAAATGTGAATACAGATTAAAAGGGATCAAAGCGTGTAGTTAGGTTACGTAATAATTTCATCTCGCGAAAGGCCCGATAAATGTCAAACAAACACACGAGCGACGATTGTGACTCAAAATGTCTTCATAATCCGACATCCATTCATAGAACTGTGAGACCTCCATAGCACAATCAAATGGAAATACGTTATATTAAATCTCCGATTAAGCTAATCGTTATGTCTTCATTGATTACTGTTCAAGAAGTTTTAATACAGCGTTCAATATATTTTCACAACAATGACGTAATCAAGTCAGTGTGCAGTATCCTTTAAATCTGAACATTGTAATGTTCTTATTTCTTCCCCTGAAAATGACCTGAATCTCATCTTGAAAACCTAAAAATTGCATACTTTTTATTCTCCAAATACCCAAACATTCGATTTGTGATAAACTATAAGCGTGATCCCTACTCAAAACGAGCCGATGTCACGAGGCTCATAACTTCCACTCTCGGCGTTTTTTCCGAGGCACAATAATTCTGGATTATTACCAAGTGAGCCCACAATAATCCCAAAGTTAGTTACTAAGGTATTGCGCCTGGGAAAATCCAGAAATGTGAGATTAATGAGCACAGAATAATAATAAACTGTGTGTAAACTTGTGTAACTACTCGTATTTGCCGGTATTTCTATTCAATGAAAAGATTTGACAAATAATGCATATCTGAAAATCTTCACGTCAGCAAGCGAAGTTTGGTCCCTTGATGTTGAAAGAGTTACTGGGGGAATCTTTCCATTTACAAACGCGGTCGGGAACGGGTGCGAGAAACTTTGATTTGGGACGAGATTTCTGCACTAAAATTCTCCATCATTCACCATTGCCGCTAATCACCTTAATTGCTCATTCAATTTTGGTTGGTAGGTGGTCGTGAAATTTGTTTAAAACTGCACCCTTATTTCATCCTAAACGTTATCACAGTATCCGTCTAACATCTCAGATCCATTGTCTCTGATCTTCTTTCAATAGTTTCTAAAAGATGTTAAGGACTATATATTCCTCCATCTTTGAATGTATGCCGGTTTAGGAGTCTGTTGGCAAAGCCGTGTTACAGTTGTAGGGTAAGTGTCCCAAATTCCGCCTACCATAACTGCTTTTCCTTATAGCAGCTTTGTTTTTAGGTGAAACCGATCAAAAAAATGCTTAATATTACCAGTGGAGTCCTGTTATTGATCCCTGTAGCCCAAACTGCTGTTGAAAAATCCTGCTAGAAGTTATTATAGATAGAGTGCGAAAACTCAAAATCGTGATTCCCAAAAAAGCGTTCCCAATTTCGCCCACCAGGTGTTCCTAAAACCGCCTGGTAGGCGGAATTAGGAACAAGCAATAGACTAAGGATGTGAGGAAGTAAAACTCATTTGGTACAAAGCTGAATATAATTAAAATGAACTTATATTCGAATACTGGTGAATATAATACCTCCAAATAAAGTTAGCTTCTGCAAACCTTAATTTAAGCAAGCTTCTTTGACTCTCTGGAAGCCGCGTCGCATGTGGTTCCATGAATAGCATTTTATACATTGCAGCCAGGGTCCCCCTCCTTTGTCTTCACTAAACTTTTTGCCACAAAATGCACACTCTACGTCGTTGTAACGTTCCTCGGAATCTGGGTCATCGATGTCCATGCATCGTCAGTATCGATATATGGCACATCTTCGGCTGGAAGAGGACGGCGGTCGTTTCCATGGGTTCTTCTGTGTGCTTTTATTGTTTTTATTTTTTTTTTTTTTTTAAACTCTGTTTTTTGGGAAGTTTAAGCTTGTTGAAGCCTTTTGGGATTTAGCATCGTAGAAATCAGCCAACTTTTTTTGTATGGTGAGCTGGTGATGACAACACTTTCACCCCCCCCTCCCCCTCTATCTCCACAGTATTTTGTGATGAAACCGCTTTCTTTAAATCTTCTGCTTCATAGGAAGTTCGACGAAGCATCTTCCCTTTCTTCTCAGACGTCTGCGAATTGAGATAAAAGTGGCGAGGAAGAATTTCCAGCGTGTTCCTATTTCCGCCTAGTAGGCGAAATTAGGAGCTGTTTTGTAGGCGAAATTAGGAACAGTGATAACTCCATACACATCATTTGATAAAACCAACTAGGTACGGTTATTCTCTAAATTTAATACACCTGTTGAATCTCTATATCACAAGCTTTAACGTGATTCAAGAGAAAAAATTAAAAAACGAAACTTACGGGTGTTTCAGTTGGATGAAGTTGGGAGTACAGTTCGATCGAAGACCATAAGAAAACAAACACGTTATTCACACATTTTTGGGCAACAACTACACCACGAATCCTAGCACCCCTAAATAGGCAATCCTTGAACTTGATGTTACCATCTCAAACCTGTAGAAAGTGCGTAGGCGGAATTAGGAGCCTAGGCGGCATTTGGGACACTTACCCTAGTTAAAACAGTTTGGTAAACGGATTGTACACACAATCAATATTCTTGGAAGTACCTGTATAGACCGGTAAAAGATGGGTACATTAAAAATCCAAAACGTAGGCCTTGTCAGCGGGTTCGGTTGTGGAGTGGAGCCCGTCTTTGAGATATTGGCAGATGCTGAACGGCAAAGCGAGAGCGGGGAGGCCCGCGTCAATTTTGGATGTTCCCAACGTGGAGATGACCACAGCTCGACACCGGTCCTGCAGACTCACGAAGTCCCTCTTCATACCTCCGAGCCGCATTTCCGTTTTGGCTGCCGTACTCGAGATGATCGGGTATAAGTTCTCTCGGACCTGTGGACAATTAACGACGGATTTGATTAATATTAAGACGAACGAACCGCTCAGAATTCGGTGTTGCACATTTCTCGTAGAACTCACTTTGTGCAGGCCCTGGAAGGCAACTCCCAGGCACTTGCCGTCCTTGTAGAAGGTGAGCGTGCCAGCGATCCCGTCGAAGAGGACGCCGACTTTCGTCGACTGGTTTTCCTCGAAAGGTGCCGTGTAGTACGTCCAGTCGCCGCCGTGAAAAATGAGGCCCTTGTGCGACAGGCCCCACCCGTGCTCGTCCTCGCCGATGAGGTTGATAAAAGTGTTAGCATGGATCCTGGCCTTCTTCGTCGCCACACCGAACATCATGCTGGTCCCAAATAGCCTCCGATTAAGATTCAGTTCCCAGTAGTATCTGGAACAGGATGAAGGAACTAATAATTTCACTTTCACAAGTTGAAAATCACAAAGGTTTATTTTTTTTGCACCCCCCCTTTTTCCTGACATCCAAGTCGTCAAAATGAGAAAAAGAAAAGAATTTAAGATAAAAATGAAATTGCCAGAGTCAGATAAGTTCGGACTAGTGTGGGACCCATTCCAAAATTACTTGAAAAGGACATTCCATTGCTTATGTCAACAAAAACCGGATTTTTGCCTCGTATTTGAGCAGTTTTTGGAACATAACATCTAAGCATCTGAGACGATGGGACCGGCTACAAGTTAGGATCAACAAGACCCCAAATGGAGTCGATGTGCGAACGATATTTTACATCAATTCTAGGATGTATTTACACTGCAAGCGAGGCGAAATGACGAGACGGTCGACTTTAAAAGCGGTTCGAAGCTATGAGTTGTCCGCATTGGACGCAAAGCTATGGGATGCGATGTGAAATGTTTACCCCCCTGTGGTCGAGTTGTTGGAGTCCGGGCAAGAGTAGCTATGTCGTTCCTTCGTTTAACCTCCGTGAATTCATTTTTATTGGGAGTCTACCAAGGTCTCAAGCGGAAGTAAATTGTTTTCATGAAGTGAATGTAAACATTTTTTTGTCTCTGGACAAAATAAAAAAGCTGTTTTGGAGCTATTCCAGAATGAGCACATCGACTTCTCATTACATTCTGAACTGGATTGCTAATATAGCCTTTTGCGAATTGAGAATTTTGATGAAATCGGATTGAGAATTGGGGTTAAACCAAATTCATGACCCCCCAAATTAATTTGCGCATTTGCGCAAACGTGAAATCCTTGTTACGCGATAACTCCGGGAGTTCTTGACCAATTTCGATGAAATTGTCAATTGTTCGGTTTGATGTGTAGATGGTCCCCTATGAGTTTCATGATCCCCGGATCAATAGTAGCCTCTGCACATGCGCAAACGTGAAATCCTTGTTACACGCATAACTCCTGGAGTTCATGACTGATTTCGATGAAATTTTCAGGGATTGTTCGGACTGAAGTAAAGATGGTTCTCGTGAGTAATAAAGAAAAGAAAAGTTTTAGCCTCGAGCTTGGATCGAACCATATTGTATACTCTATACAGTCAAGTTATGGATACGAGGAAGCTATGTGCCACACCCACTTGGCAGACGTTTTTATTAGGCAGTAGCGTTCTCAAGTTCTCAAAGAAACGTAAATGGGTCCATGAAGTGAATCAGTAGGCTTTTGTGCCAAGACCTACTGGACGATGAAGAGCTGTTTTGGAGCTATATCAGAATGAGCACATCGACCTCTCATTACATTCTGACCTGGATTGATAATAGAATTGTGTCAGACGATCTTGAACTCCGTTGATTATCTTTTCACAGTCCACGATGGGTTCACGAAGAACGGGAAAGCAAAACGAATCATGGATGAACAAAGAAAACAACTGATTTTCGCGCGTAATCGCCTCGCGTCATATTACATCGCATCGCTCGAAATCGCGCAGTGTGAACATGGCCTAAGGGTGTATTTACAACAATTGAAATTGATTTAACTGTGTAACTCAATATTTTCGTGGAAATATAGACAACTATAGCTTACTCCGTTTTGATTAAAACTTTACTATAAAACGGTGGTCTGCGGGTCGTGTTCACTTTGCCACTTTGATAAGGGGTAACTGCTGATAACGCTCAGATATTCACATACTTATCCATTCGTACATTCCATTTCAATATTCATAATTATTCGAACAAAGTTACCTTCCATTGTTGAGAACTTTAGTTCCGCGGACGGCGGCGGTCCCCGTTGACCAGTTGGGGTGGAAATAGGCGGTCATGAGTCCCTCTTCGTAGAGCCGCACTTCATCGCTCCGGTCGTATCGGCTCCAAGTCCAGTAATCGTCACAGCCGTACCTCATCGGAGACTCCTCCCCCATCGTCAACGACTGATTGTGTTCGAACGAAAATGATTGATCATGATTGATTGCGAGTCATTCATTTCTATTTAATGCAAGAAGTTCTCATTTCGAAAGTGAAGTGGCAACATGACCTACTTGAAATAGGGCTGGACAATGTTTTTTTTTTGCAGTTTTTCAGGAGAGGCAAAAAACTGTTTTACAACATTATTTATGACTGTTTATTTCAATTGATACGGCAGCCATTGTGAAATATAAACCTTTCTAGTGAGGATTAATTTTAAAATTCGATAACATTTTCAGACAAGCTATGTTAATGGAAGCGGTAATGCAGATAGGCTATGTTGCTCTACAATCATTATCATTATTATAAAAAACATTTTCCAAATTGGAAGGAGCCTATTCAGAAAATGAGTGAAATAAGGTACCTAGATAGGTAGGAACCCTGCAAATGGCAGGTAGATGCAATTTTACCTTTCCTAGAATGAATTTGACAAAATAAAAATTCTATGAATTCTGGAAAAGGTTTCATTTGATATGGCAAAGATTTCATTTGACTTAGAAATATTGCATCCTTGTACTTATTTTAAAAGAACGATAAAAACCAATAATCATGTCATTATGCCTCAAAACATTTCAATGAAATTGTTTGCAAAACGCTGCAAATTCTTTCACTGGGGTTTATTATTCAATTGGCTTGCGTTCATGATTTGAATTTCTACTAAGCTTTGGAGTGTGCGTGTTTCACAGGTGATAGAGCGATTATTGAATTTCAGGAGATATGCATAGAGCACGTAAATCTGTTCTCAACCAAAATACCTATTTGGATTGTTCAGTTGATCATATTTGTGTGCCTCCTGAAATTCAATAATCGCTCTATCACCTGTGAAACACGCACACTCCAAAGTTTAGTAGAAATTCAAATCATGAACGCAAGCCAATTGAATAATAAACCCTAGTGAAAGAATTTGCAGCGTTTCATGCGTATCAGAATGCTTCAACCCGTGTTTGGCTACAAAGCCTTTTAGGAGTTCACTCCAGTATCCACATTACTACATCACTAGGTTACTGATATCAAAACATAAACAATAATAAACCAAAAAACGCAAATGTTGGCACCATAAATCGGGCCGTATATCGGGAATGGTTTGAGCTACAAACCTGGGGAGGGGCTCATTCGATTCCTCATGGAAAGTTCTTCAAAAGAGTCCAAATTTAGGCCGCTTCGACTTTTTTTGGAGGTTTTTAGGGATTTTACAGAACTTTGACAACCCTTAAAGGGCACTTTAAATTAAGTGAGAGTGCTGGCTAAAGAATTGGGACGTTGTCGGACCAATATTGATTTTTCCTGAAACTGTCAGATATTTTGCTCCAGCCGTTTGGGAGAAGTACGGCGGACGGGCGGAAAAATTTTTATTGCAGATTCGGATTCTAACCCCTTTGAAACGTAAACCATGAAATTTTCAGGGGGGGTTAGATTTTTTATTTCATGAGCGATTATAATGGTTTATTATTGAATAACCAAAACCAAAATTCCACAGGATTTAGTTGTTCATTACAATTATAATTTCCAAGGATCAGGTAGCTGCTAATAATCTTATACCAGCATGACTCTTGTTCATCTCCGTGATACTAAAACATCAACGCGATTGTAAATTGGCAACACCAGCGATCAACGATCTGACAGTTATTGAAGTATTTGAATTTTAATCCGAATAACTGTAAGAAACATAGCCTACTAATCCAATATGATTATGGACGAATTTTTCTACTTTTTCTTTCAAAATGTTTCGGAGAATTGCAAAGGATGTAAATTCGAGAATTAGTGATGATTGAGAAGTGGAAGATTGAAGATATTGTTAAGATGAGATAATGGACGTTAAATTAGTTGATGTATTAACAAAACAATGTACATATTAAACAACTTACGGTTGCGTAAATACTCGATCAAGGTTTGAACATTTGTAATAAGAAAAATGTAAACAACAGCCGAGTTTTATGCGAGAGGCTCTTCGTTGAAAACTAGAAGGCAGTGGTTTAGAGGGTCTCTGTCCACTATAATTAGAGCGAGAGCGGTTTTATAATTAGAATCAGCCGTGAACTCCTCACATTTCTCATATCCTAACGTGTGTGAGAAATATTGTATTTTCTTAGTTTTAATTACGAGTTAAGGAGGGGTCCAAACGGAAGATTTGATTCGCTGTTCAACTCTATTAATTTGACTTGCTTCGAGTAACTAAGTATTTTCCAATCTAGTCCAGCCACTACGTTATGTTGCGCAAACTACATGGAGGTGTGACGTTAAGCACATGGATTCGTTTTCATTTCCTGAATTCGTCAATATATTTCAACTCTTCTTCCCCTTCAGATTCCTAAAATTTCTTGGGTAATACATTTTATTTTATTTTGTAACAATACACTCCTAATTCATATCTTCAGCTTTTTTTTTAGCAAATTTTCTAAGAACGTTCTTCGTGCTCTAAAATAAAAAATGAGAATGCTACAAAATTTTTTAAATAAAATTAAAAAAAACTTTATTCATGGAAATCTGTTTTAAGCTAATCTGATGATTTTTTATATAAACGCTTTTGTATACGTATATAAATAAAGACATTTAAAAAATACAGGGTGGGTTACTGCCGTTCAGGTGGATCAACCTTTAAGGATGTGCAACAACTTTATCGTACAACATTTTGATTTGTTATTTTCAATAATTAACCTTTGTTATCCATGAAAAAAAAAAACAAGTTAGTTCCCAAAATTTGTTTTTTAGGTTTCAAGACAAGTGAAATGCAAAAGTCAAATTGAAATCAAAAGTTGAAAAAAAAAAAACGCTGCAAATTCTTTCACAGGGGTTTATTATTCAATTGGCTTCCGTTTTTTTTTTTTATGGTTATCAGAATGCTTCAACCCGTGTATCGCCTACAAAGCCTTTTAGGTGTTCACTCCAGTATCCACATTACTACATCACTACGTCACTAGGTTAGTGATCAGCTTTTTTGCTTCCGCCGTTTGGGAGAAATCGTGCGTACGGCGGACGGACGGAAAATTTTTATTGCAGATTCGGATTCTGCACCCTTTGAAACGTAAACCATGAAATGTTCAGGGGGGGGGGGGGGGGTTATAATTTTTGTTTTTTCAAGATGATTACAATGGTTTATTCCTGAATAATAAACCAAAACCTTCCATCAGCCGTACGTCGCACACTGCAGCCACATGGACAGTGGTCAATGGACACTTTGGAAAAACTTTCAATCATTCAGAATTCATCAGAATTATCATTAAATGATCCTATTTCGGTGTTTACTGGGTCCGATGAATCGAATGAAACCAAATCCCAAACCAAAAAATCACTATCAAAGTTGTACAATTTTGTTCCTTGGGAAAACGCCAGTTACGCTCAGGAGGCTTGGAATCGTGAGATAATCCTTGCCAGTTCCATGCGACCCAGTCCTGAAAGCTTCGTCAATTCTGTTTAATCTATAAATACTCGTATCTTCATCCCACCCTATTGCAACTGGAACGTGTCCTGTTGACTGTCGCTTTCACAATGTAATAATATAATCGAACTTTGACCGAATAACTTGCCGTGCTGACTGTCCAGTTCACATATTATAATCCAGGGGCGGCTGCTGACTGGAGCACACTCATGGCCAAAATGAAAAAGATACCTGATGATGACATTATAAGTGTAATATTATCACAATGTTTTCCCACTTGTCCCTATAAATCCTCATTGAAGAAGAGAGGAGTTTCAAATCAACACACCAGAGCCTCAGGATGAGTGAGAGGATGGTGGAGTCGTGAGTTTTGTGGAGGGGGTTAGAGATGCCCAGGAGCGAAACCCCGTCTGTGCTCTGAATGGAAGGGGAACACAGAGATAATTGGATCCGGGTCCACAGAACGAACCAATGAGATTATCTGATATAAAGCGTGCAAAATTTCTGAGACCTTATACAGGAGCCCACGTAGTTACCCGCTAGAATGCGCTAGAATCACCAAAAAAAGTCTTATCCTATCGTCAGTCGAGTGTCCCCAATCCTTGTGACTGAACTGTGTTGCCTGTAAATACGTAATGAATACATTAAGTGCTATAAAAAGTGAGTTCGCTAAAGTGTTGGTGGAGCAAAGAGGTCCTTATACAAGGTGCCCAATGCCAGTATTGACAGGACTACAACAAGCCTCAAAGATTTTTCCTTTTGAACTCTGCATTAATCCAATTCTTCGCGGGAATTCGCTATTATCGCATCACGCTTTACCCAAGTTAAATAAAATGATTGGGTAGTTTTCAATAGCAATACAGTGGAAAATGCAAACTAAGTATCCATTGTCAAACAGTAAAGATACGAATATCTGTCCTATTATTGTTTCGTTGTTTGTGAGCTAGCTATATTTTTTTGCCTGTAACCTTCAAAAAGCAGGTAATGTCAACCAAAGCTTAATTTCCTTTGTTGATATTGTCGTACTAGCACATTAGGTACGTCCTATCCTTTAAATCAGTTTTATTTCGATGAGAAAAGTTAGTTTATCGTCATAGGGTACTCGGAAACCGCAAATGTGACGAAATTACAAGGACGGAGGCTCCAATGCAGATCATTTGTCCGTTCATTGAGAACTAGGTACAAGTGTTATAAGTTCACTAAGTAGAAGTTATGTGTTGCAAAGCAGTGGCAGAAATCCTAGTGTTGCGCTAAATCCGGCATGAGAACCATTTAAATAATAATGTATTAGTGATTTCTTGGTAGATAGGTAATCATGATTGTGAGGATAATGAGCTACGACCATTTAGAATGGTTTTACTTCCAAATAACAGCAATTTGCAGCTCAATTAGAGGAATTCTTGAATACAATGAAACGGACAAGTAGGAAGGCAAAATGTACTAGGAAATGTCGAATTTGACATACCTCAGTGGACGGAGGGCGGACGATGGCATCGTAACCCTTGATAAAGTCTGAATAGCCGTAATTCCAGCTGGAGTCGATCGATATTCGCCGCCCCCCACTCCCCGGTCCAGCGTATCGACCGTTCGGTGGTTGAAGTTGACAAAGCTGACTCACCGCCTCCCGTTAAGGGTTGATATCAAGAAGGCCCTGGCTCCTGCCCCTTTTTAAGAGTTGCCAACATACTAAATCGATCCAGCAGAAATATGTGGCTGAAAAATCTAGTAAATCACCGATGTACGTATATTGAACATAGTCAGAGGTACGTAATTCAAATCCGGTGCCTCCAGCCGGCATGTCTTGTCTTGTCCTCCCTATGAATGAATGAATCAGTGGCGGTTGCTGCCCTGAAACCCTGGCGGTGCACAGAGACCAAAGGGACAACCACGAAGGGAACGTAAAACAAAAATGTGCTTTTCTCAGCAAAATTCAATTTTCAACTACCAATATGCAAAGGAGATCAATCTAGACCGCTTTCTCGGCTTCAAACGGTGAAACAAACGACTCAATCCTACCTTTTAAAGAACTTCACTAGTGGTACGTAAATACCATTGAAAAAAATGTTGAAATGATTGTCGAACTTCAGAAAACTGTTTTATTCAACAGTTGAAATTCATATCGGCCCAGCTAGAATCATCCGGGAAGTGAAAGCCCAGTTACATCTTTAGATTGTTTTTCCGCCTTAACCCTTACAATACGATAATCGTTAAAATACTTCCAGGCACCTCCAAACCTTCGAGAACTTCTTCTGCAAGAAGGCACCATGCTAGGCTACATACTGACTCAAACTCGTTCATGGAGGGCAATATACACATCTCAAGCATAGCACTGAAATATTCAATAGACACTCCGGTGCAGAAGGTTTCGTTAAAAATACAAAGCTCAATACTAGGTCTTCAAGCTAATAAAAGCGATATGCCGATTCAGGAGCTAAAAGCACGCGTTCTAGAGATGCTCTCAGAGATGTATTCCGATCATTTTAAGGTTTACACGGACGCGTCTAAATCCTCTGATGGTGTGGGCATAGGATTTTTTGATCCACAAGCCAATACATCTCAGTATTACAAACTGCCTTCGCCATTTCAAATCGGAAGCGCTGAGCTCCGCTCGATCAAGGTTCTGTCCAACATGCCATAGAAAAGAGTGGAACAAACAAAGCAGTTGTCTTAACGGATTCCAAAACTTCATGTCTTATGCTCGAAAATATCCACAAGGGCCACTCCACGAATTATGTTATTTACGACATAGCAAGAAGTCTGGAAAACACTTCATGCTCAATCACAATTCAGTGGATACCTTCAAATATTGGAATATCCGGGAATGACCGAGCAGATGAAGCAGCAAGGACTGGAAGCACTCTTTTTGAAGAACACTCCACGAGGAATCTAATGAGCCCCTCGCCAGGTCCATAGGTCAAACCATTCCCGATCTATGGCCCGATTTATGGTACCAACATTTGCGTTATCTTGGTTTATTATTGTTTTTGTTTTGATAGCAGTAACCTAGTGATGTAATGATGTAGTAATGTGGATACTGAAGTGAACTCCTAAAAGGCTTTGTAGCCGATGCACGGGTTGAAGCATTCTGATATGCATGAAACGCTGCAAATTTTTTCACTGGGGCTTATTATTTAATTGGCTTGCGTTCATGATTTGAATTTCTACTAAGCTTTGGAGTAGAAATTCAAATCATGAATGCAACGCAAATGAATGGAATTGAATAATAAACCCCAGTGATTTTGGTCCAAAGCAGCTCATTTGAATTGATCTTTCCAAAACACGGTGATAGCTTAATTCGGTAAAAGCGATTTCGACAGAGGAAGAAATTTCATCGAAATCTAATCGCATCGGTAGCTGGGAGTTTTCTTGAGATTTCAGTCAATAGATATTTCTAGCTGCAGAATAATTTGTTTTTGGGTAGCTTCACCGCTAATCCCGTGAATCTATCCATATGTACGTACTGCAACCGAAAATCCCAACCAAACTGACAATTAGGAGAACACCGTACCATGATGGTGATGTGACCAGTAAGATGTTTTTCGCTTAGAATTGGTGATTACCATAGTAGCCACTTACCATCGTCTGAAGGCCGCCCCTTTCAGCAAGGCATAAGAGAGATTTGAAGTTGCAAAAGCGACCACTACCAATGCAGAACTGAAAAGTGAACTACCCTACATTAGGTAGTGGGCAATATCAGTCAAACTCCAAAACTGGAAATCTTCAAACAGTATTCACCAAGGACTGTCACAATTGACTGACACTGTTGAACTGATAAATAAACCCTCTTCCTCCCAAAAGTGACAATTTGGCTCACTTGAGTTTTGAGGCGGCGCAGGACCTGAGCATGTCACCAGTAAAGAGGTAAATTATCCTTTTCGGAGAACGGTTTACAAGTTTGCAACAATTCAACTGATCCAGGTCTGTAGAACGTCAACTCAAAACCCAGTAAAATCTTCGTAGGTAATGAACGCAAATGAAACGGACTATTATGCAGTTATTTTTAATTATTTTTGGATTGTCCCCCTGGGAAAATTCTAATAGACGTACCTCATCGACGAAGCTTTTCTTTAGAGGATCCTAAAAAATTTGCGGATGATGTATAACGCGTCTAAGGCGGATATTAATTGTTTGCTGAAGAATCACAAATTCGGTGTGACACTGTGTAGCCGTGAATGCCTATTTGGGAGGATTCGAGATGAATGGTCGACTTTCCAATCGTCTTTCCAAAGCTTGACCAATTCATCGTCTCAACGATGATAGTAAACACGCTGACTAAACGTTCCGGCCCAGATCATTCGCACGGCCGTTCAAGAAAAGCGGTCTAATAGAGTGAATGATGAGATCATTTAGATAATGGTACAAAGGGAGGAGGTAGAGGGGTCTGTGTCAACACGGCTACGCCCCCCGCGGGGCTGAAGGGCTCCCAAGATCATCGGGGACATCCATCTTCCCGCAGGACAATGCCGGACGTTACGCGGACGGTAAATCTCGGTCGCTGCAGGGGGGGCGTAGCCTCTGTGATCTCGGCTTTAAAGCTGTCGAAATAACTCCAGGAGGGCTCGGAAACGTTCCGTTCTGGACGGTCAAGAGTTTTGCTAGCCACTGGTCCTCACGTTGTCCAGGATCTCTTGTCTTCTTTGCCCGTTCACATTGGATTTTCGTCCGACTACCCGGAGGTGTCGCGGACGTCGCCAGCCGTCCTCCAGAGAGGATCACCCGTTTGTCCCTACGCTGGTTCCCCCAGATCACGAAATATAATATACCCCGCAGAACTACTAGTATTCACCACCTAAATGAAGAGTAAGGCTGCGATATGAGTTGGGATACTCAGGTGCACTGGGACTTATATTACTTGAAAAAATCTTCAAAACTTGGCAGCTGTCCAGGAAACAAGTAATAAGAATGACGAAATAGAACTGCACAAGATGCAAGTACTTCTATCTTTTAGTTTTAAGGATAGTAGTATTTGTATCTTGTTAGCTATATTTTTTTGCAGAATTACTCAAAAAAGTTTATCATACATGAACTCGGTCATTCAAACATTAAATATCAAACGCTGAAAATGGTACTTAAATTTCATTAAAATGCGCTAAAACTTCGACAACACTGCAATAAATTCTAAAAACGCTGCAAATTCTTTCACTGGGGTTTATTATTCAATGATTCATGATTTGAATTCCTACTAAGCTTTGGAGTGTGCGTGTTTCACAGTTGATAGAGCGATTATTGAATTTCCGGAGATATGCATAGAGCAATTAAATTAAATTTAAATCGGTTCTCAACCAAAATACCTATTTGGATTGATCAGTTGATCATATTTGTGTGCCTCCTGAAATTCATTAATCGCTCTATCACCTGTGAAACACGCACACTCCAAAGCTTAGTAGAAATTCAAATCATGAATCATTAAATAATCAGTGAAAGAATTTGCAGCGTTTTTTTCAAGAGCAATTACAATGGAAAATATCCTATTTGACAATTTTAAATTTCTTAAGACGGAGCATGCATATCAGAATGCTTCAACCCGTGTATCGGCTATAAACCCTTTTAGGAGTTCACTACATCACACAAATTACTGCGATTAAAAATTTTTTTTTTTTTTTTTTTTTTTATCGCAGTAACCTAGTGATGTAGTGAATGTGGATGCAAATGTTGACACCATAAATCGGGCCATACATCGGGAATGGTTTGAGCTACGGATCTGGGGAGGGGCTCATTCGACTCCTCATGGAAAGTTCTTCAAAACAAGTCCAAATTTACGCCGCCTTGACTTTTTTTTTGGGTTTTTAGGGATTTCACAAAACTAGAGCTGGCTAAAGAATTGGGGCGTTGTCGGACCAACATGGATTTTCCCTGAAAATTTCAGATTTTTTGCTCCAGCCGTTTCGGAGAAATCGTGCGTATGGCGTACGGCGGACGGAAAACTTATTTTATTGCAGATATGGATCCTACACCCTTTGAAACGTAAACCGTGAAATTTTCAGGGTGGGGTTAGAATTTTTTTTTTTTCAAGGGCGAATACAATGGTTTATTATTGAATAATAAATTAAAATGTGATACTTGTTCTAGTACAAAGTCAGGAAAAACTGAAATCAGATGCCCGCCCACCTACACTTTTGTAAACCGTGATTATTTTGATACTTTTAAAATTGGGTGGTAGTAACTAACTGAATAAATCATCTTGCTTCAACTAGGAATTAAAATGTTTTTGGTTTAAATATTTGTCTCATTCAACCTTATCTACACATCGTTTACATAATTCTATCGTTATTTGGTTGACAAAGCTCATTGTCATGGATACATCTCATTGTCGTGTCCTATGAAATTTTAAAACCTGAATTTTGAGGAAACGAAACCCCCACTTTGTGATAACCCTTGCCCTCCTCATCAGTTGCATTACATACCTTGATTACATCCTTCAAGAAGCCAATAAGGGCACCACTGACTTCAGGAACAATCTTGGAAATACTCTGTTTGAGCCCTTGAAGAAGTAACTCAAGGTTTGATAGGAATCACCACTCGCCTGTAATTCCAGAGTAACTTCAAGCCTTTCACTTTCAGGTATACCACATCGATAATGCAGATTACGCAGATTTTTGCGATATGTGGGTTTTAAGCTGCGTATCCCATACCAGGACTACAGTGATCGGTTGTTGGCTGCACAGTTTAAAATGGATTCACTTGCCACCCGCCGTCTCATTGCTGACATGTTCTTATATGGCTTACTGAACGGTGTGATTGACTGCCCTGCCTTGCTGCCTGAGATCGGTCTGAACGTCCCATCATTCAATATTCGCACTGCCTCCCTGTTTCATGTCAACATCTCCCCAACAAACTATTTATACCAGCGACCACTCAACAGATTGCAAGCCAACTTTCTGCTACAAGAACATCCAAATTTGGATTTCTTCCAGCGTCGCTCACCAACCGTGTTTAGGTCGCAGCTGCGTGGTGTTATCTCCAGTGTCCAATAAGTTCCTTACGTATGGATTATTATAGTTCTTTTACTGTTATTTTTCTTAGCCAAGCAGCTATCCATGTTTTACTTTGTCTTGATAGGGTTGTTTTTTTTCTTTGTTTAATTTTGTTTTTTGTTTTTCTCTGTCTTTTTTTCCTGCTAGGTTAGCAAATTTTTTTATTTTATTTTTGTACTCTTGTTCATTGGGCATTGCCCGTTTTGTAAAATAAATAAATAAATAATTGGTGTCCTGGCTTTGCAATAGTTCAGGCAACATTGATCAAGAGATATTAAAATTCGTAACTGCTCGTTCGAGGGAAATTCTTAAAACTCCCATCATTCCTGATTTCCCCACTAAGGAGTTCTCTTCTGTCATCCACTAGAACCTCCATCAGGCGAGGTACACTACCGATTCCAGCGAAGGTCGCACCCATTATCTGCGCTCAGTTGGTTGACAGCAAGTTTATAAAATTACACAAGCTGCTGCGGCCAGCACTACCTCTTTCTCCAGAGCCAGGATCAATACTGAATCCTCAAATGATTGAAAGTGTTGCATTTTTTTGTTTCATATTTGCAGACGCGTTTAAAGGGGACAGTTGTATCAATTAATTGTTTGACAAAGTTTTAAAACAATTGCTATACAACTTTGCTGTTTGTTACCGGCGTGGACTCACTTTAACACCTACTTCTGCTCGATAGAATCAAAGTTTAGCTAAAGTCGATCGAAAAAGAATTGTTTTTCCGAATCCCAAGAGGTTGTCACCCCCCTTTTGTTATTCGCCCCATAGAAATAGGGGAGAGGAAGTCGATATGCCCACCGGCAAGTTTATGTTAATGCTCGAGGAAAGCCCTCGCTCTCTCCTCATCCGAACAATTTGTCAAAAAGGGGAGGCGGTTGGAAGTCACTCCCGCGGCAGTTCTGCGGGTAACCGCCATCTTGTTCCGAAGGTCCAGAGGGTTAGTAAACAATAGGGGGAAATCCGATGGGAACCATTTTGTTAGACAGAGCGTATTGAGGGAGTCTGAGCCCACGGAACGGCAGTGGGGCATCTGGATTGAAACTTGCAATGAAACATCAAAGGCGATCTTTATATTGGTTTATTATTCAATAATAAACCATTGTAATCGCTCTTGAAAAAAAAAGTCTAACCCCCCTGAAAATTTCATAGGTTTACATTTCAAAGTCCGTACGCCGTACGCACGATTTCTCCCAAACGGCTGGAGCAAAAGATCTGAAATTTTCAGGAAAAATCCATCTTGGTCCGACGACGCCCCAATTCTTGAGCAAGCTCTCTCACTCAATTTAAAGTGCCCTTTAAGGGCTGTCAAAGTTTTGTAAAATCCCTAAAAACCTCAAAACAAGTCAAGGCGGCCTAAATGTGTACTTATTTATAAGAACATACCTCGAGGAATCGAATGAGCCCTTCCCCAGGTCCGTAAGTCAAACCATTCCCGATCTATGGCCCGATTTATGGTGCCAACATTTGCGTTTTTTGGTTTATTATTGTTTGTTTGTAACCTAGTGATGCCAATAGCGTCGAGTTGTGGTGAATGTGGATACTGGAGTGATAGCCGATGTGGATACTTGTAGTTTATAGCCGATACACGGGTTGAAGCATTCTGATATGCATGAAACGCTGATAATATATAGGTAAATATTATTCAATATTATTACTGGGGTTTATTATTCAATATTATTACAGGGGTAAATAACTATTCTTTCACTCGGGTTTATTATTCAATTGGCTTGCGTTCATGATTTGAATCTGTACTAAGCTTCGGAGTGTCCGTGTTTTACAGGTGATAGAGCGATAGTTGAATTTCAGGAGATATGCATAGACCACGTAAATCGGTTCTAAACCAAAACACCTATTTGGATTGATCAGTTGATGATATTTGTGTGCCTCCTCTACATCAATCTACCTTTGGCTACATCGTTTAAATTTGGATTTTGGGAAGTTTTAACGCAATACGAGTGCTAAAGGACTTGATAAATTATAGATGTTTTTATTGTGGGGGTATTGAGGTTCAATAAAAAAACGCTGCAAATTCTTTCACTGGGGTTTATTATTCAATTGGCTTGCGTTCATGATTTGAATTTCTACTAAGCTTTGGAGTGTGCGTGTTTCACAGGATGGAGCGATTATTGAATTGCAGGAGATATGAATGGGGCACGTTGTCAACCAAAATACATATTTGGATTGATCAGTTGTTCATATTTGTGTGCCTCCTGAAATTCAATAATCACTCTATCCTGTGAAACACGCACACTCCAAAGCTTAGTAGAAATTCAAATCATGAACGCAAGCCAATTGAATAATAAACCCCAGTGAAAGAATTTGCAGCGTTTTTATTGCAATTTAATGCAATTAAATTAGCTTACAGGTACTTGGGAGTTGTAATAGACGAAAGGCTCAGTTGGGAAAACCGCATTCGTTTTTTGGTCAGTCGACTCAGTAAGTTTACACGTATTTTCTATAACATTCGAAACCTGCTGGATCTTGATCAACTTAAAATCATATACCATGCACTAGTGCAGTCTGTACTGCAGTACGGCATTCTGATATGGGGAGGGACAGTTGACTACACTTCAAAAAGCTGTATACCCTGCAGAAATCCATCCTCAAAATTATGACAAGAAAGAGCCGCAGGTTCCCCTCTGCGGCTTTATTTGATTCTTGGAATGTTTTCACCCTTAAACAATTACTCGCAAAAGGTGTCTTACTATTCTTCCATAAGCACCCCACAATGCTGCGATCTGAGAGATTAACGCCCTACAACACGAGATTCGTCTTAGAAGGAAATGTTGTTAATCCTAAGCACCGCCTAACTATGTCAACTAGAAGCTCTCAATACCTTTTGTTTTTCCTTCACAAGCACCTTAGTCCCGAACTTAGATTCCCTAGTGTTATTAGCTGGAGTAAATATAAAAAGTTAATTTTTTCATGGGTGAATTCCAAAGGAAACGTTTCGTTTGATGTATACTTTAGTAGCATTTCTTGTTAATTACCGTATCCTTCATTCTTTCTGGTTATTTTATGACATTTTAAATTGAGATGGACATTTAAATTTAGAAATCTTTAAGATAGAGAAGACCAGATATCTAGGCCTTGTGCTTGGGTAATGTACCAGTGACTACGTGTGATACAAATAGATCAATTATCTGCGTAGACATGTTATTATAATATACAATATAAATAACAAACATTCTTGGTTGAAAATAATTTGTATGGTTTTATTTTCAAATCGTCATCACCATTTCACTGCATGAAAGGCCGGTTGGTAAAAGAAAACCGAAATTTTAATAAAATATCTCAGTCACATTCGCGTGATGATGTTGAAACATTCGAATACATTTTCAAAGTTGAGTCATATTGACAAAGTAATTCTACGGATGAAATGGGAGAATTAAATAACAAAGAACAAGAATATACTGTACAAACATAGCCGTTTATTCAAAGAATATTTTCCTCAAATATGTACACGAATGTGTATGTATATGTTAGGCACTCTGTATCTCAAGTATTCCCCAAAAAACTATAATCAAATACATTTATTATGTACTATACCTAGAATAAATATAAAAATACATTCATTTTATGAAACGTTGCCTATCACAGTTTTCATGTGAGATTTCATTAAACATGAACCGACTTTTCATCGGCGGTAATTCAGAGATTCTCACAGCATTAATTTCTTTGTCAGTCGAAAATTAATATAAAATCATTGAGTAGGTAGTACATAATAGCTCAAGGATGAGCTCGATTTTTACTCTCAAAATACGAATATAAAAGTTCTGTCTCACCATTTTACAAAAATAACTATCTTATTTACATGATTGGGAAAAGTCATAATTTCGATATTCAGCCTTCATTGACATTAATAGAAGGGTTTATTTCTTTAAAATCATTCATGTAATTCTATTATAATGGACATTCTAATACGATGGACAAAGAGAGGATGCGAGGTTGCTGAAAATGGATGCTGAATAAATTGTTGACATTTCTTGTATTAAAAGCATGTATGCAATCTGATTGTGCCAAGCAAGCGATCACAAAGGTAATTGAGTCGATTTCACGTGAATTTTATCTGCCTTTAACTTACGAGAAAGCGATGTTCAATGTACGATAATGAATAATACTGGTACGTGACTCATTTAAAATTGTATAAGGTGAACGTGAACTATGAATGGTTGACAAACAAATACGGCGTCAGAGTTATACTATACCACATAACCGCTCGCAGTTGCTGGTCAGGTATAAACAAGCGCCGTCCACCTGGCATCTGGTACTGAGGAACTCTGTCACAACCTCGCCAAACTCTTATGGCCAAATTCAAAATATTTACGAGCATGAACACAATCAGTATGCAATGATGTTTTTTGACATAGTTTCTATCTTCAATGTCCATCACTAAAATGTTCCTGGATTAAATTATTGTTCCCAAAACCACGATTAATATTTTTGGACTTGTCGTACAGTTTTCGTATTGTTTGTTATTATGAAAGTAAGTAAAGTAAGCCATTTATGGTGTTATTAGGTGTATAGAAAAATTGCATCGATGGGAGTTAAACCCTCAGAGTCAATACTGTGGAAGATTTTAACTTCTACACGTAAGTTTTGAGGAACCACCTCAATATTACGTGAGTGAATCACATAACATAAAGTGAAATTGGCGAACAACAGTAAATAAAAGAGATAAATGTGATTTGAAATTGTGAATTGGAACGGAAAGTCCTATTATATTGTCTCGTTTTGATCCTCAAAACTGCAGCGAAAAATAGATCTCCATCACGAGGAAAATCTTGGATAAGTCATCGAAATACACTCTAATGTAAAGTGCACTCTTTTACGCATAAGATTTTGTGCATTTAGTTCTATTTTCATTTAAGTAATTTTTTCTGTGAAAGAAAAATGAAAATTTACAATTGATTGACAAGCAGTTTCTTGATCAGACTTCATTAATTGGGGATTGAAAGGGCTGCGAAAGAATTCGGGTGAAAAAAAAGGAAAATCGACCATTTTGCACTATCGATTTTGAAAACTTGAAAGTCTCAGCAAACACAGTAGACCGGTAAAATCGAGGAAATCGTGTTTTCTTCAATATTGTCGATACTTGGGGTTTGTTGAAACGAATTGACTTAGTATCCCATGATGCCCTGTTAACCGGATACTGTACGGGTATACTATTTGAAATGAAGCAAAATTTTCAAAAAGATTCAAACGAAAGGAGGAAACCCATTTTCAAGTTTTCAATACAATTTTGATAGAAAAAATGGTTACACCACCAGAAAAGAGGGAGTTTTTTCTTTCCGGAACACTGAGAATTTTCTTTTTCCGAGGGGAAATACAGCCGGTAGCATTGGGAAAATTGAACCCAAAGCTGCAAATTTTGGGAATTTTGACTGCCTGTGGATCGGCGAGAGTGCTACAAATTGGTATGAAAATCGTTGGAAAATGTTTTCTCGCCAAAATACCCACAAAATACAAATGGCCGATTTTTATCTTTTCAGTTCAACTTATCATATAAAATACTCCTAATGCCGCTTCAAAAAACGTCTTCGCCAAAAACTTATCACATAATTTTCTGGTTTACTCAGAATGAATTAACTTCAAATACCAACACTCCAGTTGCATTTAATAATACTAGCTAGTTTTGCCAAGATTTAACCCTTACTAATAAAGGAATGTTACTAGTGTAAGAAGAACTATTGTATTTTATCGTACCTATTTGTCCGTATAGAAATTTGTATTGTTCATTAATTTGCTTTTGTAATTTTGGTGGATTATTTTAAGAACTCAGTGCTTGATTCATAAATCTCATTCCTCCAGAGAAGTTAAAATCTTCCAGTAACGGTAAGCCATTTTTAACACATGGTGAATATGTCTAGTTTTATAGCACAGTGCCACTTTTTACCAACCACCTTACAACTACCTTAATAATCGGTGTTTTATTGAATAATAATGTCAAAAATTGGAGTGATCATTGTCTACATCATCAATTAAGCGAATTAAATTTGTATTTAATCTCAGAGGATGATTGTGGGTTGAGAAGGGACGGAATTAGATTAATTGATGGTAATCGGGGAGTAACGTAACCCGATAAAATAGTTTAGTATATTCAGTTCTTCCAAATCAAATATCAAATGCACGAAATTATATTTTCATTCATTCAATTCATCCCTCACTCTCTGATCTTAAATTGAATGAATCCTGATAATGGATTGAGAACGTGACATTACTGTCCTTAGCAATGGGAAATATTTACTCCATTGTTGGTGCACGATACATTATCATCACGTTCCTAGCAAAGATGTTAAATTCCCTTTTTAATCATGATTTCATCACAAGTTGGTACTGTGTAAGATGATAATGTCACCGATTTGGAGAGGGATTATTGAGAATGAAAGAGAATTTGGTGAATTGAACAATGCAAAATATTGATATCTGTGTCTAATTAATTAATGCGATATTCAGCACATAATTGCCATTTACTATCAGGTTTCGCAGGTGACGCAATCTCAATTTGGTAATTTTTCGTTGTAATCTCATCATCATCTCATCAGACGGTTGACGGAGGAATCAGTCTTATATGTTACCTAGTAGGAGAAGAGATAAGGGTAGACGTAGAAGGTGGGAGGGAGCTCGGCGAATGTAGGAAGGTGAGTCCTCGCGTGCTTCTTGAGGTGGTCTTTGCGGCCGAAGGATTTGCCGCACTCCTGACAACTGAAAGGTCGAACGCCCGAGTGGATCCGCTTGTGCCGGGTCAGTTCTTCGTTTCGGGTGAAGCTCTTACCGCAGCCCTCAGCCTCGCATTTGAAGGGTCTTTCGCCTTTAAAAACGGTGAAAACAACGTGTAATTAGGGGTTTGACCAACTAAGCAGGGAAGTTGTAAAAAGTTCGACAGACCGCTACAAATATGGCCCCAGTTCGGTATGCGACCTACAGGATTCGCCCGATTTACGAATCCACACCCTGTGTCGCTCGTGATCAAATGAAATATAATCGGGAAAGATCGTTAGCTGGAGACCCTTTCATCTGAAGATTCAGATGGCGAAGTGGACATTACGAGCAACGACAGTGCACGAATAGATGGCACCTGGGTTTTTGGAGTGATAAAACGTGACGATTGTCAATGTTTCCACGTTCCTCGACGTGACAAGCGACTCTGTTGCCAATAATTGACAGAGAATGCAACGCACATTTAGTAATACACATTGAGGACCAAACGGTGCATCACTGGTCAAGGATTCATATACAGAACTGAAAAACATCTGTCTTTCCACGTAGACCCAATACAAGTGCCCACCACCAGCAAATAGAGAGCCCATGGTTGAACGCTAACGTGAAAGAGTTTATGAAAATGAAGATGGTGATGCAAAATCATGAACGATCACACCTGGACTCACTGCTGGCGAGAGAACAAAACAGAAAGCCACCCAGGATGTTTCGGGCTTAGGTAAGCATTTTACCGTTTTTTAACACAACAGCTTGAAGATCGCACACCGAACCGGTACCCAAATTACTACACAAGATAAAATGACAAAATAAGAGAATTTTTTGGCTTATGATTTTCAATAATAACCCTTCTTCATCGAATACGTTCTCCTCAAAACTTTGGTATTATCTTTTATCAAAAATTCACTATTTTGAATGTTCTTTCAAGGATACAGTATTTTGAGTTTACCTATTATTTTGCCCTCCCCTTCCCCCCTTCTTTCCTACCAACTTTTCTTAACTGCCAAATCGTCAAAACTAGAACATGAAAAAAATGGGATTTGAAAACGCTGCAAATTCTTTCACTGGGGCTCATGATTCAATTGGCTTGCGTTCATGATTTGAATTTCTACTAAGCTTTGCAGTGTGCGTGATTCACAGGTGATAGAGCGATTATTGAATTTCAGGAGATATGCGTAGAGCACTTAAATCGGTTCTCAACCAAAATACCTATTTGGATTGAACAGTTGATCATATTTCTGTGCCTCCACTCTATCACCTGTGAAACACGCACACTCCAAAGCTTAGTATAAATTCAAATCATGAACGCAAGCCATTTGAATAATCAAGAAATGAATTTGTGAAAGAATTTACAGCGTTTCATGCGTATCAGAATGCTTCAACCCGTTTATCGGCTACAAAACCTTTTAGGAGTTCACTCCAGTATCCACATTACTACATCACTGCATCACTATGTTACTGCGATGAAAACACAAACAATAATAAACCAAAAAAAACGCAAATGTTGGCACCGTAAATCGGGCCGTATATCGGGAACGGTTTGAGCTACGAACCTGGGCTCATTAGGGCTCATTCGATTCCTCATGGAAAGTTCTTCAGAAAGAGTCCAAATTTAGGCCGCTTGACTTTTTTGAGGTTTTTAAGGATTTTACAAAACTTCGACAACCCTTAAAGGGCACTGTAAATTAAGTGAGAGTGCTGGATGAAGAATTGGGGCGTTGTCGGACCAATATTGATTTTTCTTGAAAATTTCAGATTTTTTGCTCCACCCGTTTGGGAGAAATCGTGCGTACGGCATACGGCGGACGGACGGAAAATTTTTTATTGCAGATTTTGATTCTACACCCTTTGAAACGTAAACCATGAAATTTTCAGGGGTGTTAAATTTTTTTTTTTTCTTCAAGAGCGATTACAATGGTTTATTATTGAATAATAAACCAAAATGGACATTTACAACAGTTTTAAACATTTTTACGCTTAAGAATTATGTTTTGTATAAGTTAGATGAACTCGAACTGATCGTGGAACTATCTGAATCGATTCGGTGTCCAGAAGTACTTGAAAATGTCCCCACCTGCCCATGCCAGAATATCCTCGAAAAATCACCATTTCGGACAGTTTTTGGCCTTACGATATATGAGTGATAGGCGATCAAGCTCGGTAGAATTTGGCCCCAACTAGATCCCAAGTGGGATCGATGTGCAAAAGAATGTAATTTTTACATCAATTCTAAGGTAATTTACGGCAGATTTGTCAATATTTGTACCTTGAAACGTAAACTGACCAAGTTTGGGGTGGAGAGGGGTTGGGGTATAAAACATTTTTCCTTTACGATTACAAAGGTATGTTGTTGAAAATGTATCGAAGAGGAATCTCCTTTTTTGATAGATTATTCCTTAAATCAATTAGGATGAGCTATCGAAATGCCTAGTTTACTGTCACAGTTTTGATCCGAATTTCGTAAATGACCCAGCAGTTTTGGAGAAAAGCTGCGGATGGTGTACGCTGGAAGGAAGGTTTTTTTTTTAATTTTCAAAACCTTTTGAAAGAGTGAAACTTTTTGTTTTTTTTTTTTTTTTTTTTGTTGTTGACGACGAAGGTTTAATATTGAAAATAATAAACCAAAAAACGCTAATTTGATTGCTTTATAGAAAATTAGGTTGTTTAAATTTGACATTGTTTTATTGTGGAATACTCACCAGTGTGTATCCTGACGTGTCCTTTCAGCTGTCCATTGTTGCTGAAGGCGACGTCGCAGTGCGGGCATCGAAACTTTTTCGGTCGGTTTTTAGGCGACGGTCGGGCTCTAACTCCGGACAAATCCGCGGCCCAAGACGTCCAGTAGGTCTCGAGAGCTTCGGTCCACTCGACGGGCGGAACGCGCCAGTCCTTCGCCGGCTCGTCCGAGATGACGCTGCTCTCCCGGAATTCATTCTGTCAAAAAATCACATTTACGTCAACTCCATGCTTAAAGGGAATTGGCAATAATACAAATAAAAACTCTTCAAATTATTACAGAGAGGTTCATTATTCCTGTATTGGAATAGCCCTTCTATGCAAAACACTCATCTATGTGTATTAGACGTTGTCAGTGGAACATTATCTAAATGCGACGCCTAGAGCCTGCTTATCTTGTCTTGTCTACTCTAGATGCCCTGAAAAGAGCACCCTTTACTGTGCAACACGTTTGATGGATTAGGAACGAAGTTAGCTACAAGGGCCATCAGCTGACCACTGATCTCCATATGTTGCAACTGACTTCTAGATATCCAAAAACAGTTGGACGACTTCCTTTTAAAAATAACTCCCTGAACACCAACCTTTACCGGTCCTGAACAAAACCTGACATCAAAACTTGAAGCTCACGAAGCTCTGCAAACCATGGTTCCTTCCCATGTCAAAACACGTTACGTTGGAAAGCTCTCAATTTACCTCAAATAATGTTGCTATCATTCAAATTTTAGCTTTCTTCGTTGATTAGTACTGAACTGCGGATAGTAGGAATAGGAGGAATGACCTGGCTTGCGGCGCATTCTATTCTGTTGTGACTATTAGCAGAATAACCAAAATTCAGCGAGGTAAAATACAACACCTACCTACCCTGCAATAATTGTCCACAATTATGATACATATGACTTGAAGAACTCGATTTCAAAAGGAATTCGAATCAAAATTTCACTGCAATCATATCAGATGATGGAATCTTCACATGATTGTGTTCGTTCATATTCATATTTGTGTTGCTGTTCGTTTTTCTGTCTGGTTTTTTTTTTTCGCTAGCCCTTAGGGAGAAGTGAACGGATGAACGTAAACCGGTCTACATCTATCAATAACGAACATAAGCAAAATAGTGTTATTTCAAAAGTTTTTGATACGTAGATTTTTGATATTTCGTACGTTCGAATTCAGCTTTTAGAACTGACTGGGACCATTGCCAAGAATTCAGTTCCAGCTAGACCCCAAATTTGATTTGTGACCCAAGTTTTATTAATTTAGATTCGGTAGTTTCGAAGAAAAGCTCCGGAAGGATTTCTCTTTTATTCGATTTACGGATTCTCCTTTTTCCTGACACGTAGACCAACAACTTTTGAGGGAGATTTGAACATTTTTTTTCTTAGTCGATCACAAAAGTTGCTTATTTGGAGGCTATCGGTCAAGTCCAACAAATTAATTCAGCAAGAGTTCAGCGATCAGCTTACCTCTGAATTGGAACATTTCGATTTGGAATTGGTGAGACGAATTATCTATCTGTCATCCCACTAAACCCAACTTCCGCGAAAGGCTGCGTGATTGAGCATCGCGGGAACGAGATGCCCAGGGATGGTAAAAGGACGACCCGTTTGCGGACCACTAAATACTTGGATGCAATTTCCATTTACACCAAGCGTAGTTTCGAGTTATCCGGAAAGATGAATGACTCCTGCGTTACTATCGGCACCGAACTGAAGTGGCGAAGTGGATAAAGATATTTTACGGGTTGAGCTACATTCCACATGACATGGTTTATAACGCATTCACGACCATAATGCCGCAGGCTCCCAACGAAGGTATGTCTTTCAGTATTATGTGCTGACTAATTATATAGAAGAAGGATGTTCCTTTCCACCACGTATGTGGGCTGCACCCCCCAAAGTCGGTTGTCCCCGAACCACAAATGGTGCTGAAAGTTTTCACGCCGATTTTAATCGCCAATTTTATACCACCCACCCGAATATGCACCACGTCATAATTACCCTAGAAGAAGTACAAGTTGAAACAAATATGAAAATTCAATCTATTTAGAAAGTTTCATTGAATCCCATTCGACGAAATTTACAAACAAGAGTCGAGTTTCGTGTCAACAGCTACAACGAATTTCTAAAACACCGCGATTCCTTTCTTTATTCAACAAAAATCAATCAATAATGCACCATGGCTGATGATGACACCGACAGAAAAGAAGTTTAATTTGCACTGACTGACGCAAGACGAGTGATGTACATCACGAAGATAATTTAAGGTGAGTGCTTTTTTTTGGATAAACCCAGTTTCCGCAAACTTGCCCTCTGAGCTATTTTTCTTTCCGCAAACAGGTCGCAAATTTCCGCAAAGAAGTCGTACATTCGGGTAGATTCCCACAAACGTCCTCCTCCCGTGTGATTCCCTCCTTCCAGTCTCGTTAGATGCCATTTTCATTTATCGCTACCATGGTTTTAGCGAATACGTGTACAACCGAACAAATTTTTGCTCAACCATTACAAAAACGGACAGAAGTTGGTTAGTGGCTGAAGTAATTTTTCGAGATCAATTTTTCGCTCCACGACTTGGTGTGCAATTCATTCGCATCCTTGATTAATGAAGCAACAATGAAATGTAATTCAGTCATTTATTATTTATGGTCGACGTACATGGAGGTTGGCTGGTTTTTAATCATGATTATTACAGTAAATATTCGAAAATAGTAATAGTAATAGTCAAGTGCTCTTCCAACCATCGCACTTTTTGCCAAAAAGAGTGGTTTTTAATTGTCGAAACGATGTGAAATGTCACTCTTTTTTGCCGAAATGTGTATATCCTGTTCTCCTCTTCACGAATTAAAATCGTGTTCTTTTGTTGAAGGTAGCGACAACAGTTTCTGGGGAAACTTCATCTAAATTCTATCGTTTGAATAACCTATTGAAATCGTAAAGATGAAATTTCTAGATCTGCCTTTACCTTCATCTAACTTTGTTTGTCAGACCGATCCACCCTGTTTACCAACCCCTAATTAAAAACAGAAATAGTGATAGTGTGAGCTTCGCACAACCAGCCGGACCGGATAACAGATAACTGACAGATAGAGAGGTGAACGAACGGATCAGGAGACTGTCTCTCCAGTCCTGGCAAGAGGTAAGCAAAGTTGAGGATTGTCTTGTACTTTCTGTAACACGTAAATCGGCTTAACGATAAGACGACAATGGGGAAGGATGCCCTTTCTCCCCTTCGAATAATTGAGCATCTTCTTCGCTTGAGCGTGTGCGTTCAATGGCCGCCTTATTGTTGATGGCTGCCAGGATTACTCAGAGAAGCTCTATTTATAAGACAACAATGATAGGGCATAAACTTCTTGAAATGCCAATGAATGCCAATGTTCACCAGGTCTTGAAAATTTGATTTCAATTTCTTCTAAAAACGTTTCTTTCCTGCCCGACTCGCATGCGGAAATTCATCAACTCGCACCCAGGCGCCAAAAATCCCATCAACTCGTTTGTAACTTGTTTTTCTTAACTTTGATCTGCAATCCTATTTATAAAACTCAGAATTGGATTGTATGTAACTATGTCCTCGTATGTTCCCGTTAGACGGCCCAACTGCAGGACTGATTTTGACGTTCGCGGTGGTAAAATGATTAACGAGTTCTTTGGAAGCCTAGGTCAGAACCTCCAAAACATTCGTCTACTTCATAAACAGTGTTATCCAAACCGGTTCGTTTGGTTCTCGAAGTGTTTTAATTATTTTGCAAACAGGCATTTTACTGGCGGCGAAAAATTGTGGGAATTAGGGAAGCCATGACGAGGTTTTTGTATTTCAGAATTCAGGAGAATTTTATATTTAAATTTAGGATCAGAAAACCGATCCCGAACCTAATCTTTACCATATTCATCGCATGAAGGTGAAATTTCGCTTGTAACCTTCTTGGAGCTGTTATTCAGAAATGCTTAAGTCAGAGATCAGTTGAAAGGCTCCAGAAGCAAATTTCTGCCATATCAATCGTATGAAGCAGAAATGTATATAAAACAGAAAGTTTGTTTCTATCTATCTAATCTATTCTAATATCTGTATCTGATCTATCTGCTCCGATCCCAGCGGTTGTAAAATGATCCGTGAGTTCTGGGGCACAACATACGATAGGCTAGAACCTCTAAAACATACATCCACTTCTTAAACGGCGCTATCCTTCATCCGATTCGGTTTGTTCTCGAAATTGTGTAATTGTAGTTGCTAGCAGGCAGTTTATTTGTAATGAAAAATTGTGACAATTGAGGAAGCCATGGCTGGAAATTCATATATTTTGTGGGAAGCCTGGGACGGAAAACCGATCCTAAACCTAATTTCTACCATATTAATGACATTCAACAGTGAACTTCTACTTTTGAAAGTTTAGCGATATTGGAACATATTTCACTAAAGTTTATGTACATCTTACCACTAAAATTTGTTACCCCCGCAACGAGAAACTAACACTTTGAAATACTATTCTGCAATAAGTACAATTACATTACCTACTAAATACCCACTTAACCCACTTTCCTTCATTAGGTTGGTTAAAAATTAGATTTTATTTAAAGTTTTAACACAGTTTTGTGACAGTGAGTTGTATCATTAAATTACAATTATTAGTTTTTAGAAAAAAACTTTGTGAGTTAATTAAAAGCTCTTACAGAGATTTAGGCGTTTTTAAATTTATTATCTTAAATAACGAACCTTCATAACCGACCAAGAAAAACAATGTTCTTGTGGCTAATTTATTTTCTAATCACTCTGTAAATGTTATGCATCTAAATGTAAATGGAGATCTTTTTAATTCATCTCTAATACGATTTCACGCTATGGAAGCTCCGAATTTAGTTAATGTACCCCACACCACGTCTAATAAACTTGGAAGAGTGATGTTGTGTACAAGGGCTATCAAATACGGGAATAACACCTGTATGTAAAAATTTGAACTTTTCATTTCTTCTTTTAGGGTGAACGATTTACAAGCGATGACATTCATTTTCATAAATGAACTTTTTTAACCCACCAACAAAAAATAATTCTACACCGATTGATATCATTATTATTAATTTTTTTTTTTCAATTAGGACTGTGGTGTAGTATTAACAAACATTTCAGCACCCTCAATTTCCATTATAAAAAGGGTTAAATGAGGTGGTTAATAGTGATGTATCGTGAATCCTTCACCATTTCCATTAAAAACTTTTTGAACCTTAATTCTATTCAAATTCTAGAGGGGGATGATGGCCGATTCATTCAAGCGCACCTCATTCCTTCTAAAATTCCCAACCAACCATCGTAATTTTCTTGTTCACTCGAGAATTTGGTCAAGTTTGAAAAACTACTCATTATGTGCTTATGAGCGTGATCATATAAAACCCGGACGTAGGAAAGTCCCCTGTAATGTGTGCATGACTTAACAATATGTTTCATCAGACATGGCAAAAATTAGTTTGTATAATTTGATTTGTAAAATCCCCTACTTAATGTGTAAACTAATCTCTTCGACTCTATTGAGTGTACGCAAAATAAGTCTCATTCCTTCAAGGGATCGATTTTACAACTATTTTGCAACAAAAAATGCTTCTTGAAGTTCGATGAGAATCGAGGAGGGCATTCCAAACAGATTCTAAATAAACGATTAATATTAAAAACGCTGCGAATCGCTCTCATTTCATGAGTTACCCAGACCACGAGGAAATTTTATGTAGAGTGTCACCATTGATTCAACATGAAAAAATACATCAAATTCAATGTCAAACTAATTTTTTCGGGAGGAATTTTTTTCCGCCCTGCAACGTCGATTTTACCGGGTGAAACTACGTTTTTCTGGTCTCAAACTTTCTCTTCTAATCAGCAGAGTAAAATCAAAATTGATTATACCGTTGGAAAGCTGCAATTTTTGGCGCAGTTTTTAGGCTTACCGGCTACAGTTTATTATCTCAAATTATTTGGAGGTTATGGGCCTTGAAAAACGGAATGTATCCGAAAAGTTACTAAATTAATTTTCCAAGTTGCTCGATTCCCCGTAAAATTCAACTGAAAAAGTTATATTTAGCATTAGAAAGATAGGAAACTTTATGCTCTTTCCAATGGTTTCTTCAAGTTTGAGATTACTATGGAATTGAGGGAACTGTGTCCGTGTTAATGAAGTAAGGTTGATAACAGGAAAAAAAATCTTAAATTGTAAATAACTCTGAATACAAGCGTTAAAAAGAAAACTTGATGAGGCATTTTTTGTTGAAAATTAGTCTTGAATGATGAAAATGAAGTCTTGAAAATTAGAATTGATCCCTTGAAGGAATTAAACCTGTTTTGTTGAGATCCTGTAAATATGTAGTATGAATGAAAGTTCCTACCTTGGGATGGTCAGACGAAGATGAGTCCTCGATGTCCCAGGGGCGGAAAATCCTGACTTCGTTTTTCGACTCGGATTTGGTGGAACTCATCTTCACGAGATAGGCACTTGACTCGAACTAAACTGGAATAGTTCACCCTCGGGAGGGCCCATTCAGAAAAGTCAAAGGGGCCCCGGAGAGGGCGGGAAGGGAAGGGATGATGAGATGGTGGATGACGCCCCTGCCCTTTCCCACCCCTAGGAGAATGCGGCCGGCCCCTACCCCCACTCTGAAGGGCGGAAAAGGGGCTGGTCAGGAGGGGTGATAAATGCACCCCTTCCTCGGCGTACAAATCTCACCCCAACTTCTGTGGAAAGGGGGTGGGAGAACCGTTTGGGGTTGTGCGGTCGCGCGGCGACCCAAACCAGATGCGGTTTACGTACAACAGACTCATCCCCGTATTCTGCAAGCTATAAAAGGGTTACGGTCTTGTTTCTCAATAAAGAACCTTTGGAATCGACCACGAAAAACAATTTGGACGACCATCCCCTCCAAAGCTGTTGGTTTACGTTTCAAGATATTTAATTCAAAAATCGAATTAGTAAAAAAACCGTCGGATGCTTTTTTTTTTTCGAAACTACTGGGCCAAGGTTTACGAAGTTTGGCTCAAAAATCCAACATTGTAATCTTGGAATCAACCAATCAACCCTAAGAAATTATTTTTCAAGTATCTAGTGGCAACATGACCTATCTGAGATAGAACCTAACTGGTTTTTTTTTTAATGTTTAGTAGATGCAAAAAACTGTTGATTTTTTATATTTTACAGCATTTTAATGTCTACTAATCTTCTAATTCAACTGATACTTACGGCAACTACTCTCAAATATATTCACTTATTAACTTTTCGTTATCAACATGTAGCGCTAGAAATTGTGCATCCAACGATACCAGAAAGTCAAAATGTCAGTTGGGTCTTGTTGTTTTGCATCGAATCAGATAGGTTGTGTTGTCCAGCACTATCTCAGGTAGGTTGTGTTGCAACTTCACCCTCGATTTAACCTATCAAAAAATCGGAGTCGATTTTGGTTCAGTGTTGGAGCAAATATCAGAACTTTCAAGTTTGGTTTATCATTTTCAACAATCTACCTTTGTAATTGACCTAGAAAAAACGCTGCAACGTCTTTCACTGGAGTTTATTATTCAATTGGCTTGCGTTCATGATTTGAATTTCTACTAAGCTTTGGAGTGTGCGTGTTTCACAGGATAAGCGATTATTGAATTTCAGGAGATATGCATAGAGCACGTAAATCTGTTCTCAACCAAATACCTGTTTGGATTGATCAGTTGATCATATTTGTGTGCCTCCTGAAATTCGATAATAGCTCTATCACCTGTGAAACACGCACACTCCAAAGCTTAGTAGAAATTCAAATAATAAACCCCAGTGAAAAAATTAGCATTTGAACCTCAACACCCCCCCCACAATAAAAACATCTATAATAATTATAATTATAAAGGACTTGATAAATTATTTATCAAGTCCTTTAGCACTCGTATTGCGTCAAAACTTCCCCAAATCCAAATTTAAACGATGTAGCCAAAAGTAGACTGATGTAGAGGAGGCACACAAATATCATCAACTGATCAATCCAAATGGGTGTTTTGGTTGAGAACCGATTTACGTGGTCTATGCATATCTCCTGAAATTCAATAATCGCTCTATCACCTGTAAAACACGTGCACTAGAAAACTTAGTAGAAAATCAAATCATGAATGCAACTCAAGTGAATAAAATTTGATAATAAACCCCACTGAAAGAATTTGCAGTGTGCGTGTTTCACAGGTGATAGAGCGATTATTGAATTTCAGGAGGCACACAAATATGATCAACTGATCAATCCAAATAGGTATTTTGGTTGAGAACAGATTTACGTGCTCCATTCATATCTCCTGAAATTCAATAATCGCTCCATCCTGTGAACACGCACACTCCGAAGCTTAGTACAGATTCAAATCATGAACGCAAGCCAATTGAATAATAAACCCCAGTGAAAGAATACTTATTTACTTAATAATATTGAATAATATTTACCTATATATTATCAGCGTTTCACGCATATCAGAATGCTTCAACCCGTGTATCGGCTATAAACTACAAGTATCCACATCGGCTATCACCCAGTATTCACATTCACTACAACTCGACGCTATCGGCATCACTAGGTTACAAACAAACAATAATAAACCTAAAAATCGCAAATGTTGGCACCATAAATCGGGCCATACATCGGGAATGGTTTGACCTACGGACGTGGGGAAGGGCTCATTCGATTCCTCATGGTACGTTCTTCAAATAGGTAAATATTTAGGCCGTTTCGACTTGTTTTGAGGTTTTTAGGGATTTTACAAAACTTTGACAGTCCTTAAAGGGCACTTTAAATTGAGTGAGAGAGCTGGCTCAAGAATTGGGACGTCGTCGGACCAAGATGGATTTTTCCTGAAAATTTCAGATCATTAAATGCAAATTTTGCTCCAGCCGTTTGGGAGAAATCGTGCGTACGGCGGACGGACGGAAAAATTTTTATTGCAGATTCTCATTTACAGGTATTTGAAACGAAAAGCATGAAATTTTCCAGGGGGGTCATGTAGCATTTTGATGAAATGAGCGATTTTACAATGGTTTATTATTGAATAATAAACCAAAAAACAATTTTATTTTCTGACTTGTGATACCTCATTTTAATTTGGACATTTTTGAAAGCTGAAGAATCTCATAGTTTTTTGTTCCTATTTTGCCCATCTACCTTGTTTTATCATCACCAAACTGCTCTAGTTAGAACGGATTGAGATATCTCCAATCCGATTTCACCATCGTCTGATAGTTCACAAAACCTACATAAAAGGGAGTCACCTACTTGGAAGTTTTCGGGTAATTTTCCCCCATTTGAAATGCCCCAAATCTCCCCTTTGAGTGAGGCGATTGTGCCCATCTTCAAACTTAGCCTTTTGAAAGCTTAGATAGATTTTTTGTGCAAATTTGAGCTTTCTCTCTCAATTCTATCGAGAGTTATCGTCTGGAATGAGTTTTGGTGCCTTTTGAAAGTGAATTTAGAATGCTTTGGTGCAAACATTTTTTGAGAATATTTTCGACCGAGAACAGCAGTTGAAAGAATTTTAATACTTCTTGTTGTTCACGTTAGGTAGCAAGCACACCAGATGGAATTTTCTCAGTGATTGAAGAGTAAACCAAACCGATGTTATCGAAGCCAAACATCGATATTTCGATAATATCGATGTCGATGTCCCATCCCCATTGTAAATACGCGTAGGCTGTGAACATCGTGAGGTCTTTCCATATTTCTCACCTTGGCAATGGTCTCTTGTCGTTTTAGTTTACCCATCGATTTGGCTGTCTAAGAATGTTACACTTTGCTAATTAAACTCGCGGTTTTTCTAAATTTGTTAGTGTATTAAATTCGTTCAGACGTTTTATCATTTGGTACGTCTTTTTGAGCACATTCAGTATCAGTTATCCCACCAATTAGAATGTCACCAATATAGACACAAATATGAGGATCGTTGAATAGTTTGCCCAAAACTGATGTCATGAACCTTTGAAATACGGGAGGTGAATTTTTCCATCCGGCTAGGAGCTAATTAAATTCCCACTACCAGAAAGGAAGAACAAAAGAGGTTGACCGTTTCTTCTCCTCAGTCCGAGGTACCTATATGAATCAGTCTTTAGAGTTAGTTTGGTGAAAGCTGTAAAACCTCCAAATCCACAAAATTGAGGTCATCTATTGTTGGGAAAGGGGATACAGGTCGGTTGCCTTGTTAATCTCCTGACATAAACGCTACCTGCCTTTGCCTTCGGTACAATTACAGAAGGTGATGCGTACTTCGCATCAGAGGCCGGTGACGTAGTTGGTGACCACTGAGACTACCTGGGCGTTCCTCTGTCCATTCCTGATCTCTTTAACACAACTCCTCCCGTTTTCTCTTCGTACAGTTTTGTTTTTGTATTTTTTTAAATGGTGTACTGTGCTGCGTGGGGTTGTTCTAACCACGGCAGACAGGCAGATGAGTTGGGAGTGAGCTTTCACCAATTTCCCAAAGAACCGGATAGCAGGAAAAAATGGATCAATTCCTGTAAACGAAGCCATCCGTTTTCTGCTGACTTGGCTCGAGTTTATTCAATTCATTTTGACGAATCCGATTATGAGCGCGATTTAAGAAGAGAGCTTACGAACCTTCCTTCGAAGGAAACTCGGCCTTAGGGCTAACATCACAATACATGGAACATGTTTTTAGCTTCAACTCGTTCAGTTTCGTTCCATAATTTCGTGACCCTTTCTGTATAATCAACTAAATGTGATGAAGAATAAATTTGTAATTGAACGGTTTACCCACGATGGTAACTTATATGATTTAGGTATTTTTCTATTCCGGTGAGCGTCTACTCTAACCAACATGACAACCAAGTGACAATAAGAAAACAAGCGGCATTGTTTACTACATCTATATAATAACAAACATACAATTAAATCACGACGTAAATACCAACAACAAGTACGCAAGGCCTGCGTGATAAATCGAGAGCTTTCCAACGAATGGAGAACGATTTTCGTCCGTCGAAAACTGAACAACTTTTATTTCCCTAGAAACAGCTCGGTTGTACGTGAAAACTATCAGAACAATTTCGTGACACTTTCTGTCTAACGGTTGCTGTATAACGCTTTTTTACTAGATAGGCCCGGCTAAAAACATGTTCCATGTTAAAACTAAAAATGGATGCGATCCCCCATTCGCGGTTACGCAAAACATTGGTCAATAAGGAGCATGAGACGAGATCTAGTACAATAGCTCGTAAAAGACGAGCGGACAATCGGGACGTTCAAAAAGAAGTTCAGCAGCTTTTATGCACGTCAGGAGAACTACTGGAAAGAAATAACGTTGAATGTACAGAAGTGAGTGAATAGATAAATGAACAAGTCGCAACACCAGAAATACCTGGTGAAGTGCTTCTTTTGACAGCAGAAAATCGCCGGCTGAAAGAGCAGATAGAAAATCTGCTAATCTAGAAGAAAAATTCAACGTTGTGGAAGAAGAAATTGCCCACTTGAAAAAATATGCTCAAGTCTTTGAAGGAAATCTTTCAACCAGTCAGCACCAAGGTGCACAAATTGGTCATATGACGATCTAGCAAAAGCTGTAACTCACTGATGCATATCGTACAAGGCCTTGCTTTTGTGAGAGGAGTTTCAAACTATCCTATACCCAGTGAGAGTGTTTTCGATCATTCTAAAAATGGAAGAACAGTTCTTTATTAACTAAGAACTGGGAGTGTTCAGGAAGCTCGTTGATTCCATCAAGCTTCAATATCCAGACATCGACGACTTCGTCGTTACATGCTACGTCCGAACACGCACGTTTATTAGAATTGAATCTCTAAATCATGGCCCACAAGGACTTTAAACACGTTTGATGCAGAATCCACTCTGAGTGAAAATATTCACCTTAAGTGGGTCGCCTAAATCGATAGAGTAACTAGAAGTTCGAAGAATCTTCGATCTGATAGATGGGAATGAAGCCGGTCACTTTCACTTTTCTGGTGACCCCTACCGTCTCTTCTAGTATCCGTGGTTTGAGACATACAATAACTGCTCCTCCCTTCAATTTGAATGAAACGGAATACTTTGATGGAACTTCCTTCCTTGAGTATGGAAACATTCTCCCTACATCGTTTCTTCAAAAATGCAATTAAATGTCGGAGAAATAGAACCGCAACGTTTTCCAATCCCAGCAATTTACTGAAGAACAGCCTAAACTAAGAATAGTCCTGTAACTTAAAATGTAGTCATCGGAGATAGCTTTGCAAATCAAAGCTTCTGTGATGATTATCCGTCCCTCATGTTTTAACACAACTACAACGGATTATTAAACATTTTCTCTTGAATTGTTGAAACTGCGAAGAATTTGAAGGTTTTCCTTGAATTACCAATTTAAATTACTGTGGATTCCTCAATCAAATTCACAGAAGCTCCTGTAACAAGAAGAGTTTCTATAACCACCTCGTTGATCTTTAATTTGACAATTGGGACAGATATAAGGAACTACATTCATATGTGACAATGTATTCTATTTTATGCTTCTAAAGGGACACATTTTTATCATTACAAACAACTTTGGGACTTTTGTTTTCCTCTTCATGATACGGATTTGTGTAGAACGATGACTTGGTTTCATGCTCTCGTGTCTTTGGAGCTGTATTAAAAAGATTCATCTTTTCTTAAGCTTTTCGAAGATCTTCTTTTGAGGAAACTTCAGTTCGGTCCGACAGATCTAAAATCGCTAAACGGATTAGAAGCACCTTTTCATAGTGATAGCCCATGAGTGTTCCTCCTTCGTAACTAAATGAAAGTGCTTTCTGGACTAGACGAATTGGATTTTGCCGAAAGGCATCGAGAAACGAGGATTTCCGTCCCTTCCAGTCGCCTTGGTCTTCTTCCAACATTCCAATTCAATCCAATTCCTCCTTGTTACTAGTTCTGCGACAATAAGAAGTTTTAATTGTCTTAATTTAATCCACCAAATGAGAAACATTGATGAAAGCTTTTCAAAACTATGTCATTTGATGTGTATTTGATGTTTGTAAGATGGTAAAATACCAGGAAAGGTATTGCTACATTACGACATAGGTGAATGATCTTACCCCTTGTTGCATTGGGCTGAGTTCAAGAAATACATTACGACATAGGTGAATGATCTTGTTGTGTAGCCCTTGTTGCATTGGGCTGAGAGTTGAACAGATGAGAGAAACGTGTTTAATAAGAAATCCAAATGTAGTGGTTAACTGATATCGCGCATTTAATTTTTCCAAAAAATAATCACGTTTAGCGCCTTCATATTGGTAACTTGAAAGTGTAGCTTTATATTTTATTCATATATATAGACCAATAAAATGTTGTAAATAAACAGGATTATGTAGAAATTAAGCTGATTACAAAGGTTTAGGTGAGGACAACGTCAAGGTGCATGTTCCCACAGATACTAACGGCTTTAAAGGAGTGAATCGACTTGTTTTGCAGTTCTGTCGTTGCGCTAACTGTAAAGCGATTACAATAATGAAACGATCGAGTTTAAATTGAGATTTTATTATCGTAGCACTTTTCACCACTTCCCCACGAAATTTGAGCATGATCGGAGGATTAGAAAGCGGTACAATGGTGCTAGGATGATGGTTGTCGGATTTAACGTTTTTGCGTGCCATTGATATGACAGTAATGCATCTCATTTACCTGCAAGTGTCCTGTTATTGAAATTGGATGAACATGGAAGAAATAAAGTTTGTTTCAAAGATCTGGAACACTTAGACGGAAAGACACGTACATTTCTTGCCTGGGAAGAGTAATGGGAATATTTAATTTAAAATTATTTTTGGAAATTTCCGGAAGGAGATATTTTAGTGTATTCATCAGATTAGGATTGAGTTCTTAATTCCATTGATACCTTGTTCGGTTCTTTACCGAATTTCCGCTTCCTAATGGAATGGAAGATCACTAGCTCACTAAGCTGATGATAGTTCTTGCACTTTTAATCATGTCTTCGTGATTGCGGGTGAGCAGAAGACATTCAGTTGATCAGGATGAAGCTTATGGCAAAATCTACTCCTGTCACCACGTACCCATGATGAATCACCTGTTTTCTGTAACAATGAGTTGAGAGCATATTTATGTTTCATCATGGTTTTTTAACTTGACTTTGACAACGATGTTTCTGTTGAAATAGTAATATGTAGCCGCCTCAGACGTCATTTCAATAATCTCTTGATCTTTCAAAAAGGATTTTGATAGAGTCATGACTGCTTGAGATGTTGTGTGCGTGCAATAAATGTACAGCTATTTAGCAGATCGAGAACATTTTACGAGTTGAAATGTGGGCAAGTTACACTCTCCGAGAGGAAAAACACTTTTGAGAGATCCAGAGTCAAAATAGGCTACAAGGTTATTAATTTTCAATGAGTCAGTTCTCCAATTGTTGTGCTGACAGGCTTTTTCATATAAGGTAATATGGTTTGGTTTTTCCCGTCAAATTTTGGAACTTCTGCTTTTGACGATTTTGGTTCCGACTGGATACCCCTCACACCATACTTCTCATAGCTTCTTACATCCATCAGATATTTGGTTGTTGTTGTCGTTGATCGAGCATGTGCTTGATAATCACCATCATGTTGGAACGTTAACAATCTGAACCTGGAGGTGTGGTATAGCCATTAGCCGCAAGAAACTGCCAGAGGGTTCCTTCATTTTTTGGCAGCAAGAATTCATATCCCAATGATTGCTTATGGGCATCTAAGCGAAGTTAGCACTCTGAAACTCAGATGATATCCCCAGAAGGTAGCAAAAACATATTTGCAGCCAGCAACTGTGGATAAAGTAGATTTTTTCAAAACTCTTTTATTGCACCGAGTGAACTCATTAACAATATTAATTTGACTTATTTTACTAATATATATATTTCAGGGTTAAGGTACACAACTTAGTCCCATGTCTCATTAACTTTCACAATCACTTCCTACACAAGTTCATGTGGTTTTACTCGCTCAAGGCGACGAGTTATATCTTGTACATTCAGTAGCTTGACAGCTTCCACATTTACATGATATTCGAGTCTTTTTAATAACTTCATCCACGGTGTCAACTCGAAGTTCACGGTGGAGGGCATCATTTCGGAAATACCACGGTGCATCCGTGATACATCGTAAAACGGTGTTCTGGAAACTTTGGATTATCTGTCTATTGGTTGGAGCTGTGCAGCCCCACAACTGCGCTCCATACTCCAAAACTGGCTTTAGTACTTGTACAATAGCAGCTTGTTCCCAATGGTCATGGTGGATCTCCGGCCGATTAGTCAGTACCTACATTCTTCTAAGTTTTAACACGAGTTCAGATTTCTATTTTTTACGTGTTCTTTCCACCTGAGCTTAACGTCAAGCGTCATGCCCAGGTATTTGGCTTCATTCGCGTATGGAAGAAGAAAGTAGGGATGTAGTTGATTTTCCGGTAGGTAAAGTCAACGTGCACTGACTCGGCCTCATTCAATCTGATCCTCCATTTTGATGTCCATATATTTATTTTAGAGAGGGATTTATTTATAGCCTAATACACTTCCTTGGGGTACACCAGCATTTATTTTCATTGGCACTGAATTTGCATCGTCTTGTTTAATGTGAAATACCGATCTGAAAAATATTATTCGAGCAACTCGACATACTGACAGGGCTCTTAAGTTTATATTTCAAGCCTTCGTACCAAACTTTGTCGAATGCTTGCGACACGTCTAGTAAGATGGCTGAACATACCTTCTTCTGTTCTAGCGCTTCTTCTATGATAGCCACAATTCGGTGAACCTAATCAATGGTGGAGTGCTGTTTCCGAAACTCAAACTGGTGTATTGGGATCAGTTTGCGCTCCTCAATTAGGATATGTAATCGATTGATGATGAGTTTCTCAAATAGCTTTGACATTACAGGCTGCAATGAAATAGGTCTGTAATAAAAGCTGGTCCTGTATTCTCATGACTCACCTTCCGTCGTTTGTTGACATTGTCCAGCGGTGGATTGTCGTCATCTCCCTCAGCCATCCGTATAGCCAATTCTAGGTTGGTGTCGATAAGATAAGATAGTTCACTCAATAGTTAAGATGTTATCTGTTCGGGTTCCCGAGCGCAACTGCATCCAACTGAGGGCGACAAATTAAGCGGTGTATTGTAGATCGGCTGTGGGGAAACGTAGAAACCGAGTGGTTACTTTAATGATAGCTTTCCGAGGTAGATTCTTCAGGATTTGTCCAGTTATGAGGTCATACCCAGGTATTTGGCTTCATTCGCGTAGGGAATTACCATGTTGTTGAAGAAAGTAGGGGTGTAGTTGATTTTCCGATTGATAAAGTCAACGTGCACTGACTTGGCCACATTCAATCTGATCCTCCATTTTGATGTCTAGATATTTATTTTAGAGAGGGATTTATCAAGTTTGGAAATTGATTCATTGTTGCTTTCATCACTGCCAGGTAGAGATGTTCGATATTTCTGTACCGGTGACAAGGAACTGGAAAAAGCAGTGACAGATACTTCGGTGACTGCGCTGGATTCCGACCCAAAGTACCACTATGCGCAGAATAGTTACATATACAATAATAAACACAGATTATTATCATTATTTTAACTGTAAATCAATCTTTTATCATATCTCTTTAATCATATAAATTTATGTTCAACATCTTTTTGCTTCCGAGTCTATCAAGGTAGCGGAAGCATTGTTTTCACTTTCGGAATGTGAAAATTTTTTTGTCTCCAAAATCAAAAATTCCACTCGCATTTTGCGTTTTAGACCTTTCTGAACAATTTTGGTTCCGTGTCTGTCTGTGTGTCTGTCTTTCTGTCAGCAAATTCTTGTTACGCGCAAAACTACACGAAGTTATAGTCCGATTTTGATGAAATTTTCAGGGATTGTGCGAGTTGGGGTGTAGATGGTCCCTATAGGTTTCATGACCCCCGGATCAATAGTAGCCTCTGCGCATGCGCAAACGTGAAATCCTTGCTACGCGCATAACTCCGGGAGTTCTCGACCAATTTCGATGAAATTTTCAGGGATTGTTCGGTTTGGTGTGTAGATGGTCCCCTATGAGTTTCATGACCTCCGGATCAATAGTAGCCTCTGCGCATGTGCAAACGTGAAATCCTTGTTACGCGCTTAACTCCGGGAGTTCTTGACCAATTTCGATGAAATTTTCAGGGATTGTTCGGTTTGATATGTAGATGGTCCCCTATGAGTTTCATGACCCCCGGATCAATAGTAGCCTCTGAGCATGCGCAAGATATATACAGCCACTGTGAAGAGGGATGACGGCAGTTGGGTACTTTGCAACGACGCTGCAGTCAACCCAACATTATTTGATCCGTCATTGAACGATGCTTATATTTTATTTTTAGAAACGTCATAATAATTATTTATCACTTCAGTCATCTATCCATTCAGCGTCAATGTCAATTTTTATTATTAGGTATATTTTATAGTTTGTTCAATAGTTGAACATGCCTACCTTTATTTTCTCAAGTTATGCTCCTGCATAACAATAAATTCGCCCTAATTCAATATTTACTTCACCTAATTGAACGAAGTTCTTTAGTCAATGATAATTTTCAATGATCTATACAGTCATGTTATGGATACGAGGAAGCTATGTGCCACACCCACTTGTTTTATGCTTCCTTCCTTCAAAAAACGGTGACAGCGCCACATTTCATTCATTTCCACTCTCTGTCACTGATATGCCAGTCAACGATATTTCCTTGTCACTGGAACCGAAGCCACCGATATTTGTAAGTCACTGGATCGTACATATCTACTGCCAGGACTGCACTGTCATCTGCAAATGTTGCTGTTGTGCTTTGATCTACTTCTGGTAAGTCTCTGGTGTACAGGAGGTACAGTGGATAAAGTAGATGAAATATCCGAGTTTTAATCGCTTTTGGCGGTTCTGTACCACTATGGGGCTGTGCATCGCTCCGCACAGGCTGTCTGAACCGAAGCTTATCCTTGACTTTCGTTATGTCAAAAGTGACAGTCACTCATACTGGCATCACGAGAACATCTCTTGCCAATCAGCAACCCCTCCGTCTATTATCGGCAGCCACGGCGAGTAAACGGTCAGAAAGCCCTACAGTGAACGAGGCCTCGAAAGATGACTGCGTGAAATCGGCTTTAAAAGCCCTCTTCTCCTCTATTCCGTCCGAAAGCTGTTATGTTATACGCACCCTCCTAAAGCCCCTCAGGTCAATATCTCGTCCTTTGACTGGGGGAGGCCCTTTCGAGTGACACCTCTCTCTCACTGAATGATCCTCGAAATACAATGGACCCCTCCGAACTCACTCGAGCTATAACTGATACCTCTATAAGCACAAAAACCCTATAGAAAAAAAAAACTACCCACAAAACACTAATGAGCCGTTTTTCTACCCTTCTCTCCCTTGTGCCGTCCATTTTTTGAGCGTATTCTCAAATTCAGACGAAAGTGGGCGTTTCTATTCGTGTGGGAGATAGCCCAAGTTATTGTCGATTTTTTTCTATTCTCATTGACTCTTTTTTTTTTTCGAAAAGGCTATCTATAATTTCTCAGGACGTCGGGAAATGATATAAGGCCTTCCCTGTAGAGGTCATTCTTCGAAACTTTAGTTCCATTGACCGCTAGAGCTTCGAAAAAAAATCTTTTGGCCGGACCTGGTGGTCGTGAGATCATAATGCTTATAAGATTAATAGGACCCGACGAACCCTCTTTGGAATCGGCTTTTCCCAGGACTCAATGAGGTGTTAATAAAATCCACGGCATTGAAGAAAAAGATTTTGGTTCAGGATTTAAGAATAAGTCAGAACTTTCAATTTTGGTTTATCATTTTTAACAATGAACCTTTGTAATTGACCAAGAAAAAAGACATTCAGCCTCTTCCCCCCCCCCCCCTATCATCAAACATTTTTCGTTTCAAGTTAAGTAGACTTCAAACAAGCTTTTCATCGTAACTGCAGGACCAAAGTTGTTAGCGTTTTTGTTTAAGAAAATTTTAATCAAACGATTTTCAGCCCTTTTTTGTGATTTGTTTGGTACAATTTACAAAATGTGACCCATTTAATGTGCTAAAAAAGGGGTTTTCCAACGAGCTAATCCTTTTGTTTAGGATGCTTGATTTTTTGAACACGAAAACAAAGTTCTTATTTCAACCCTGAGAGAGTTATCGTATGGAATGACACATGAATGTATATATACATAAATGGTTTTCATTTTAAAAAAGCGTTAAAATCCAGGCACCATCTCATAATGCTTCAAAACGGATTTCAATGAAAGAATTTTCGAAAATCTTTATTTTAAAATTCTTAGAGGTATTGAAAGGGTTTCATCTCTATAAAATTTTTCTTAAAATCATCTCGACTTCACATTTCGTCAGTTTCAAACCCTTTGACAAGCGACGATGTACTTGACAGTGTCTATTTCACGGGTCCCGGCAACAGAGCTATTCGATTTCCCATTGGTTCCTTCTATTGAATGTTTTTCGCGAATTTTAATATCGTAAAATACAACTTTTGTTTCAATAGATACGTTAAGCTGCCTTATCTTGTCTCGTAAATACTATTGACAAACAAGTTCCCTAACAAAAATAAGTGATTTATTGCTTCGTTCATTTATATCGTGGGGTTCCGAGTAAAAGTGACCAAGTAACGTTTGCAAAATTTTACAGGGGAGCAATCTGAAGTTTCGCCCATTTTCTTCTTACGAACACTGGTTGTGTGATGTCTCATCCGACTATGTTTCGATTTTTCTTTATCCTGTAGGTAGTTAGCTAGTGCCCGCCTATGATATCGTGCTTCAAAATTCACTTCAGATTAAATAAGAGCTGTTTATTCGGAAAACTCTATTTGATCATTTTTACCTGCCTGGAGTTTCAAGCTTTACTCATTTGGTCAATTCAATTCTTCGAAAATCAGTTGCACAGTTACATGAAATTGAGGGATTGAATAGTTTTTTCGTTAATTTATCGTGTTACCAAGCATCTAAACAACAATGACATACTTATTTCTGTTAGAGAAGGTTATCCATTACCTATCACTGTAATTGGTCATTTTCACCTGCCCACTATGCAATCTTACAAATCTTACACAGTAAAAGTGATCAAATGGCAATTGATAACACTTACATGCACCAGCGAGAGTACTTTTATAATCCATCTCGTGTTTTGTGGTTGAGTTCAAATGCCATTTGGTCACATAAAACTCTTTGGGTCAGGCAGGTAAAATTTATTTTCAAGTATTTCTTGCACATCAGTTTGAAGATAACGTTCTTAGCAACAACACACAGTAGACAACGTTCCTTAGTACTGGAATGACAAAAAAAGCTCATTTTGAAAAAAATGTTACTTGGTCACTTTTACCCGGAACCCCACGATATTATCCTGAATTCTTTACTCTACCAATGTACATGAAAGAATGCAAAGCACAGAATACGATCATCCATTCGCTCTCCCTAATGGCCACAAAATGATAAAGGCGCTTCTGAATGTGAATATTCTTCGACATAGTAAAAATTGCCTACTATTATGTGAGGACCGAATGATTTAATTGCAATGTAGTTTGCATCAACAGTTCCTTTGAAGTCTAGTTTTTCTACACTTATGTTTCAAAATTGTCGATAGTGAGGTGTAGATAGGTAGGTGTTTTATGCAGAAAGAAAGAACATTTGATTTCCCTAGACCAAAGAAAACATTAAATTAATTTTCAACATCATTCTTCCCTGAAAAGAATTGCATACTCCATTGAAACTCATTGGCTTCCACTGCAAAACACACTGAAAATAGAATCTAAGGATCAAGAGGTAATTTCTAACCAATAAAAGAGTGAAAGATAATTTGTGTGTCGATAGTATTCACGCAAACCGATAACAGATGGCTCACACACGACACTTGTATTTACAACAGCAATATTGAACTATTTAGTGTGTGAATTGACGATCATCCATTCGCTTTCAAAAAGGCACATATCAAATCTACTTTTTTCTCAATTTTCTATCTTGAATATGATTTCCGAACAAAACAGAAAAACTATTCCGTGAGGCCTAAATTATTGTTTGCATCAAAATAACAAATCCGTACAAGTGCCTTAGTTTGGGTACATATATGTTTCAAAATTGTTAATTGGTAATAGGTGGGTTTTCAAAAAGGCATATCCAAAAAAAAATATTTGATTTCCAGACCATACATGACAAATTAATTTTCACATCATTCTTCCCTGAAAAAACACACATAAATTCGAAACTGCAAAAACACATGAGTTAAGGATGATAACCAATAAAATGGATTTACAAGATCATTTGTGTGTCGATTAACGCTTACTCCGATGAGCTCACACACGACAACAAATCTAATTAACTCATTTACAAAACAGCACATATTGAACTAGTAAATTAGTTTTTTGGGGTATGAATAAGTGTTAATTTACAAGGTAATTCCAACACTATTGCAACTTCTGACACACATAGATTAGTGATTAACTTAGAACGCTTGTTCTAATACAGAAATTATAAACCTCTGTTTAATACTTTGCAGCGTTTTTACCCTCTACAACTTCGGTGCTTCTAAAAATTTGCTATAACTCGCACGGTTTAGAATAATAGGAGATACAATTTCAGTCACGTCAGTCATACCGCCATTTTGTGTTCCTGCTGTTCTTAGATGACGAACAGCAATTAATGAGTCACATTTGTTTAATAAATATTACAAAATCCATCCATCCATAACCAATAATCCACAGGGCGGTCTGAGTTTGGGCCAAACGCTCGAAAGTGCAATGGGTTTGGGCCAAAATCGCAATGAGTTTGGGCCAGGCTTTAGAACAAGGAGCAATGACTTTGGGCCAACATTAATTAATATTAATTAGTTTTAATAGTCAATACGAATAAGAGTATTGATAGCTGTTATAGTAGCTACCACTGATAATGATCCTCGTCGTCAGAAGTCGTCGCTGTCGTCGTTGACAATAATAAACTCTGGATCGTATCGAGTGGTGACAGCTTCAAGGTACTTAAGGATGTCATGGTCTTGTTGAAATTGCTCCCAATAATCTTCCAGGTGCCGCTAAATTACTGGATCCTGTGTAAACTTTGTTTAATCGGCGCGCAGATAGCACCTGACCCTTGGCCCAAACACATGGCTGGCACTTGGCCCAAACTCAAGGCCCTTCCGATGCCCCGCTCACTTCGATTGGCCCAAACTCATTACGCCCAATCCACAGTATATTACATCATCCAATAAATATCAGTCAGTTTATTGACGCTGGCCTCCTAATCTATTAGTTTTCCTATGAACCATGTCTGCAGACGGTGTAAATCATTAACACTGAACTAACTTATTACATCTATAGACAAAACTAATTACAAATGAATTGCCAACGACCATATACCACATATAACGTTGAAGTAATTTTACAGAGAAAACTTGAGAACAACCTGTTCTGTCCAAATTGAAGACTCCAAAGTCGGATAAGTACACAAAGAAAAATAAAATCAAGAGTTTCTGACAAGAAGGTCGTTCCCATTCTCTCGGCTTCTCCAGAGCGGACGTTTTGTGTGTTTGTTGGACGAAAAAGTAATCACCGCGTGAAAGAAATGAGCCCCGAAAGCGGCGAAATAGGACAAAAGCGACAAAGGGTCCTTCAGACGTTATAGTGTCATAGATGTGGGTGCAGTAGATGTTCTGGTGTAAATGTCTTCCCTTCCGAATCGGGTCCCTTAAGAGGGACAAGGGCGGACAATAAGACCCTTGACAACCGCTAAAAATCTATTTCACAGCGCCGCCCAGGTACGTCAAGCCTGTCCGGAGTTCTTTGAGTTAACACCATCCGCCACGGTGCACATAGGTAACTCTTAAATCCTATTATTGCTCTGACATGATGAACTTGTTCTCCTCGTGCAAAAGGGGATGAGTTCGTAACGCGTGGAAATGTCAAGAGGAAAAGCCCTTTTATGGTTCTGATCATTCGTTTCTTTATCAAGGCCAAACATTTTCAATCAACGGTGACGAAATTTGTGAGCCAAACGCAACTCTATACCCGCCTATTCGATGTATGACATTCCGAATAAAGGGATACTTCATAAATAGCAATATAAACTTCTTTTAAGTGGGTCAGTCTAGGAGTTTGTCAATTTACTTTCTCACCTCCCTATAACAGATACTATATAGTAGGTACCTATTTATTGAGATAGAAGGTTACGAAATGAGATAATAAATTCAATAATTTGGAACGTTAATTGCCATTTTTTACGGAGTGGAAAAGATACTGTATTGATGAGGATAGAAGGCTTCATCAAGAGGGGTAGTGAGAATATAAATCTATGAGAGTATTAATGATTATTAAACGAATAATGATTATTCGTTACACGGACAATCAGAAGAAATGTTAGGCAGAGTTAGGCAAAATGTAGCCACAACCACAATTACTTGGCAAACCCTTGTAATTTCTAATTTTAACCGCAAAAATTTAAACCCTGTGATTGTAATGCTAAGTAACTGAATTAAAAATCCTGTTTTTTCCATATTCCAATGCATGTTTAATATTCCATTACCTACTTCCTAGTCCAAAACCGTTACAAACATTTTTTGCATAGAAGTATGACAAAATTATTCCTTACATCCGCGTTGATTTGCTCTTCGAGGTTTAATCACTTACACAGATTGAACCACTTATCCAGGTTGAAGCACTCATGATTGACCTGGATACGAGGAATGACCTTGATAAATTGTTCAACCTGGATTGATTGCTTGATGTATGATTCATTCATTCGAATGACCTTGAGATGCGGTTGAACCTGGATAACTGGAGTGACCTTGATAATTGGTCAGACCTGGATGTGTGGTGAAACCTGGGCTATTTCACTCCTATCTTTACTTTCAAAACTGTTCGAAAAACTCCTTCAAACGATGCTACTGGTAGTTGTAGAGGAACAAATACTCATTCCAAAGCATCAATTTGGCTTCAGAAAACAGCATTCCACCATGCATCAAGTCTACAGAATTAAAAATTCCATTGAAAAAGTATCCGAGGAGAAAGGAAAGTGTGTTCTGCAGCCTTTCTTCATGCACGACAGGCGTTAGATAAATTGCAGCAAGGAGGGCTGATTCACCAACTTCGAGAAGTACTTCCAGCATCCTATGCAGAGATTCTGCAGTCTCAACTGACCGACCGATATTTTCCAATCAAACAAGACTAAGATTCATAGAGGAGTAACACGAGTTACCTGGTGTACACTCGTGACCTACCAGAAACTGATGAAATACAACTACCACGTTAAAAAGTTCCCCAATAAAAAAACATTGAGGCAGTTTCAAAATTAAACCCCATGAACGGGCAAAAAGATGGAGGATTGGATTGAATGGAACGAAGTCTATACACGTTGATTTCGCAAATAAAGTGGTTAACTACATGCCAGCCTTTCTTGACAACATGGCGATTCCGTACGCCAATGAGGCTAAATATTTTGGGATGTCGTTCGATGCCGCTGAAATAGAAATCATACGTTTAAAAAAACGCTGTAAATTCTTTCATTGGGGTTTATTATTCAATGATTCATGATTTGAATTCCTACTTAGCTTTGGAGTGTGCGTGTTTCTCAGGTGGTAGAGCGATTCTTGAATTTCAGGAGGCACAAATATGATCAACTGATCAATCCAAGTGGTATTTTGGTTGAGAATCGATTTAAGTGCTCTATGCATTTCTCCTGAAATTCAATGATCGCTCTATCACCTGTGAAATACGCACACTCCAAAGCTTACTAGAAATTCAAATCATGAATCATTGAATAAATAAACCCCAGTGAAAGAATTTGCAGCGTTTTTCAAGAGCGATTACAATGGAAAAATATTCTATTTGAAAATTTTAAATTTCGTAAGACGGAGCATGCATATCAGAGTGCTTCAACCCGTGTATCGGCTATAAACCCTTTTAGGAGTTCACTCCAGTATCCACATTCACTACATCACTAGGTTACTACGATCAAAACAAAAAAAAAAAAAAGGGTTGTTTTTGTTTTCATCGTAACCTAGTGATGTAGTGAATGTCGATGCAAATGTTGGCACCATAAATCGGGCCATACATCGAGAATGGTTTGAGCTACGGACCTGGGGAGGGGCTCATTCGATTCCTCATGGAAAGTTCTTCAAAAAAAGTCCAAATTTAGGCCGCCTTGACTTTTTTTGAGGTTTTTAGGGATTTTAGAAAACTTTGACAACCCTTAAAGGGTACTTTAATTAAATTAAGTGAGAGAGCTGGCTAAAGAATTGGGGCGTTGGACCAATATTGATTTTTCCTGAAAATTTCAGATTTTTTGCTCCAGCCGTTTGGGGGGAATCGTGCGTACGGCGGAAGGACGGAAAAAATCTTTATTGCAGATTTGGATTCTACACCCTTTGAAACGTAAACCATGAAATTTTCAGGGGGGGGGGGGGTTAGACATTTTTTTTTTCAAGAGCGATTACAATGGTTTATTATTGAATAATAAACCAAAAAGTCCGTAGGTAGTGCTAAGAATATTTATTTGGGTAGGAGAAGTATATTTACTTGAGTACCTACCTGAGTTCCAGGTGTATTCAGGGAGATTGGTGAGTTGGTAGAACTAGATTTTGTTGTATTGGTAGTTTACGTGCTCACTGTGAGAACGTTTAATGTACGGACGAGGGGTTGAGAAATGGGATCCACATTGTCTCTTCCTCACCACAAAAGTTTAAAGGAAAAAAAGGTGTTACGAGGGGTGACTGGAGGATCGGTCGCCGTCATATTTATTTCTACTGAGGTTTCGCCGACAAGAGGGGGACGGCAGCTGGTGCGTGCCACGCCATCTGCTGACCTCAGAATCCATTTGAAATGTATTCGCACTTGAGTGCGTCCGGGGGTCCCCTCGAGCGGAAACGGACTTGATGGGAACTTCTGGGCTTGGGAGGGGGCTCGGCGGAGATACGCCCACACCGCCTATGGGTTGGGAGCTGAGACCGCGTGCCGGTCGGTTCGTCCATTCGTCTTCGACCTGTCACGTACTTAGCATCGCCTTCTGATGCGTCACATTCGGCAGCTGACATTTCGATGAAACGCAATATCGTTCGAGATGTTTAGGGAATCCTTAATTAAAGAACTTTAACACAATTAGAAAAAGAAAAAAAAACTATGAAATCATTACAAAGAGGTATATGTACAGTATCTATAGCATTCCCAGGTCAAATTGAACCTTTTCACTGGGAAAACCTGGTTTTTCGCCTTCTGATGCGTCAGATTTGGCAGCTGAAATTTCGATCAAACGCAATATCGTTCGACGGGGGTTAAGGAAATCTTAATTCGAGAAAATCAACCATCAGAAAAAGAAAAGCCATTTATTCATAAAGAAAAACACCCTGCAAATTATAACATAAAGGTGTATGTACCGCATCCGTAGCAGTGGTTCTCAAACTGTGGGGCGCTTTGTGTTACTAAATAAATTTTCTTAGTGACAATTAGTTTCATCTTTTTCCGAACAAACGACATGCCGATGATTAAAAATCCATTTACAAATGCTCCTGCTAAATGCTACCATCATTTCTAAATGTAGAAGAGCAAGAACAACTTATTGAACACACTTGTGATACTTCACTGAATTTACTGAAGTGTCTTAGTTGGAGTTTTGGATACATAGAAACGACTTCCTAACGCTAAGCCAAATGCAATGAAGATCCTAATTCCTTTTGCGACAACATATGCGACACTGGATTTTCAGCGTTGTTAGCTAAGAAGTTAGTGTTCATCCACTCTGTGACGCTACGACCTTGTGAGTTGGGCAACCATCCATTTGGAACCATAGACCCTTCTGTTCCAGGGGCATATCTTCCAGCTAATCAAATATTTTACTGTCCAGGACTGAAATAACAAATCCGTAACCAGTCCATAAATCATGAACACCTCCGGACCGGTGGAATTTGTAAATTTTGATATCAGCCACTAATCCTCACCATGCAGGGGTCTGATCCGCCAAAGCCAACGTGACCTTCACTGTGCGGTCGACTCCATTCGCAGACGAGAATGTTTTTCCCAGCCATTCTTGAGCCAGCTCTCTCACTTAATTTAAAGTGTCCTTTAAGGGTTGTCGAAGTTTTGTAAAATCCCTAAAAACCTCAAAAAAAGTCAAAGCGGCCTAAATTTGGACTCTTTTTGAAGAACATTCCACGAGGAATCGAATGAGCCCCTCCCCAGATCCATAGGTCAAACCATTCCCGATGTATGGCCCGATTTATGGTGCCAACGTTTGCGTAATTTTGGTTCATTACTGTTTGTGTTCTGATATCAGTAACCTAGTGATGTAGTGTTGTAGTAATGTGGATACTGGAGTGAACTCCTAAAAAGCTTTGTAGCCGATACACGGGTTGAAGCATTCTAATAACCATAAAAAACGCTGCAAGTTGTTTCACTGGGGTTTATTATTCAATTGGCTTGCATTCATGATTTGAATTTATACTAAGCTTTGGAGTGTACGTGTTTCACAGGTGATAGAGCGCTTATTGAATTTCAGGAAGCACACAAATATGATCAACTGATCAATCCAAATAGGTATTTTGGTTGAGAACAGATTTACGTGCTCTATGCATATCTCCTGAAATTCAATAAATCTTGAGATAAAAACTTTGTTCTTTCTAACTTCAAAAACAACGGGTATCATTCCAGAAATTTTTTCGAGCACAGCACATTGGAAAAAATTGTTGTTTTAAAATAAGTTACTAATACTTACATGTATTTTTTAGGAGAATATTTAACTAGTTTTACACTTAAATTATTCAATTGAGTGAGGGAGCTGGCTCAGATTGGGGCGTCGTCGGACCAAGATGGATTTTTTGGAAATGTCAGATTTTTTGCACAGCCGTTTTGGAGATATCGTGCGTACGGCGGACGGACGGAAATTTTTATTGAATTTTCTACAGGAAACAAACCATGAAATCAACTGATCAATCCAAATTACAATGGTTTTTATTGAATAATAAACAAATAATTATCAAAGAAATGTTTATCTTTTTCCTGAAATTCAATATTCGCATTCCTATCAACAGACTCGTTTCCAAATATTCATCACTTACGTTGGCCCTGTATTTAGATTTTGTAACTTCATCCTCGAAAAGGATTGTTCGCAGAGATAGGTAGAACTCAAGAGCGAGAGCATTGCGTGGGGTTGGCCTCGGAGATTTTGCTAAAGCTTTTTCTGGGAGCCCAGTGAAGAATTTGAGGATACCCTTATCCTGGAAGCTGTTGTTTTAGACGTCATTCGATTGCAATTATATGACTTCCAGTTTAAGACCAGGAGTTACATCTTCAACTGTTGCAGAGAATGTAATTGAAAAATCCTGGCGTTCGAAGATGATTCCTCAAAATCTTGAAAACGGGTCTCAAAGTGGTCTCACAGGCACCTGATAAGATTTACCACAAATTCACTCAGAAACTCTTCATCATTTTCGGATTTAAAGTTGTTGCAGGCTGGGAAATAGACCAGGTTTTTCATTGCTTGTATGTGTTTCGAAAAAGCCAGTTTCATTTTTCAAATTCTTTGATATGGTGCCATGTATCAGAAATCGGGCTGTTTGTTCCTTGAAGTTTCAAGTTTAAGTCATTCAGCATTTGAATAACATCAGCTAGAAAGACTAATTACTATAGCCAAAAAGAATCTGCCAGTTCTGCCTCGAGCGAGCGAGATATTTTTCTGTCAAGAAAATGCCAATTCCCACGCGGATGTGGAAAAAGCGTTTTACAAATTTCCCCCTGCTTAGCCAACAAACTTCACTATGGTATGTACATCTGGATACAGACCCCATTTCAGCTTCGGAATACTTTGAACTGTCCGTAGTTCAGTGCATTTTTTCTATTGAAATTCACTATCTTCTCGGCTGTCATGACTTCACATACATTGAAACCTTTTCCGCATTAAGATTGCTGAAGATAGTAGCATAAATGCTGGGCGGACCGTCTCAAAAAGGCCCGCGGAACGAAGGTTGGCGACCCCTGGTATCGAACAACCTACATAAACCTTTTTTTGTTGGTCCTAAGTATGTATGAAAAACTCATTTCATGACTGTATTTCCTCCTAAATCTAGTAATCCTAAAATACGATTCAATTTTTTTAGAAACTAAAAATACCTACATTCAATTACTGATGTTTGGAATGTGAAGGGTATCACAGAAATTGTTAAGTCATTGTTAATGCTACTGGAAATTTTAAATTTTCCTTTAAATTCGCTACTTTTCTTATTTAGTTGCATTTTACATGTACTAAAAATTTTCAAAAATTAAAAATCATTTAGGTCCCCTTTATATAGGTACCGTATATTAAAAACGCTGCAAATTCTTTCACTGGGGTTTATTATTCAATGATTCATGATTTGAATTTCTACTAAGCTTTGGAGTGTGCGTGTTTCACAGGTGATAGAGCGATTATTGAATTTCAGGAGATATGCATAGAGCACTTAAATCGGTTCTCAACCAAAATACCTATTTGGATTGATCAGTTGATCATATTTGTGTGCCTCCTGAAATTCAATAATCGCTCTGTCATCTGTGAAACACGCACACTCCAAAGCTTAGTAGAAATTCAAATCATGAATCATTGAATTATAAACCCCAGTGAAAGAATTTGCAGCGTTTTTCTTCAAGAGCTATTACAATGGAAAAATATTCTATTTGGAAAAATTTCAAATTTAGAGTGCTTCAACCCGTGTATCGGCTATAAACCCTTTTAGGAGTTCACTCCAGTATCCACGTTCACTACATCACTAGGTTACTGCGATCAAAACAAACAAAACTCTTGTGTTTGTTTTGATTTCAGTAACCTAGTGATGTAGTGAATGTGTATGCAAATGTTGGCACCATAAATAGGGCCATACAGCGGGAATGGTTTGACCTACGGACCTGGGTAAGGGCTCATTCGATTCCTCATGGAATGTTCTTCAAAAAAAGTCCAAATTTCGGCCGCCTTGACTCTTTTTGAGGTTTTTAGGGATTTTACAAAACTTTGACAACCCTTAAAGGGCACTTCAATTAAATTAAGTGAGAGAGCTGGCTAAAGAATTGGGGAGTTGTCGGACCAATATTGATTTTTCCTGAAAATTTCAGATTTTTTGCTCCAGCCGTTTGGGTGAAATCGTGCGTACGACTTACAGCGGACGGACGGAAAAATTGTTATTGCAGATTTGGATTCTACACCCTTTGAAACATAAACCATGAAATTTTCAGGGGGGGTTTTTTTTTTTCAAGAGCTATTACAATGGTTTACTATTGAATAATAAACCAAAATGGCCATTTTTGAAGCGATGTAAAAATAATCTATTTTAAGGGTTTTTCCTGCCTCAGCCCCACTGTGCGCCAAAATTTTTTTTTACCGTTCAATAGGACGATTCTAATGACAGTTCACAACAACTGTCAGAAACTCTAAGTATCGAACCAACTGATGTGTTTACGACGGAACATCCGTGTGACACGGTAAAATTTATTAGGCATAAAGCTTTGTTATAGAGGGACCAGTGAAGGAGCACGGGTAGGTATTTCGTTTAATCCAGGTACCTAATTTTCTTCAGGTAGGTGCGGAGGGCTACTTAACTGTCCTTAGGCAATAACGTAGATTATGCTCGTTTCTCCTCAGCTTGCCCCTTTCCGTCAGAAGGATGAACCTCGTTTGGGGCGGTAAAGGATTAGGGTAGTCAAATCGAACCACCAAAATCGATTTCGGGATCGATTTCACAATCGTTGGTCTAAAAACGATTGTACCAAGTAATCCCAATATCATTTTTTTCTCCAATTTTTATTTTATTTTATGGTTCATTTTTGAACTTTACAGATGTCTACATTCAAAATATGCAATGTCCGCCCGCCGTGTCACGCATAACTTCCTCAAAAATTGTGCAAATGATATTGAAATTTTGACCGAAATTTAGAATCATTTGCACTATCAATACTCCACAGGAGCCGACATGGTGCCCGCAAGGTTTTCAGCTTGATCGGACGAAAGCTGTGGTTGTTTCACCTTACTCTTTTCGTCAAAATCGGTAATCAAGTAAATTTTTCAAAAGTACCGTAAAACTTGGAGCGAAACCTGAAATTGTGTAAAGGTATAGTTCGAATATAATCAAAATCTTGCGATAATTGTCGCCTGCATATGCACAAATGAGACGTATTTGAAACACCTATAACTTCTCTAAAAACCGTCCGAATGATTCGAAATTTTTATGAGTGTTCAAGATTATTTTGTGAAAAATATTAATGACTTTCAGAAAACTCAGAGGTTCAATCCTTCCTGTGCAAACCGTTCCAAATTTCCCATGACCACCATCAAATTAGGAGTAGAAACCAAAATGCTCTAAAAATCGTCCGAATGATTCGAAATTTAGCAAAATACTCCTGTGGACAAAAAAGGGAGCTCTGTTCATAAATGTCTACATATAACACAGACACATATTATGTCCAAATGAATAAAAATCGATTTAACCTCACAAAAATCGATTAATCGTTGACAACTAAACTAAATCAACGATCTAACCTCAAGTTCAATATAAAAACTGTACAACTGCCCACTGCTGTTGTACGAATTTCTGCCGATGGTCAGAGACCACATCACGTTCGAGCTCTCCTTGACTCTGGATCTGAAATCAATATAATCTCTATTCAGGCCTCTCAACGAGCAAATCTTCGTTTGGCTCATTCCATGTCAAGAATTTCTGTTGTTGGAAATTCCACATAATCGGCACATTATGCCACAACAATCTTTCTGCACGCTGACATTGGTAGAGTTATTACGTTCGCTGCCCATGTTATGGATCAACTCATCGACCGACTCCCCTCCAATTACCTAATATCCCAATAAGCCCGCAATCTGTCCACAGGCGTATCAGATTCCTTAATCACCGATCATAGGTACGCTATTTATCATCTTCGCATATTTCTATCAGTTAGCAGTAAAATGAGAAAGAAAGTGCTGTGCATCGTCCCAAACACATGCTGGCTTCTCCAGACCACCGTCTCAAACGCATTGGCGCAAACGACCGAAACCCCTTTGCATTCGGATTAGTCTTCCCAAACGCATTGCAGCCCATCAGGCAACCAAGAATCTTGACATCACATAACAATCGTTGTATCGGGGGCCCAGTGAGTAGCCGCCTACCTACGACCCCTGTACGCCCATATCGATCATTCGACCACTCCACATTATTTCTCTCCCTTTCCGAGTCTCTCCTTGGTGACTTTCTTCCCTGAATGAGACTCGGGATCCAGCTATCTGACCCCATATGAGATCACAATGAGGCAGATGGAATTTTTCACGTCGAATCAATCATGCCCGAAGGGGAAACGTTTCCTCAAAACCGGAGTTCCGAAGAAAAAAGGAATTCTCGATGACAAAAGATCCCATGCAATTTGTACCCATCCATCAAAGAGGACAATCGGCCTCGGAGGGTCAGCCCAGATCACTCAGTCACAACACCACTTTAGTAGCTGGGAGGACGTCGTTGTTCACTTGATTTTTGAGAGACAAGTTCTCCATAATTTCTGTGACGCGGAGGCTGCAGGCGTAACACAAAGACGGCTTGCGAACCCAAACGTTTTCCCTGGAGATATTGGGGGCGCGACATTAAATCACTTATCAATCTTAGTTCGCCATTGCTCATTAAAAAATTCCACTCATGCAGCACAATCGTATGTACGAAAATTCCAAAAACATCGTATTATATTCATGTTAACACGCTTACTGCGCTAAACAATGTTAATTATCGATTTGATTGAGAAAAAACTGTTCTTAACAATCAAACCTCCATCTAATCAAACTATGATTTTAGATTTCTTATTTTATTTTTATCGATTTTCAAAGACATTTCAATTATTGTGAAATGTCTTGAATTGATAATCTGGTTTGAAATTATAATGAACGTTCCAAAATGTGTAAGATCTCGAAAATAAACAGTTTTATTTTATTTGAAAAGTTACAGAAAACATTTATCAGATATTTAGAAAAACCCAACACGTGGGGCGTCATGGTACGTGTTCTTCGTGGTACCAAGACCCGCGCCCTTCACTGATCTTTCGTCGACAGTGGTGATATTATATGATGGACAAACTTGGGTGCCCTCCCGATTCTATAATTTGGTTTTCAGTTTCTTTCAGTTATTTCATAGTTGTTGTGCTCCTTTCTGACTTAGAAAGAACTTTTGTTGAACACTATTACCAAAAAATCCCCTGACCTCCAAAATTTTGAGCTATGGCCAAAAAACTACCCTTAAATTGATGTCAGAACCTTCTTTTTGAGTCATGAAATTGGGGTGAACTACGACATCTTTTTAAGTGAATTTCTACATTCTTTTTTAACTTCAGTCAAGATTACTTCTGGAAACTACCTTACCCCTCAATCACCCCCGCCACCCCCTCCTAGGGGTTGAAATTTGAGTTCTCACGCCAAATCGGGTATAAATTTTTATGTTTTTGGGGTTCCTGTGATCGAATTTGAACTTCCAAGAGTTCGTAGAAGGAAGAGTACCTAGGGGTTGAAATTTGATTTTTCGTATTTCGAATATCACAGAGATATCACAAGAAAAGAGAATAAAATCCGAAAGAATAAAAGTCATTGGAGGAGACCCCAACAAAGTTTGAAAGCCTTACCAAAAATCATATTCGATTTCAGCAAACCTGGTAACACGGAAATCCTTACCTTATTCGACTTGGCGGGAGAACTCAAATTTCAACCCCTAGGAGGAGGTGGCGGGGGTGATTGAGGGGTAAGGCAGTTTCTCCAAGTACTCTCCTTGTCTGAAGTTAACAAAAAAGTAGAAATTCATTTAAAAAGGTGTCGTAGTTACTCCCAATCTCACGACTCAAAAAGAAGGTTCTGATATCAATTTAGGGAAGGTTTTTTGGCTGTAGCTCAAAATTTTGGGGGTTACGGGATTTTTTGAACTTTGGATTCGAATTCAGCATCGAAAAATACATAGGCGTACCCTAGTCTACTTTAAGTACAATTTTCAGCATACGTTTGTTCAAATTTTTGAATAACCTACTCCCACCGATGTAGTAGGTACTCACACATGTGTGCTAACTACACCGATGCCTAGTTCATGGTATAAGCTTATTCGCAGCTCAATCGTTTCCTATTGGTTTTCGTACCTTTTTTCAGTTTTTCTAGTTTTCAAAATGTATACGGGTGATACCGAAAAAAAAGCTTTATTTGAGGAAACACTCACTCACTGCAAGAAACTGAATAATTTCCAAACAATCCCAATATTTGAATGTGACTTCCTGTGGTGAAGAAAACGGGACGCAATGCAGAGCTCAAATCGTGGTTTTGGGTCCACAATTTCAGTGTTAAATTTTAAAGTGTGATGGTAATGATGAAATGAATGTAATGGTAATGGTAAATGATAAAAATAACAATGGTTGTCGCTGCGGTAATGAGATTTTCACAGTAATTTCTTCGTTTTGTCATATGAGGTCCAGCGATTCTATAATCTACAATTTGAATTCATCAGTTGAATCATAATAAAAAGAACGGAAAGAAGAATTAGTCAAGTTTAATAGTAACAGTCTGTATTCTCAAAGTGGTCATTGTATTTATAAAAATAAAAATAAAACGCTGCAAATTCTTTCACTGGGGTTTATTATTCAATTGGCTTACGTTCATGATTTGAATTTCTACTAAGCTTTGGAGTGTGCGTGTTTCACAGGTGATAGAGCGACTATTGAATTTCAGGAGATGTGCATAGAGCACGTAAATCTGTTCTCAACCAAAATACCTATTTTGATTGATCAGTTGATCATATTTGTGTGCCTCCTGAAATTCAATAATCGCTCTATCACTTGTGAAACAGGCACTCCAAAGCTTAGTAGAAGTTCAAGTCATGAACGCTAGCCAATTGAATAATAAACCCCAGTGAAAGAATTTGCTGCGTTTCATACATATCAGAATGCTTCAACCCGTGTATTGGCTACAAAGCCTTTTAAGAGTTCACTCCAGTATCCACATCACTACATCACAAGGTTACTGATATCCAGGGGCGTAACGTACACCCCCGCAAACCCCGCGATGCGGGGGGGCCCGGGAACGGGCCCGCTCATAGCAAAATTAATTTTTTTTTTTTTTTTTTTTAAAGAATAAAGCGGAACTAACGACACACAGAAAAATTCCATTATGTAACATCAAGTTCATAAACATCAACGGTAATGTAGATTCATTGATCAATCATCTTTTGGTTTTATTTATAACCAGGTGAGGAAGGGTGTAGAGTAGCTAAGGTGTCAGAGTTTGCGAAGGTGCGTACTAGGGATGGGACATCGACATCGATATTATCGAAATATAGATGTTTGGCTTCGATATTACGATGTTTTGCCATCGATGCCACATGTTCAATAATATCAATATATCGATGTGTTGGCTCCGATAACATCGGTTTGGTTTACTCTTTGGTTTGGTTTTATCTTTGGTTCAAGGAAACAATTCCATCTTGTCTGCTTGCTACCCAACGTGGAAAAAGAGAAATATTCAACTGCTGTAGTATTAGCGAATTTTCAAAGAAAAAGAAACTACTTATTGTTCTCGGACTAAAATTTTTGCATCAAGATCCGTTTTAAAGCATTCCAAGTCCACTGTCAGACACCAAAAACACATTCCAGACGATAACTCGCGATAAAATTAAGATTAAAACTCAAATTTGCACAACAATCTACCTAGGCTTTCAAAAGGCTATGTTTGAAGATGAGCACAATCGCTTCATTCTAAGGGGAGATTTGGGGCATTTCAAACGTGGGAAAGTTAGCCGAAAACCCCCAAGCAGGTGACTCTCTTTTATAAAGGTTTTTTCACGCTGAACACGATGGCGAAATCGGATTGGAAACATTTCAATACGTTCAAAATAGAGCAGTTGATGATAAAACAAGATAGATTGGCAAAATTCGCCAAAAAAATGAAAAATTCTTCAGCTCTCAAAAATTTTGAAATTAAAATAAGAAATGGGTATCACAAGTCAGAAAATAAAATTGTCGGTTTTTGCGTAATTTTTCCTCTTGTAAAACGAGTTACGTTGAAAATACTAGAAGTCTCGAGTTCGTAAACTTTAAGGTAAACTTTACGACGTAAAGGTAGGTTAAATTGTTATATTATGTATTTTTAGTTAGGTTATCGTAGCGTATTGTACGATGACCTTTGAAAAAGTGCACGCTTCTCCAAAAAAAAAAAAAAAAAAAAAACATTATGGGGAGGGGCCCCGCTGAGAAACGTTACGCCACTGGAAAGAACGTGTGTTTTCAAGCACATTTGGGATTTTAAAAAAACAACCTGCATAACTAAAACTTTTTTTCTATTTCTGGGAGAAGAATGTCATTTCAGTAGAGTTCACCATCACAGAATGGATTAAACATCAATTCATTCCATGGATGCCCGTTCTCAAACATAAATTTCTCAAGTAATGCCGTTGAAACCAACGGTATCCTTAGATTTGCAAATACTCCGAAAACGCCGGAGTTACGGCCGTTTTAGTGACGTACGGTCGAAAACAACTCAATCGCAATTTTAACAGAAAAAACTCGTTTTTCTGCAGTTAAACACCATTTCCTTAACTAAAACAACTTTTAATAACCAAAAGAACTACACCGTTGGAAAGCTAACATTTTGTCGCACGTTTTATCAGGTCTGCACGGTTCTGCGTCAAGCATTAATGGGGTTGCTAGGCGAGATGAAAAACAGGCGATTTCAAGATTTTGACAAAACTACCATTTCGCGCGGCAATTGCACATCTTCAATGTAACTAAAAAAATGTTTTCTGAAATTAAATAGATAGACAATTTAACGCTCTTTCCAACGGTGTCATCAAATTTGAGCAACCTCCGACATTGAGGGAGTTATGACAGTTTTAATTACATAAGACTGGAAACACGAAAAAAAAAAAAAAAAAAATCTTAAATCGCGAATAATTCGGTAAAGAGGACTTTGGCAAAAAATGGCTAAGAGTCATTTTTGTTCGGTAATGAGTTGTAGAATACGTAGAAGCCGGATTGTGCATAACTCCTGGGATACCCCGTATAAGATGTAAGCCCCTACTGACTCTTCCTATCGTGATCACAATAACCCACTAGATTTAGTGATGGTAGTTTACCTGAAAGGTCGGAATCCTGAATAGGGGTATTACTTGTAAATAACGAGACCCAGTTTACTGCAGGGAACAGGATGCTAAATAAAAGTCACAATTATAGAAACGTGATTTATTAATGTGAAGCTATTATTCTTATTCTTTCATTGCATTATGCTAATACCATTGAATTAAACAATAATAACAAAGTAATACCATTATTTTAAACGAATAAAACTGAACATAAAAGCTTCACATAATACCTTCAGTTTCGATCATTGACAATTTGAAAATATTTACTAAAAGGAAAAATAATATAAATAAGGAATGCAATAGGCCTACAAGAAAGGACAAAGGATATAGGTAGAAAACGTATACATCGCGAGGCGAGAACTAGCCTTGAGCGGCCGTATGCAGGGCAGTTGACGAGGCGAGTCTACTCCATTCGAACTTTTGGTTTATATTTGCCAAAACGGCCTCCAAGACGTCTATCCCAATATAACCACAGCTTTGAGAATTTTTCTTACAATACCCGTGTGTGTAGCATCGAATGAAAGAAGTTTTAGAAAACTGAGGATAAAAACTACATCGGGAACTTGACAGGACAAGAACGACTAAGCAACTTGGCAATCATATCAATAGAGCAAAAAATAGCTTCTGCACTATCTTTTGATGGTATCATTAAAACATTTGCAGCAAAAAAGCCCGACAATTTTCATTTTAAAGTTTGTTTAGGGCTTCCATTTCGTACAAAAATGTATTTATCATCTATTAGTTTGTTAAATTTAATAAAAATTATATGGTATTTTACATTGAGCACTTACTTACCAAACCTTCCTCCGTTTAGTAGAAGAGTTTATGCATTGTGAATAAATCAAATTAATTATATTTATATTTTGGTTCATTGGTACATTAAGATGGTATGAGTCATGAGATATCGGGTCTATGGGGGGGCGCGCCAAATTTATTTCTTGCTCTGTGTGAAATACGGGCTGGTTACGTCCCTGGCTGGGAGTCAGTACGTTCTGCCCTCCCAGACGCCCCTTCACTTTTGCGAGTGCGGGAGTCAGTAGTACTGACTCAGTAAGTAGTCCCCCAACTGAAGCTGAAACCTAGTTACGCCGCCTGCAGCGCCGCGCCTCTTGAGAGATAACTCTCCTTCAGCGCGGCGCGGCTGGCGCCTGAGTCGGTACATGAAGGCAGACGCCGGCCGCAGGCGCGTCATGGAAACCTCGACGCCGTGTCTTAAGTGAAAAACGAACGCGATCGACGGGAGCGAGCGGGCGCCCATCGAGATCTGTTGGTGCGATCAAACAATACGATACAGAATTGTCAGACGTAACAACGCGGCATCGCGCTTTGTTGCGGCAGAACGATCGTGCGGCGTGGTACGATTTTTCTTCAGTCCAAGAATCATATTGGTACTTGCCAGTTAGTTGAAGGCGGATATAGCTAACGTTAAATACCTACGCTATGTGGATGTACGTCTCACCAAACACTTTAGTGTTCATACTTCATTAAGAGTTCTGTATTATGAAAGTATCAAGTATTAGGAAAAAAGGACCTACGTGAAGGGCCTACCAATGTGAAGTTAGTGTAATATTGGTTTATTATTCAATAATAAACCATTGAAATCGCTCTGGAAAAAAAAATTTTAACCCTCCCTGAAAATTTCATGGTTTACGTTTCAAAGGGTGTAGAATCCGAATCTGCAATAACAATTTTCCGTCCGTCCGCCGTACGCACGACTTCTCCCAAACGGCTGAAGCAAAAAAGCTGAAATTTTCAGGAAAAATCCATGTTGGTCCGGCGACGCCCCAATTCTTGAGCCAGCTCTCTCACTTAATTTAAAGTGCTCTTTAAGGGTTGTCAAAGTTTTGTAAAATCCCTAAAAACCTCAAAACTAGTCGAATCGGCCTAAATATTTTCCTATTTGAAGAACATACCATGAGGAATCGAATGAGCCCTTCCCCAGGTCCGTAGCTCAAACCATTCCCGATGTATGGCCTGATTTATGGTGCCAACATTCGCGTTATTGCTTCTGAGTCTACCAAGGTAGCGGAAGCATTGTTTTCACTTTCGGAATGTGAAAATTTTTTTGTCTCCAAAATCAAAAATTCCACTCGCATTTTGCGTTTTAGACCTTTCTGAACAATTTTGGTTCCGTGTCTGTCTGTCAGTAAATCCTTGTTACGGGCAAAACTACACGAAGTTATAGTCCGATTTTGATTAAATTTTCAGGGATTGTGCGGGTTGGGGTGTAGATGGTCCCCTATAGGTTTCATGACAACCGGATCAATAATAGCCTCTGCGCAAGCGCAAACGTGAAATCCTTGCCAGAAGCATAACTGCAGGAGTTCTTGACCGATTTAGATGAAATTTTGGCAGACGTTTTTATTTTTGGAAATGTCATAATAATTATTTATCACTTCAGTCATCTATCCATTCAGCGTCAATTTTTATTATTAGGTATATTTTATAGTTTGTTCAACAGTTGAACATGCCTACCCTTATTTTCCCAAGTTATGCTCCAGCATAACAATAAATTTACCCTAATTCAATATTTACTTCGCCTAATTGAATGAAGTTCTTTAGTCAATAATAATTTTCTATGATCTATACTATGTTATCTATGGTATATGGTATACACTATGTGATCTATGTTATCTATCTATCTATACTACGTATCTATGTTATGGATACGACGAAGCTATGCGCCACACCCACTTGGCAGACGTTTTTTGGTTTATTATTGTTTTTGTGTTGATATCAGTAACCTAGTGATGTAGTAATGTGGATACTGGAGTGAACTCCTGAAAGGCTTTGTAGCCGATAGACGGGTTGAAGCATTCTGACAACCATTAAAAAAAAAACGCTGCAAATTCTTCTACTGGGGTTTATTATTCAATTGGCTTGCGTTCATGATTTGAATTTCTACTAAGCTTTGGAGTGTGCGTGTTTCACAGGTGATAGAGCGATTATTGAATTTCAGGAGATACGCATAGAGCACGTAAATCTGTTCTCAACCAAAATACCTATTTGGATTGTTCAGTTGATCATATTTTTGTGCCTCCTGAAATTCAATAATCACTCTATCACTTGTGAAACACGCGCACTCCAAAGCTTAGTAGAAATTAAAATCATGAACGCAAGCCAATTGAATAATAGCAGCGTTGTTTAGTTAGGTTATCGTAGAGTATTGTACGATGACCGTTGATAAAAAAAAAGTGCACGCTTCGAAAAAAATAAAATAAAATAAAACATTATGGGGAGGGTCCCCGAAAATATTTCGCGGGGGGGCCCCGCTGAAAAACGTTACGCCACTGCTGATATCAAAACAAAAACAATAATAAACCAAAATAACGCAAATGTTGGCACCATAAATCGGGCCATACATCGGGAATGGTTTGACCTACGGACCTGGGGAGGGGCTCATTCGATTCCTCGTGGAAAGTTCTTCAAAAAGAGTCCAAATTTTGGCCGCCTTGACTTTTTTTGAGGATTTTAGGGATTTTACAAAACTTTGACTACCCTTAAAGGGCACTTTAAATTAAGTGAGAGAGCTGGCTCAAGAATTGGGCGTCGTCGGACCATCATGGATTTTTCCTGAAAATGTCAGCTTTTTTGCTTCAGCCGTTTGTGAGAAATCGTGCGTACGGCGTACGATGGACGGACGGAAAATTTTTTATTGCAGATTCGAATTCTACACCCTTTGAAACATAAACCATGAAATTTTCAGGGGGGGTTAGAATTTTTTTTTCAAGAGCGATTACAATGGTTTATTATTGAATAATAAACCAAAATAATATCAGCATTTAGTTAAGATTTAAATCCCTAAGGGAGATAGGTACTTGAAGAAATGTTTTCACTCATTATTCTATGACATCACAGTAAAATATGGCTTTTCCACCGATGGATGAGTAATAATTACTAAATTATTAGCTGAATGAGACTATTTTAATAGTGAAAGACACGTCACAACGCGGTATGAAGCGGAAGTGTCTGATTGAAAAATTGGCTTGATGGTGCGGAGAATAAAACATATGATATGATATGGGTTTGGAGCGTAGGTGGTACATAAACCTTTTTGAGTAATATTTAACAAAAAAAAAAAAAAAAAAATAGAAGTTTGAAGGTTTTTAGCCAATTTTTGTGATTTTTTAATACATTTTTTAAAATTTGACCAATTTAATTAGCTCGAACAAATCCTTTCCTTATATAATATATGAGAAATAGTTAGAACTGTCTGTAATTGTTTCTTTCTAAAAATATTGTGACTCTCTATAAATAAAAAAGAGTTTAACTTCAGAAATTATTTCGGAATGCTTCAAAACGGATTTCGACGAAGAAAATCATTGAAAATTTATATTTTCGAATTTTTTTGAAGCATTGCAATAGAAAATTTCCTAACAATCCACGTCAAGCACTCAGAAAGAGGCTTCACAGTATTATCCCGTCATCCATTTGATATGGTGCTTTCAGAGTTTATATTGAATGGATATTCTGGGCCTTCTAGGCTGGTTTTTATGACGAAGAAGAAGTAATGGATTTTTTTAAGTTCTTTTAAACATCTCTCAAATGCTTATTAATTTTAGGATTCTAGTAGAAAATGTCTTAACTGACAGAAACTATCTCAAAGAAGACATAAAATCTGTGATGATGTCAAAAAAACTATTATGATAGGATCAGATTTCTTACTGAATTCACAAGAAGCACAAGCGACGGAGACCTCATGAAGTTTCAATGCAATTTAAGATTGTATTCTGTGATTTTATTTTACTAATTAATTGTATTTTCACTGTTCATCAGCGTGAGCTAGTTCTCTCTCTACTATCGTAATTCCGCAGTCAAGCTCCCATCTTAAAAATCCAATAATCTCTCCCATAATCCAATATAAATTCCCATATTCTTACGAATTCAAACAGTATTACGATGCATTCATTAACTGCTGCTTTCTTCACTTTGGTTACATTCTGAAAGTCAAGAAGATGAATGACGACAGACTACCAAAAAATGTGCTGCAAGAAGTTGTAGCGAAGCGTGTATTCTGGTACGCGGAATGGGCTCGGCTCTTCGGTAAGTCTACTGGTGAAACCTTGTGGGTGGATATTCATGCAAGTAACATGAGCAACATATTGGACAAACTGTTGGGGAATGTGGCAGATTGTGAGCGGAGTTGGCAGTTGAGCCGTGTCTGTAGTTCTGAAAGGTTCACTCTCTACGCTCACTCACACAGAAGTGTGATTTGCGCAGATATGACGGGAATGGGTGGGCAAAGCCTGGATTTGAATGTCATTCGTCGGATGTTTAAGGTAAGGGGGAACTGCTTGGGAATGACGCACCAATAAGCAGTAAGAGGCAACCTGCATGCTCCTTGTGCAATTTTGGAGAAAGTGAGGACGTATATCACTTTCTGTGTGTGTGTCCTGTCCTTGCCGAATTTAGGATGGTGGTATACTTCAAGAATCATCTTGATCTTGATGAATACTCCCAGTGAAATTGGCTAGATACTGCTCTCTTGGATGGAAGTACAGAAGATTCCTTGTCTCAGAATTCAATTTTGATTAAAAGAGTAAATCCGTAGGAATCTGAGCTCCTAATGTAGGTTGTAATTTGTACATATTATTTTCGCTGTTCGTTTCTAATATTAGCTTATTAGCTGATCTGCATACCAATCATACTTGGCAGTTTTTGAAGGCATCCTTCGCAACTCTTATGTAGGCAGAGCTCATTGTCATTTTTATTTTTGTTTTTCATTTTTATTGATCCTATACAAAACCAAGGTTAAAATTTATTTAATACTATCAAGTTTTTTGTTATTATTTTTTCCACTCTGGAGTCCGTATTTTAATGTTCCTAGGTCAATCTCGAACAGACGTATTTACATTGCTCTGTAAGCTTTGGTGAAGTGTAATTTCTTTCTCTTTCTTTTACATATTTTGTCCTGTCTTACATTCTCTCTGGCGTGTTTTACTTTCTTCAATATGTACTTTTTGTCGAATAAAGCTTTTTTCTATTTCTATATTTCTATAACTGCTACCTTTCACCTTGTATATAAACTGAAACTAGATAAACGTGTGATCTCTTATTAAATGACATTAGGGATACTGAAAATTAAAGAGAAGGTCCAACGCGCTGTTGTGACTTCATTTAAGATTTTGAAATTCGGTTCCATTAAGTACATCTCAAAAGCTCATCACTTGTGACACAGATAAGATGAATAACAATCACGGTTTTGAAATTCTTGATGATTTAAATTTGTAGCTAGAATGATAATAGTTTGTTTTCCATATGAAAAGCCTCTGAACCCAACTCTAAATACTTACCTGTTGGAATGACGGAGCCATCTGTGACTCTGCGGTTCTGTATAGCCTAATTCTCTCATCGCGTAATAAAGCTGCCTCGACCGCAGTGACAACATCGGCACAAAAGCGGAAATAAATAAGCCGTATATTACCACCATCGGCGTTGCGCGGAATGGGAAGGGTCCTCGACATTCAATAGCGAGCTCCTCGGGTGGTCCAGCTCCATAATTCATCCCGCAACCTGCACCTGGGGAAAAGGCTGAGTCTTCGTCGCGATCCCGAAGTAGAATCAGTTTAGGAGCCCCCAACCCGGCTATTCGCATTTCAATAAACGCCTGCGGATAAAAGGGCATGAGATGAACGACGATGGCACAATGTTGACTCACAAAAACGCTAATCGCATCTGCCAATATTGTTAAAACGGCATCCAAGTAGAGATGGAGCTTCAACACAGTATGCAGTATGGTCTAACTGTTAGACTCTAACAGAACACAGAACAGAATAGAAATTGGTATAGACGAGAGGGGATGCATAAAATGAAGTAAATCTTTAATATGCACCTTTAGTAGGAACCTCGCAAAATGTGCTCAATTGTTTCCATTTGAAAAATTTAATGTTGATTTGTGGATACTCAAAAAAAGTGGTTTAGGTGGTGGCGGTGTCGTTTGAAATTTGTTGGATTGGATAGTGTTCTTACGATCCAAAAATATTGACGCATCTGACTGGGTTCGAACTCCTTACAACGACCATTTCCCCTGAAGTTGCAACTCTCTGACGTTGGAATGCGGAAACGTGCTTTGGGCCAGTCCTTCAGGCATATTATCAACGATGAATCATTTTGTTCTTGAATGTAAGTACGCCACTACTTCCAAAGAGCACCTACTTTTAGAATATCTTGATTAGTTGGCCAGGAAATTGATTCTCCATTTCAGTCCTTCAAATTTAAATCAGAAATCATTGGATTAGGTTCCATCATAAACTTGTTTAGTCTTTTCTATGGTGATTTCGATACAGAATTACCCTTAATCCTTGAGGTTATATTAGTTCAATGATTAATAACGGATACGAACATTCGACCACATACCTCGGTGTCAGAATCTCCAGAATCTAAGTTAATTTTAGAGTCTTGATTTGTATGTCACGACTGCTTCTTCGCCAAATAGGTACTTCTTTATCAGAAACCTCAATAGTAAAACATTGTGGTGGGTTGCAGGACTTTTTTTTTAATTTGTTTTATTGCACCAAGTTATAAACTTATAAGCAACATTATTCTAATATATAGTTGGCGTACATTAAGAAATCCAAGATACATCACTTAATTCTTATTGTCCTGATATTTGCACTTTATGATGCTAACACTAGTGAATTAAATCTTGTGGCTTGGTTCTCTTCAGTCTTCTAAGCAGATCCTCTGTGTTGAGGGGCTGGACGACGTCCTCATTTACATGATCGTGTAGCCTCAAGAGATGATGCATTGCATGACTTCGAATGAACTCATCATTTCTAAAATATGTGTATGCAACTTCTTAGGACATTATTCTGAGAGCGCTGAATAATGTCACGGTTGCTCTGGGCCGTGTACCCCCACAGTTGCGCACCATAAGTCCATACAGGCTTTAGGATTTGATGCTCAGTATCCAAACTACGCTTAAGTTGCTCTTTTGAACGACGATATGCTTCCCACAATTTCTGAAGAACTTCTTTCGCGTTTCGAGGCCAAACTCTTCGACTGTGGGTTATACTCCTTGAACATAACATTTCTTCGCAGTCAAATACCAGCCATCCCGGCTGATTTGGGGTCAGGCGAAATGACGAAGTGATACAGATGCTCGCTGAAATGAGTCATTAGTCGAGCGAAGTCACTGTCACGATTATGTTTTGACTCTAGCAAGGAAGTGAAAGACACTACGTTAGGGAATTTGATTTACTCCTTGGCCATTTTTGAAGTGATTTTATTTACCTGCACAGGGAAAGGGTTGTAGTTGATTTGGGAAGTCAGTCATGTATGTATGGCATGATTTATGGTGCCAACATTTGCTTAATTTTGGTTTATTATTGTTAGTGTTTTGATATCAGTAACCTAGTGATGAAGTGGTATAGTAATGTGGATACTGGAGTGAACTCCTAAAAGGCTTTGTAGCCGATACACGGGTTGAAGCATTCTGATAACCGTAAAAAACGCTGCAAATTCTTTCACTGGGGTTTATAATTCAATTGGCTTGCGTTCAAGATTTGAATTTCTACTAAGCTTTGGAGTGTACGTGTTTCACAAGTGATAAAGCGATTATTGAATTTCAGGAGGCACACATATTTAATATGATCAACTGATCAATCCAAATAGGTATTTTGGTTGAGAACAGATTTACGTGCTTTATGCATATCTCCTGAAATTCAATAATCGCTCTATCACTTGTGAAACACGCACACTCCAAAGCTTAGTAGAAATCCAAATCATGAACGCAAGCCAATTGAATAATAAACCCCAGTGAAAGAATTTGCAGCGTTTTTTGTTGTAAGTGGTCAAATCTTAACTCAATTTAACATAGGTACATGAAGTACGTAAATTTTGAAGAATACGCTCATCATGCTGCATGACTGGAATTTTGAAAATTTATTTCTCATCTTCAGATGGTTTGTCCGCTACTCAGCGCTTTTTCCGTCGTAATCCCAGACAGTAAACGCAAAGTGCCGTTACTCATCGGGAATGGAAGCCGATAATTAATTTAAAAAGGGGAGGAACGAAGGGCGAGAATTACCGGAGGGGTGCGCGTTCCCCTTTCCAAACTTAATTGGAGACAAAAACAGGACCATCGGCGTGGAGGGCAAAAAAAAGGGGTCTGACTATTGGTTAGGAGCGATACAACCTCATACAATAAAAATGGAATACTGAGGAGACGTACAAGAGAACATTTATCCCCCAGTTCAGGCTTCACGACGAGTTGGACAGTCACTCCTATGTGTGGTAAATCACGGTGGTTCCGCCACAATGGGTTTCCAACCATTACTATCGCACCCTCCGTCGAGATAAACCGCAAGTTATTGGGATGAGTAATGGCCCCCCCTATCTCCCTTCTAGTGGGTCGCTCCTTATTGCTTGATGACAACTGCCGCCTAACTCAATAGTTATAAAAAGAGAAGGGACTTTGACAAAACGTTGAAAATATTTATTTAGATTCATGTAAAACTATGCATATAACTGCTACTGCGATATTGTGATCAGTTACTTCATTACTACATACTACGGATGTTGAAAAATATAGATTTATAAAAAAAAAACCGATACTTTTTGCTCGATATACAGGGTAGGATTCAAAAGTAATGAGCCTTCCTTCAAAAAGGCAGATTTATTGAGCTGATTGATACAAGTGAAAAAAGATATCTTCAAAATCATTTCCACTCCGGTCCATCAATTCAATTGGCGGTTCAAGATTGAATTTCTCTAATCTTTGGAGTATAAAAAACCAGTGAGAAGAGGTGATTATTGAATTTCAGAAGCACACAAATATGATCAACTGATCATCCGAAATATCGTATTTTGTTTGATAACAGATTTACGTGATAAACATGCATATCTCCTGAAATTCAATAATCGCTCTATCACCTGTGAAACACTTGACCAAACAATTCCAGTAAAATACCGGTCAGTGAACAGCTACCATTTTTTTTTTCTTAGTTTTGACAATTATGGGCCATAATATCGACCCAATCATGAAAGAATTTAGCGGAGATGGTTTAACAATCCATTGAGTATCAAAAGAACAATTTTTTCTATTTTTTAAGTCTCAAACATTGTACTAGTAGTGGGACATCAAATTACGAAACATCCAGCTAGTGGACTGGAAGTTTTCGAAAATTTCGAGTTCCATCTTCAGATGGTTGAAAAAAACTTAATTTTCCGTCGTAATTAATATTTTAAATTCAATGCCGACTCATCGGGAAGGAAAAATTATTTTATTCGGAGAACGAAGTTTTACAGCCCATCTTACCGAGGAAACTCACTGACCAAATTCCCTTTCAGACCAAAAACATTTTCATTCTGGCAAAAAAAGGTGGTCTGACTATTGGTTGATACATGTTGACATTAAATTTGGAAACTTTTTCGAAGACGTTCAAGTGGTTTTATCCATAGTTCCTTCACGAAGTTGGACCTCAGCATGTTCTAAATCACGTTTTCCACAATGGGTTTCCAACCATTCTATCTCAACTCCGTCGAGATAATTTTCTTTAGAACATCTATTAAAATACATGGTGGACTTTCTGCATCTAGATAATTTTTTCATTTAATTGCTTGACATGAAATCATTTGACTCGCCTAACTCAATTAGTTATCAAAACAAAAAGAAGGACTTCGACAAAACATGTTGAAAATATTTATTTAACTGGATTCATTTATTTCAAATGAATATAACTGCTACTCTCGATAATGTGATCACGTTCCTTCATTGGAAATTTTACGGATGTTGAAAAAGCATAGATTTATAATAAAAACCGATACTTTTTGCTCGATATACATGGTAGGATTCAAAAGTAATGAGCCTTCCTTCAAAAAGGCAGATTTATTGAGCTGATTGGTACACAGTGACTAATAGTATTCAAAATGTTCCCCTCCGGCATCAATGCACTTCTGGAGGCGGCTTTTCCAGGACTCCTAGGCATCCCTGAAGTCCTGTTCCGCGCAAGCGAAGGGACATCAAGGACAGCTGGAAGCTTCACCACGATAACGCCCCCAGCCACACTGCCTTCATTGTCACCGACTGCCTGGCCAGAGTCAACGTTCCCGTGGTGTCCCAGCCTCCCTACAATCCGGACTTGTCGTCTCCTGACTTCTTCTTGTTTCCTTAAAATCATCGCTGAAAGGAAAACGTTTCGACTCCATCGAGGACATCCAAGCAAATGTCAAGGCAGCCCTTGCAGCAATCTTGGAACAGGACTTCAGGGATGCCTTTGAGTCCTGGAAAAGCCGCCCACAGAAGTGCGTTGATGCCGGAGGGGAATTTTTTAAGACTATCAGTCACTTTATTCAATAGAGAGACAAATTTGGTCCGTAGTTTCTTTAAAACTGTTTATTCGTTGGAGCTTTCTACAATCTTCCAATTGTCATCGTCAGCTATATCAACAGCAACGATTGGTGATCCAGTTGGTGATAAACTGGACCATCTTGTTGCTGGTGATATAGCTGACGATGACAATTGGAAGATTGTAGAAAGCTCCAACGAATAAACAGTTTTAAAGAAACTACGGACCAAATTTGTCTCCCTATAGAATACTATAACTAAAGGAAGGTCCTCACCAAAGAAGTTTGAAGACTATTAGTCACTTGACCAATCAGCTCAATGAAGCTGTCTTTTTGAACGAAGGCTCATTACTTTTGAACCCTACCCTGTATAAACATTTCTCCCTCTCCCCATATACTATGCGCAAGTGGCACAAACTTTCTTATTTTAAATGAGAACCCGAATTTTTTACTGCAGATTCGGATTCTACTCAAAATTTCATGAAAATTTTATCCCTCAGCCAATTTTCTTGATTGCGCGCAAGAGGTTCTGCGAGCACGCAAAGTTGCGCAACCCCAAAACTGTCAAATAGTGGAGGATGGTGAACTCTAAAGTGTGGGACATGAATTTGAATTGTTCCTCAACGCTGATTTATGTGATGCTATCCGTTTCTTGATTCAACTAAAGTTTTGAGGAATAATGACCGAAATTGTTTATTTCGCGTGAAAAATCATCATTTATGACGACTTTTAACTTTCAGATTAAGATGATTTTTCGCTTGACCACTGAAGAAGGTTTCAATCTCCTATTTTTACATTTTTTAACCAGACCTCGAAAGTTAAACCCCGTAAAAATCTGAAAACAGGCGCCCGAAATAAAATAAAAAACGCTGCAAATTCTTTCACTGGGGTTTATTATTCAATTTCATTCATTTTGCTTGTATTCATGATTTGAATTTGTACTAAGCTTGGGAGTGTGCATGTTTCACAGGTGATAGAGCGATTATTGAATTTCAAGAGGCACACAAATATGATCAACTGATCAATCCAAATAGGTATTTTGGTTGAGAACAGATTTACGTGCTCTATGCACATCTCCTGAAATTCAATAATCGCTCTATCACCTGTGAAACACGCACACTCCAAAGCTTAGTAGAAATTCAAATCATGAGCGCAAGCCAATTGAATAATAAACCCCAGTGAAAGAATTAGCAGCGTTTTTCCGATTCAGCCCCTGAGTGTATCCTGGATGCCTAACTAGCGCTTCTAGCGGTGGAGCTTGTTAGTTCGGATCTCCATTCATGGAACTTGAAAAAAAGACTCGAGATTGACACTACCTTCTGGAAAAGTTGTGTACCTTCATGTTCCATGGTTATATTGTCGAATAAACGAATTTCTCAACTGTGAGTATTGTGGAAAGTGTGACGTATGACATTTGTCACGATTGGCGATCGGCCATTGCTGTGTCGTTGTGTTGTCCTGAGGAATTGTCGTTTCGCGATAAGTTCTGTTTCTTCACTAATCTTCCCAAGTGTTTTTATCTCTCTCCATCTGATTATTCATCCTCATAACTCCAACTTTCTTGTAGTTAACGTTGCACGGTTCATAGCTTAGTCTACATTTCTTTTCTCACGTTACTTTACATGTTTCCTGCAATACGGGGTCCAATCACTTCGCAAATGTACGCAGTTTCCTTCTAAGTTATCGCAAGGACCGTAACTATTTTCCGTGAAAATTCGTCCCGCTTCATAGAGACAACTGTCATTTTTATCGACTCCGATTTCCTTTTGAGTTTCTCACTGAATCGTAACCTCGTCACAATTTCATCAACATGTCTACAGGACCCTACAGCTATTCATACATCTTCAAGTACATCATTATCGGGGACATGGGTGTCGGGAAATCATGTCTCCTTCATCAGTTCACTGAAAAGAAATGTGAGTCATCTTCCCGTTGAAAACTTAACTGTTGCGCTTAATTTCCTTTTCGTTGGGGTCAACCAACGTAGTTCTCTAATAAGTACCTTCAATGAAATATTTCCGTTTCCTTCTAGTTATGGCCGATTGTCCCCATACCATCGGCGTCGAGTTTGGGACCAGAATAATTGAAGTTTCTGGGCAGAAGATCAAGCTTCAAATTTGGGATACTGCTGGACAAGAGAGATTCCGTGCTGTGACTCGGTGAGTTGACCAAGTATTTACCTATTGTTCGCCAGGTACCTTGCTGTCATTTGGGTTCGGCCGTTCACATTGCAGGTAGCTAACTTACCTGGAAGTAAGAAATGACTCATCCGTTAGTCGTGACGATCGGAACACAAGTTTTTACCATCGGCTAAAAGATTTCTCCTCAACAATTTGGAATCAATCTGTTATTGTTACTTCATCAAGTACCTTTCTGATCTGACTTACCAGCTTTGTTAGGTTTTACATAAAGGTACCTATTAGAGTTGCCTTTTCTGGCTTTTGTTTACCTTGTTCATCCAGTTTCGTTAATTTGAAGAGTACAGGAATTATCAGCACGCTACGTCTAAACTCTCATTCTCTATATTTCAAAGTGTCAGCATTGTAAGTTAAATAGAAAATTTAATACTTTTTTAAAACTCGCTCGTCAGATACGGGTGGGTCCTGACTCCACTACCTTGTCATTGTTTGACAGCTTCATTGTGGAAAGGTGTTAGTTCATCGCACAGTACAGGTTTGTTAGACCGAAATTGGGATTGAATGAGCAAATTAATAAATATGCACATCTATAAATATTACAATCCAAAAACTGATGGAAATAGCGAAAATAGAAGATAGTGGTTGATTGTGAAGATCTGAAAACTCCGAAATATGTTTCAAAACAAGACCAATATTCTTAATCGAACGAAAAAAGACGACAAAAAATCGACAGTTCAAGCTGTTTGAGAAGCCCTGAATGGATTCCTGTTAGGATTCCCTCTATTCCTCTTCCTGAAATAAAATTCAAAATTTCAAAAGGTTCTTGCAGAACTAAACTAAAATTGGAGTCAACAAAAAATTTATTTGAAGTAGTCAATAAAATAGAAGAGAATATTGAAGAAATATTGTTTCAACATTATTTGTCATTATGTTAGCCTTATTTAAACTTCATAGATTATCCACCAGGAAACGGGGTGTTGTTGTATGCAGGCTGGAAATTTTGTTATTTATTTATTCATTAACATTCCGACGTTTCGGAGTGGTAGGACACTCCATCATCAGGGGATAACTTCTTTTGGACATACATCCTCGTCATATTACTAGCAGCTGTCTGCTCACTGCAGTCAAATTGGTCAACAATAAATCCTTCTTTTTAATTTATCCAGCAATTCTTCATAATCCTACCTGATATTCTCCAGTGATCAACAATGTATTCTAGTAATAAAACATCTGATAAAGACTCTGTATTAATAACAACAATTACTTTGAACAATAACACTTAACCATTTACATATCACTCTTTGACTAGAATTTGAGGATCACAGATAGGCAGGAATTTAATTAAGTTCTGGTATATGTAATTTATCTTTAATAATCAAATTGTTGAAAAATTTGACTGCAGTGAGCAGACAGCTGCTAGTAATATGACGAGGATGTATGTCCAAAAGAAGTTATCCCCTGATGATGGAGTGTCCTACCACTCCGAAACGTCGGAATGTTAATCAATAAATAAATAACATAATTTCCAGCCTGCATACAACAACACCCCGTTTCCTGGTGGATAATCTATGATTTTTTCAACACTATTAACCCCTGCTCTTTCCTATTGAAAATTTAATGTGAAACGAAATTATAAACCGACATCTTTATTGATCACAAAAAAGGATGATATACATCGTTCGAGAGTTCTTGCTTGAGCAGCGATTGAAAGGATTGTCTATTTCCCCCTCCCGTCAGCAAAAACCCAATTCCCGAAGTTTGTTGCAGAACTAGACTAAAATTGGGATTGAAAAAAGTTAGAATCACAAGTATCGGTTGAGAACTTAACGTGAGTAGCGCTGACAAAATTACCCCCACCAATTCCTCTTTTTTTAAACGTAAAATTCCAAATTTCTTGCACAACTTGAGACAAATTGGGATTGAACAAAAAAATCATGGAAATCGGTTTTTAAGTGCAGGTTGGGCAGCGTCGACGTAATTGGTCACAGCCGCATATAATCACACACGCACAGACCTATCGTCTGCTTCACGGATTTCGGTCTTGAGCGCCCCACACACTGTCAGTTCAACTGAAGATAATCGTATGGCCGTCGATCGGGGTTGCCCACACATTCATCAGTTGATCTGAAGATAGTGGACTGCAGTTTACCCAAAACGGAAGCAGCAGTCGTCAGGCAAGCTAGGATCGGATGAGAGATCCGTGATAGGAAAGCAAGTGCCCCCCGCCACTCACTGCCAGTTGGCCTTCAGTCATGCGGTCCGCTGCCTCCGATTTTTCAAGTTTCCATCAGTTTTGTGTGAGATAATGTTTGTGCTGTCATTCACCAGCTGAGATTGGTCTGATGCCCTTGACTGACAGTCCGCCAGAAGATGCTGACCTCCAGCTTGTGCTATCATCTGCATTTCAGTACAGCTGCATGCAGGCGGCTGACTGCTCGTCTATTGAACTCGGTGATGTTGGTCTTACGATCGCCTGTTGAGGCGATGCCCTGCAGACAATCGCTTAGTGTATGGGCCCCTTTACAATAGTTCGGCTGATTTGTATTGCGTTTTTTTCACTCATGTTATGGTTGTCCCATACTTCCCTGTATCAATTCCAAAGCCACGTTTACACTGCTCGAGCATTTGCGATTGAGCGTTTGCCGGTACTCAACGAGCACCATTGTTGACACTGCCCGAGCATTTCCGACAATCAGTCACACGCGAGCATTTCCTGCAATCTGATGGCACGCATGTACCGCACCGCTGCATCAATTGTGTTTCTACATCCTCTAATAAATAGGAAAAGGGCCGTATATGGGAGTCATCGTCAGGGAAGGCATTATTCTTCATTGCCGAAGGATTTAAAGGAGGATGACAGTGGGCTGTTTAACAATTTCAGTCGCATAAGACAAGAAGATTTCTCCTTCATACAAAATAGAAGGAATCATCTCCGAAAAGAGATACCAACTTCCTTAAGAGCGTTCCTGCAGCTATCCAGTTGGTTACGGTGTCAGACGATGTTTGACGTTGCGCAGCAGTGGCTTCCCAGGCGTCACTTTTCTTTATTTTATTAAAATAAAGTTTGTGGTCAGGCTTCCACAGCTATGGGAACCCCTAAAGGAGGGAAAGTAACGTCAGACACTTTTCGCTTCCCCACTGCATCGTTGAACAGTCTAAATCAAATCTGAAACAATTTAAAAAATAACAGAAGTAAACGTCAAAATGAGAGAGATGTGACACCTTCAACAACTTGGCTGGGACTAGATTCCATTCGACGAACATCGGTCCGGTTGGTTTATGCTGAGTGCGCTAAGAACGAGCACGTTTTTAGCATGTGTGATGGAAATGGTTAGTTGCCCCCTTCCCGATTTTAGAATCCGTCGCCTTGGGAGACGAATGAGACGCCTTCAAGCGTCTGGGCTCTGACTGTGGCGGAGTATTATCAATGCATCCAGCTCATTGGAATTGGCAACTATACCATTCCATCATCTCACACATGATAGGCAAGATTGGTTGATGAGGATGGCTTTGATGATTCGTCGGAAAACCGACGTTGGGCGAGTCAGCCTCAAGTTTGAGCAAGCCTTCTGCGCAAACATTGCTCGGCTCGAAGCGACTGTTGGCACTGCCTGAGCCTCGGACAAACGTTCGTTCGAAGCACCTGCTCGCTGCAAATGCTCGAACAGTGTAAACGAGGCTTAATAGGAGTCCTTCTACGTATAGTCTTATAGTTTCTTTATATTTATTTTATATTCTTTATAAAGTTTTATAGTTTCTTTATATTCTTTTACACTTGCTTTGCATTTTTTTGCGTTTCGGCGACTTATTAACACTATTTTCTGGTATGTTGTTAACTTGAGTGAAATTCTCGTTTCTGAACTACGCATCTCTGCTGCAGATTTCTGAAGTAATAATTAAATAAGTTATTGAAATAACGTGCTTCTAGGTCTTACTATCGAGGTGCTGCCGGGGCTTTGATGGTGTATGACATTACTCGTCGATCGACCTACAACCACCTAAGCAGTTGGCTCACTGACACAAGGAATCTCACCAACCCGAGCACGGCAAGTGATATTTTTTCAGCCTTCTCATTAAGCTTTGCAATTCATAGACGTTTTGAAGATTTTCGACTTCTAACAATTGAGTTCTTGTGGGGGAATAACCAATGGTGGTTTAGGGCTTAGAGGGGTCTCATTCGACTCATTGATCCTTGTTCCACTCAACCCTAACGAAAAACTATTAGGGTTGTTTAGGATTGTTTAGTTTAAAATGTAGTTAATTATTTTAGAATTGGGTTTAGTATTGTTGAAACATTCCTCGACATTTTAGTTTTTTTCATTTTTACCCATCAAATGTATGTTATCTTTTAGAGTTGATTGAATTAAATTTCAGGCCCATCTCGTCGCATGTATCTACGCCGTTCCTTTCTCCTCAATCCCTCGTTGTTCTTAAATTTGAGTTTTGTCTAATGGTTTTTGCTTCCAAGTTCCAAATCACCTCCGCTTTTAATACCACTGTCAATACACGTACTGATGTGTGATTTTAATCGTGAATAGCTGCGGAAATTCTAACAAGAGACGAAGAAAGGATGAGAAAAATAGATTTAAACCCATTTTCTAGCTTTGGACAGTTACTACGGTGTTACAGGGACGCATACAAGGACGCAACGTGATGATTCACAATGAAGCCAAACCGTTTCTCAGTGGTGGTCCTAGGCTTACATTTGGGGGGGGGGGGGGTCATTGTTAAAAAATGTAATACATTTTTTTATCAAACCAGAGCCAAGTCCTTACCTAAAGATTTTCAATGAAACTTAGGTCTATCTTTAACATTTTTTCCCGTACAATAATTATCAGAGGAAGAAAAAAGTGTGTTTGCAAAATAAGCTTATTATAAACCATAAAATTAAAAATTTGGGGGGGTCATGACCCCTGTGACCCCCCCCCCCCCTTGGATCCGCGCCTGCCGTTCTTTTCTCAAAGAGTAAAACAGCTTGGGAGTAAAGTGTTGAGAGAGTTTTATGGAACACCACAGGTTTTATATTAAGTAATTTTTTGAAACAAAAATGAAAAATCAAAATAATTGGCGTTGGAAAAGGTTAGTAGTTGGAAGGTGATCTTGTTTTTTTTTTTTTTTTTTTTTTCCTCCAAACATGGAGAACAAAGAATGACAGTTTAGCTTGTAACTAATAATCAGTGTAGAATCCACTGGATTATAAGTTTTCATGCTCTTAATATTCGTATATGGATCTTGACTTGTTTGTAAACAAAAATTTGGAAGGGTGAAACCTTGATATGGGGTGTGCATTATCCACTGTTTCTTAAGAAGTATGAAAATAAGAGTACAGCTTTACTGAAAGTTCGAGGATGGTACTGAAAATTGGCTGTTGTTAGGTACTTTGATACTAGGATTGACTATATTTTTATTTTAAATGAATCCCTTGCTGCTATCTTACATTCGATGAAACAAATATTGGAAAACCTACGATATGTGTATAATGTTGACTGAACTGGAATGTAAGGGTATGTCAAATGAGTATCGCAGCAAAAATTGCTGGATAAATAAAAACAGAGTAAGATAGAACGTTGCCTATATTTCCACGGAAATAATGAGTTACACAGTTGCATAGATTTCGACGGTTGGGTCATCAGGAACAAACATGAACTGGAGGTACATCACAGAAAGCACATCTTGTATAGGCCCAAGTGAAAGGAGATTGAACCCCATTGGCTCAGGTAAGTGAAAGGGACGGGGAGGACCAACCAATGCCACTTGAGACTTACAAAGTGAAAGGGGCACAAATAGTGACAGGAGAGGAGCCAAACTTAAAGCAAGAATGAACCCATCAATGGTGAAATATTTTGAGGAATAACCTCATTTAAACATTTTCCTAACCTATCACTCTTAACAATTTCGAATTTTTCTAGCACATCCAACATACCTCCCTTTGGGCAAAAGTGTGGAAATTCTACATGTTGCCTGTTCGTCAGATCAAAAATAAAGCTATGATTGGACTCATTCAGATGACTTGCAAAAGCAGAATCACCTTTATTATCCCTTTTCGCTTTATTCCTGAACTTTAATTTTATCCTTAAAAGAACCCAAGGAAGTTTTAAGATTATTTTGATTTATAATTTAAGAATGATTATAATAATAAGATTCAAGTGTAACTCATTATTTTCGTGGAAATGTAGACAACGTTTATCTTACTCCGTTTTTATTGAAATGGGTTTTCAAAACTTCGTCGCGAGTGACTTAATCCTTATGTTGCTTGATAAACTAAAACCTACAAGTTTTATTGCACCAAATAGCTTGGAATTCTAAATTACTAGATTAATTTATTTTGCGTTGGAGTTATGAAAACTTGGGGATCTAAAATCTCATTTCGAATAGAAATTTAGAATCTTCGGAAATATTATGGTTCATTATAGATTGGTTTATAAATTGTTATTATTTCTGTTACTTTACGGATAATGAGTTGACAGTACAATAAATTGAGTTGAACGATTTTCCGTAGGTAATATTTCTCATCGGAAACAAATGCGATTTAGAGGCTCAGCGAGATGTGACGTACGAGGAAGCCAAACAGTTCGCGGAAGAAAATGGTCTTATGTTTGTCGAAGCCAGCGCCAAGACGTGAGTTCATTTTAGTTAAATACCTTCAAAAATTATTAGTGATATGATTATTGATTGATTTCTTATTATTAATTATTCTTCCACATTTCACGGTTTATAGCGGCCAAAAGGTGGAAGAAGCATTCCTGGAAACTGCCCGAAAAATCTACCAAAGCATCCAAGACGGACGGTGAGTTTGTTGCCTATTTTATTGTACAACATTCTCGATTTGTTTACCTTGTTGGTTCTTTTGTGCCTTATAAAGTTTACCTTTCGTAAATGACCTCCTTAGTGCTCTCTCCAATTCGTTTAAAAATTATGATGACAAGGAAGTAATGATGATGATGTCTGTTGACAATATGTCGGCTTTAGTTAGAGCCTGAACTCCTGAAAATTATTAATTAACATTGCTCATGCGAGGTCAAGTATAATGAGTGGAGCAGAGTCAACTATTTAGCCCTGAATGATGACAAGACTTAGGTATTGAGATTTGGTACAGGAGATGGTAGTGGGATGGAACGTTGCTCAGTAACCCTGCTTGGCCTGACAGTATGTGTTTGGTCCTTGTCCCGGGATGTTGGTGTATCAAATCAGATGGCTATCTTTTCCTCTATCAGCAAAGATCTTGTTAAAGGCTATGGTCTCTTTTAATGGCGCCTGCGTTACGGAGTTTTAATCAGGGAGGACGTTAGTGTGTGTTTTGACAACATTTCTCCTTTAGAAGGCTCTAGTCAGGCTAATAAAATTCCCTCCTGCAGACGCTCTCTGTAAGCCTATTGCTTCCGAGTCTACCAAGGTAGCGGAAGCATTGTTTTCACTTTCGGAATGTGAAAATTTTTTTTGTCTCCAAAATCAAAAATTCCACTCGCATTTTGCGTTTTAGACCTTTCTGAACAATTTTGGTTCCGTGTCTGTCTGTCTGTCAGCAAATCCTTGTTACGGGCAAAACTACACGAAGTTATAGTCCGATTTTGATGAAATTTTCAGGGATTGTGCGGGTTGGGATGTAGATGGTCCCCTATAGGTTTCATGACCCCCGGATCAATTAGTAGTCTCTGCGCATGCGCAAACGAAATTCTTGTTACACGCATAACTCCGGGAGTTCTTGACCAATTTCGATGAAATTTTCAGGGATTGGTCGGTTTGATGTGTAGATGGTCCCCTATGAGTTTCATTACCCCCGGATCAATAGTAGCCTCTGCGCATGCGCAAACGTGAAATCCTTGCCACAAGCATAACTGCGGGAGTTCTTGACCGATTTTGATGAAATTTTCAGGGATTGTTCGGTTTGATCTATACAGTCATGTTATGGATACGAGGAAGCTATGTGCCACACCCACTTGGCTGACGTTTTCTAGGGGCTCAAGCCTTCTGATATAACTAAACCTTTTGAAAACCAAGGCTTTATTATCCAGAATTCAACATTACATATGAAATATGATTTTTTTAAGTATACACAATATTGGTTGCTTAGGAACGAGTCATACGTCGTAATTAGTGTTAATTATCTAATGGAGGGTACCACCACATTTTTCTCTCCATCAATTTGAAACATAGTCGCCCAGGTAGTCAGGTTTAGATTGGATCCTTGAGCTTCTCTGGGGGAGTTCATCTTCAACAGTTGAGCCATGCAATTCTGGCGAAAGTGACTCTTGTAGTTGCTCCGCAGGCTCTTCACTGAGGGACGGAGGTGTATCATCAATATTGGCAGGAGGAGAGTTTCCATGATCCAGGTGAGCATCTCCATAAGGAGCTAGGTGTCTCAAAGACACATTTTCTTCACGCCCATCAGAGAGCCGAACCAAGGCGTGTTCAGGGCTGGCTTCAATAAGGTGGACTTCCTCGACTGCTGTCATGTACTTATTTCCTCGCACATGCTTTCTCATGAGGATTTTTCCTGGCTCTGTTGGCCATGATGGAAGTGAGGCGCCGTTCGAAGATCGACGATGAAAGGAAATCATCCTTCCGTGCGGGATAGCATTAGTTGTAGTGCGCAGTAAAGATATCACCACACCTTCCATCTATTGCCTGGCTGTACTAACCTAGAAGAAGAATTGTACTGATGACTCCAGATGCTTGGTGATATCCGTGGTTATAATATCCTTGTTCAGTTGAAAAAGCTATCAACATTCTCAATGGAACTTCAATAGTTGTATTTTTAACTTCTTCTTTGTACCATATTTTCTGTTTGTCCTATCTATTTATTGTCCAGTACCTTTCCTTCGTTTCCTTGTCATGCCGTCTTATGATGGCTTTTTGTTCAGTGACTGTGATATTTTATCCATTTATACTTTTCTGATTAACTGCCCGAGGATAATTTATGAAATTACTCGTACTCTAGTTACTCTGTTTACAAATATTTTTAAATTTTTGACAGTCTTTATTAGTATAAAATCTGTCTAATCATGATTGTCGATTGCCGCCAGGTAGGGTTGGGCCTGGGCACAACTCCCCTTGGAGTAATTTTAAAGGGAATTTAATTGAAGACTTTATTGGTAGTATTGTTCATCTTCTTCATCTCGGGCATCATGTCTAAAGCCGTCAATTTAATTACTGACGCTTTGTCATCTACTTGCATATGTTGGCAAATGAAGAAGATTATTATCATTACCACCAATGAGTCTCCTCGTACATTCACAAGTGTTTTCAGCCAATATGAAATGATCTTTTGATTGACAATGACAAGAAAGGTATTTTGTACAATTATCAAACAAAAATTAATAAGAAATCTAATTTAAAACTTTCTATACATTTAAAATGTTGGACTTACATGTGGCAATATTGACAACCTCGTCGTGCATTGCAGGTTGGATCTAAATGCTGCTGAATCAGGCGTTCAGCACAAACCATCTCAAACTGGACGAACTACACTCACCAACGACCAAACCAACAAGGATACCTGCCCTTGTTAGGTGAGTTATTCATCAATATTCGCTGATTTAATAAATTTTTTGCTCAAATTGAAGTGGTCAATATTTTAAAATTCGTCCAAATAGTTATAAGGTCATGAGGGGCAAGTCGATACTCTCTAAGTTCCGTACACATAGACAGTAAATCACTAACCTGCAGACTGATCTAGGAATTATTTTTTCCAATACAATTCATATTATCTATATTAAAAAATATTAACATTTCAAAATGATTGTCAAACTTCAAAAAACTGGGTTTTGCAACAGTTGAAATTCATATCTGCTCAGCAAGAACCATTGTGGAGGTGAAAGCACAATTCCATTTTCAACCCAAGCTTCATTCGTATTATTACAGCAAAGAAGACAAGGGAATCAGAAAATTGTATCACTTACCTCACATCTGCAGAGCCAATCTACCTTTTTGTAGTACTGAGGGTTGAACTTGCAGAGGGTAGAATAGTGGAATGATTTCTGCTTCCCTTTGAGGTTTGTTGCAGTCCTGTCAATACTGACATTTTGTGCCCTGTGTCGCAAATAACCACTTTTTGCTCCTCTGACAATTTAGCGAACTCACGTTTTGTAGCCTTTACGTATTCAGCGCGTACTTACAGCTAACACAATTTAGTCACAAGGGTTGGATCTGGTAATAGGATGAGAGTGTGTTTTGGTGATTAGATGCACACATTCCAGCAGGTGAGTGGACAACTAGATGTGCTCCCTCAAATTTGGGATTTGGGCGCTCTCTCATTGGTTCATTTTTTGGACCTCGATAGAATCAAACGCTGTGTTCTCCTTCCATTTGGAGCACGGCTGACTTGTGCTCTGGACAGCTAGCCCCTAACGCCCCCTCACCAACTCACGACTCCACCATCCTCTCACCCATCCTAAGGCTTTGTTTGGTGCATGAATTTGAAACTATTCTGCTCTCCAATGAGGATTAATGGGGAAAAGTCGGAAAACAGTATGATAAAACTATAGTTATTATTATTATCAGGCATCTTTTTCATTTTGGCTGGGGAGTGCAGATGCGCCTGTGCTCCTGTCTGCAGCTACCCCTGTCTCTCTCTGGTTTTCCTCCTCTGATCCCCTTCTTCATATTCTTCATTGACTATTCAGGAGGAGGAAGCGGGTGGTTGATCAGATTAAGAGGTGGGGAAGGTATCAAGACTGCTTCTCTCCCCTCGACAATGGTTGCCCAACTATAGGCCCCAATTGGAGTCCACGTGCGAAAGAAAATGGCACTCGTAGTTTCTTATACAGCCGATCGTGAATTTTATTTCAGAATAGTTTTCATTAACGTATTCAGTCTTCAACAACCTTGTTAAGGAAGTACGAAAATTGTTAACTTCCTCCTGGTGTTTAATAACTGATTTTCTGAAATGTGTTATGAAGTGTCCAAAATGCTCACTTCGATATTTTCCGTATTAAAGGATGTTTGGAGACCTTCTTGTGTTGTAAACTATCTGTTTTTATGTAGTTTACCTATTCTAAGGGACAGAGCAATCTATTGAAGTCACCAAAATGAAAAATTTCTCGAACTCTAGTAGGATGTGGGTTATGACATGATCTAAACTCATATCCATTCGTAGCCCATAAAGAGGAGCACTGGATCAGATGCCCCCAGGCCTGGCCTTCGTAAGGGGTCCCGGATTTTTGCTCGTTTGAATGTTAGAAGCTCCTCGTTTAATTTTAATTTGGTTTGGAAACTTTGGAAGAATTAATAAATACACAAACACAAAGCTGTAGAACTCAATCATTCTTTATTTTCTACAATGGTTAAGGTAGTTCTTAGACGCTTAGGGGGGTTGCTCTGGGGTAGCCAGGGCCTGGATTCTTTCTCCATGGCCCTGTCTATACGTTTCATAAAAATTATGTATGGATGTAAGTTTAAGTTTTTTGGGATACCCTAGCGGGGGGTATTTGATCTCTTTTGAAGCTCCTTTATACCCTTAGGCTTCATTCCTTTTCATGCACCAATGGAATCAGAGTGACTCTTATTGGCCCTTACCAACTGGTCTCTCCTCGTTTATACTGTACTGTTTTAACAATCCAGTTGTGGAAAATAGTGATGTGCACCTTCAGGGCACCCCAGGCAGGAGAGTCGACACTCTTTCTAGTCTCCTTCATTCTCTTCAACTTCTGTTTGCTTGTTGCGGTGGCCTTGGATTTCAAAGTACTTTGTAGCCAGGCCAAAACAACCAGGCGTATACCTGAAGGTTTGCTGTGAATGTCAGCAGAGGCTATGTGTATTGGTAGCCATGTCCAAGTACTACCACACACTGTGTGAGCATGGCAGGGCTTCCAGAAATTCATAATTTGCTCATCATGATGCCATGTCAAACTGCTGTCTTATCATTACTTTTTAGTTAGCATTACCAACTACAGAAATACTTTATGCATGAATTTACCAACTTGTTTGATTTCAGGTTGGCTTTCTGTGATGAAAAAGGAAGCAACTTTCCCCCTCATTTCAGGTGCTCTTTCTCTCTGCAAAGAGCTCACGAAAAAAAAAAACAAGTTATTTCTAACCATCAAGTTATGCTATCCTTCCCACACACTTAATTGATAATGTAAATATTCACTTTTCGCTATCAGTGGATGCACGTTGACTGTTATACTAAAATTTTGATCTGGACCCCCTCCCCATCCCTCCACTCATTGTTCCTTGTCCAAGTCAAGCTCTGCTTAATGTTTTAACAAAGAAAATAAGTGCAAATAACATTATTGCGTAATGTAAATGACCCTTATACTCTATTTAGTGGAAATCATTTCCACTACTTCCAAACGAAAAACTGCTGGGAATTTTTCTTGTAGATTCGATAATGTTGCTGGCTGGAAATTACCTCAAAATCCATCAATGAAAATGCGGTTTTCTGCATGTTTCTTGAACATTTTCGCTTATCATTGTATCATTTTCGTAAGGTGATACAATTACCAAACATTCAAATTCATAGCTCCCACCCGTATTATATCCAACCAGTATTCTTTTTACCGTTCGCACCTATCTTAAGGAATAACTATTAAATTGTGGGCATTTATTGCACGGAGGAGGGACATTACATTATGCACCGTGGACCTTAGAGAAGCTTTAGAAGGTTGCTCCCTATCATTTACTTCGGTTTATCTATATTCCATGAAATGTAGTGGGTTTTCGATCCTTCAATTTAATGTTATGCTTTGTGTTAATTACTGCATAAGTGAATGTACAGAATTGCTTGATATATATATATTTTTCATTATGTTCTTTGAATCGTTGTTAACATTGGTTATAAAAAGATGGCTCTCATACTTTTTTTCTCTAGTGGTCAAGAAACCAGGATGGACTAATGTTTTGAATACGTTGTACTATTTAGTCGAAGCCATTCCAATAGTAAGATTTATTGAATAATATGTAACGAAAATGGATTTTAAAAATAAGAAAAAAAATGAACTTAATAGAAAGAGAAAAAAATGTAAGTGACACGACCGTTATACAAAATCATATCATTTGTATTTTGTGTCAAATAAAACGTCATCCAACTCGTAGTTCAGCGTGTTTGTGTCCAAATATGTTCCTTCGTCACGTTCACGCGTTTCTTACACTATACGTATATATGTTTTCAAACAGACTAAAGATAATGAAGGTGTTATCACCTGGATAAGCGGTTGAGTCTGTATATGTGAAATAACTAAGTGACATGTTTTTTGGCAGTACGGTTAATGCTGACATTTTTCGCTAAAACTAACAGGTGTGAAGGATAACAGTTGAACCTTGCACTGGCAACTATAGTTAGTTCTAGTTATCCAACTAATTTAGTTGTCATTATTAGTTAACTAATGTTTTGCCCATCTCTACTGACGGCACTGATGAAGGGAAAACATTTGTTGAGATTACCTACAACTTTTTAACATTCTGGGATCGTTATCTCAAAACTCAGTTTCAGCGTGTACATCACAATACACAGTTGTTCTCCTGAGGGGGAGGAACTTAGGGTTTCCCCCCAATGAAAAATTGTTCTGACTTTGACAAGAACTTGGTGAAACAATGATTAACCCAAGGGTATGGAGTAGGGATGGGATATCGAAGGCATGGTATCGATATCACTACTGATATCAGTATCGGGCTCCCTGGTATCGATACCAGCAAGATATCGGACCAGAGATATCGATATTCCTGATATCAGAATGGTGTTTGTGTCAGCTTTAGCAGTTTAGTGGGTGGTTCCGTCGGAGATCTTGCATTTGCACCATTTTCTTTTTTTTCACGATTTCTGTTGGAACTATACTTGAGAGTAAATTGAAATGGCTTTTTTCAATGTGGTTTCTCAGGTTACTCGTGTTACCCGAAGTTTTTTTTCACTTGCCAACTTTTCAGCTGTCAATGCGAACGAAAAAAGCCCACCGCTTACGTTTGGGTGGCATCTTTGTGAACACAATCACTTTTAGAGACAGTTAGAAAATAGCTAATATACGATTAGAGAAATGAATACAGAAAAGAAATGAAAACAACGAGAATATTGAATAGTGTTGGTTGAATAGTAGTTGAGGCAAAGAACTAATACTCTGATGGAGATGTAGGTAGGTTGTGTTAGAAGCCGCAGGTTATAAATACCTACTGATAACGATAACGGTTAAAGGATATCGATAGGTCGATGATATCGATACTAAGATATCGGACAGTTTGATTTCGATGTTATCGGATATCGATATCCCATCCCTAGTATGGAGTCAATACGACCTTGCGCTCAATTACACTTCGAGGTATGAAAAGAAAATGTAGTTACAAGCGAAATAAGGTTTATTGGAAAATAATAAAGTACAGTTTTACTCAATACAATATTGAAGATTAAAAATAGTGTACAATTGATTCATTCTGTTCATACTGCCCATGGGCAAAAACCAGTAGTGCTGTGAGTCTCCAGACTTATGACAGGTAGGCCACATAGTCTTCGCCTGAAAAAAAAAAAAAAAAAAAACAAGTGAATTTACATATCGCTGATGTCTGATTCTCAACAAAATTCCAGATTATCTATTTACTGGCGTGCTCTGTTAATACGATCATAATATCATATCACGCTAGCCACAGTCAACAATAAAGTAGGGCTTTTAAAAGAAGTTCCGCTTGTTCAGCATGACCAAATGAGCGAATTTTCGTTGTTACTCTTTATATACATTTATATACACCAGAAATCAATAATATTCCATGCCTTCAAAATATTTTTCAAAATTATATTCTACTGTAATTTTTTTCCATTGTGCTTTGTGTTAAATTTTCAATCGTTCTTTCTTTTTTGGTCATAAACATCCAACTTGCTTTAAAACAAATAAATCCTGCAAAGAACCCACAATTACAAATAAATCTCAATGATATATGAATTTCGAATCCTGTTGTCAATGGTATACACCAAAAATCAAAAACTGCATATCTAAATATCTGACCATATTTTGCAAGTCCCCCGAACACAAAGGAAGGTCCGACGAAATTGTGTGGGTCTAGCAAAATCTGGCATAGGGGTAGGGGTATCTGGTGGCTTCTCCTGCACCCCCCCAAAATAGGTTATTTATACGGTACCGAGAACACTGATTCGCAGGTATCATAGTGCTGTTACCATTTCTTTAAGTGGAAGATAAAAGAGCCTGGATCTGCAGTGTCTCGAATGTGAGGAAAGTCCTTCCGAAGCTGTTCATTAAATGTGTACCGCCACTAGGTACCTTTTCCACTCATGATTCCGGTGTAGATATTCTAATTGGTAAGCAAAGAACTACAAAGAAATCAGGCTGTACTGAGCAGTGTGGGAAATCAGTGAGCAGAATTCCAGAAAGCTGAAAGAAGACACGCCAATAGTTTTGCGCTGAAAGACAATGACGACCCTGTGTGCCTCGCACATTTCACGCATTCACTCGAAAAGCGTAATACACGTAGCAGACGATCGATAGGATGAATGTTGGATACCTTCATCTGACAACCGTAATGTAATCAGTGCGCATGCCCACATGCAGAGTGCCAACTTTGGTAATTGTATAAGAGCTACAGCGATACCAACCGCACATTAAACTAGAAGAAAAATAAGCGAAGTGTCGAATTTTGTCGATGGCAATAATCGGGGACAAAGGGGAAAGATTCAGAAAACCAGGGCCATAAACGGGGACGCGTTGGAACCAGGGACAGCGTATTGAAAACAGGGACTGTCCCCGGAAAACGGGGACATCTGGTCACCTTATCTAAGAGCAGTCCCACTGTTGAAGGTGTTCCATTCCAGCCATAAGTCTATAGGCCAGTGGTTCTCCATCAGAGCGTGTTTTGAGCAATTTTTTTAAATAAGAGTGTTCAACAACAGGAATGAGAAGAACGAACAACAAGCAGCTTGGGATAAATCACCATATTGCACCGCTGGTATTTGAGAGGATGGTACATTAGGTTCGTTTGTACTGTTAGTCCAGGATAGTTCTGAGCAAGCCAACAACCCCACTAAACTAAACAAATCAATTTAAATAAGTTTTTATTTTTGAGAGAGAAACGTAAATTATTAGAGCAAACCTGATGGATATATCAGCACGAGCAGACAGAGCCTGTTTGTTTTCCATGGATATGGCAATCAGATTCTGGCGTTTGGCCTTCCGTTCTGCCATCTTACGTTGTAAGGCTGCTACACCAACAACACTCTTCGAGTCCTTGCTGGTACAGTCTGCAGAGACAAGAAAACAAATGAAAGTTTTACTCTAAGAAAGATTTTGTGGTAGAAATAATATAAGTTGAGGATGAACTTCGAATTTAGCAATATACACAAGGAGGAGAATATTTTTCTGAGTAACATTCCAGGAAAAGTCGGTATACTTTTTGATTCTAGTTGACTCTTTGGGTATCTTTAGTAGATAAGTGCACAAAATGAACAAACGTTAAGGCAAACAAAGCTTAAAACTAAGAAAACCCTTTAAAATGCACGACATCTAAGCTCCTACTCGAATTACAAACTTTTCTAGAAATCATTAATGGGAATGGCACCCTTTGGCTAACAAAAAAGTTTGGTGACATAGTGCTTTTAAACATTTGGATTTGAATTAATTTGTCCTTCTCTTTTTGTATGAATATTTCTCTGTCGGGGTTTACTTGAATTGTAAATAGTGATCATACATTGAAAAGACACAGAAATATAAAAAATTCAGCGCTTAAAGAATCAGGATTTAAATAAAGATGAACTTCGATTGAGGTGTGGCTATTGTCACGATGGGAACAATAGGGAGGGATCGTTATGCAGACGTCAGCACATCGGTCCTGTCCCGGGGAGAGGTGGGTAGTGAGTGAGTGACCTTGTCTCAAAGAAATTCTCTTTCAAGTGAACTTGTCCCAAATGACCTGCAGAGGGAAGAGCTGCAGTTCATCACAAGACGTTTGCGACAGCATGGCTCCCCGCGACTGAACGTTCGAACTTCTCTTGGCAAGAGAAGTTCGAGACCTGCAGGTCGTTTTCGTAAACGTTCTTGACAGCATGGCTCCTGCGGCCGACATCGAACTACTCGGAGACCTGCAGGTCTGCCAAACTGTTCTTCACAAAGTGACTGCAGCTCACCCATCCGCCATTTGCTCGGGTTTCCTTCTAAACGAAGGACTCCCCTCATTGCAGAGTCAATGCTATTTTAACTTACTCAATACTAAACTACACTGGTCTATACTATACTGATCACAGAGTTGCTTAAATTTAATAAGCAGGTATTTATATGAAAATCTGCATGAGGACTCGAAAAATGACTAGGGAGTCGGGAAAGAGAGAGTAGTAGATGACTGTCATTTACCGAATTCTGACGGCAGATGAAGACAATAGAGGTTGACGGTCATGCCACGAGATAGTGGTAGTGGCGGTGACTGTCTCAAAATGGAGACGAACTGCAGGTCGCGTTCAATCTAGGAGTGAGCTGGTGAACTTCTCCTACTTACCTTGTCTCTGGACTGAGTGACCTGCAGGTCGTCTACTCCCTCAAGTGACCTCAGTTTACACACCTCTAGTCCTGGGTGCCCAACGCGCCTTCCCCTCAACCTCAGTCGTCAGTCGTTACTCAGCCGTTATTTGTCGTTCTGAGCCCTTGTTCGAGTTATTCCAACGCATCATCGTCATCTTATGTCAATAACCCCCCCATGCATACACGAAATGTAGAAGTTTGTATTGAAACGAACGCTGTGTTGCCAAATTAATAAGAAAGAATATTCCTTACGAGTCGTTTTTTAGTCTTCAAGACATAACAGTCGTGACACTTCACCGCACTGATAGGCAGTAAAATCTACTGGAATAGATTCATTTGTAACTTTCAAAAAATCATAGTAAATAATTAATTGTTTCACACAATTCTAGTTTTAAGTGTTATCGATAGACAATTCTTCTTTACATTGTGAAAATTCCAGGTTAAGTAGGGTCCTTCAGTAATAGAGCCACAATAGATCTCGGGACCATATCGCACCTGGCGTGTAATAAGGGAGAAACTAAAAAACAACTGATTTTCGGGAAACGGCGTTCAAAGTTTTGTTCGGGCCAATATATTGTCATATACCACGGTACGTGGAATAAAGACACGACCGCTCTCTCGTGGGGCAAGATTTAGCAAGCCTCGTTTTCACCTTTGATGGACAAATTGGACCTTTCCAGTTGTCCTATACCGGTGCTAACTTAGAAATGACGATTTTTGAGTTGTTTCCTTATTTCAACACGGGTAAATTATCAACCAGGGCTTACTAGGAATAGCTTGAGGATATTTCTCCTTGAGTTTCTTCAAATATTCGGGACTTGCGAGCGTCGAGGAGACGCCTAAACGCCCTAATATGCCGCTGGCTTCCCATCGGGCTCTCACTGAGGAGACGCCAGATTCGCCATTTTCTTCCGTCTTCTTCTTCTGTGCTCGACATTCCGCCATCAACGAGGCCCAGTCAACACCGAGAGCGTCACCTACGCTACCACCTGTAAATAAAACGTAATAATTAGCGAATATTAGTAATTTGCTGTTCCACCTAAGCTAAAATCTTTCCATCTATCCACTATTTATCTATCCTCTGATTTATTTCCTACAAAAATTTGAAGAAGCTCATTTTCAATTGCAATCAAAACATAAGGATGGAACCCAAAAAAGCAAGTAAAATTTTGGAGGAAAACCCCATTTTTCTTATTTCTTGCGTGAACATCAACGTTCTGCAGTGAGAGAACAAGCTAAGCCTCTTGCATCCCTGGCTGCTTCTGCTTACATTATACGCCTAACATTCAAGAAACATGAAACACGCTTTAGCAGCACTCACAACTGCCTTAGAAAGAAGTATTATTTTCATCTTAGATTATTCCCATGAGAAACTACTGCCCAGGCCCCCTGGCATTATTTTTAGAGTTATCTTTATGCTCTTGGGAGACTTTATACTGTCTACAGTGGGTACCCCCTTGGCAGTCCTGGTGGAGTTCCCTTCACACTCTTGGAGTCCATCAAAGTCCTGTTACAAGGAAAAATGTATGGAGACATAATTTTGTTCTTAAAGCTCAGCTTGAGTTATTTTATTTTGAAATTATAATATGGTATAAGGCGAAGAAACGATGAATTACTCAAAATGCCAGCCTTTTTCCTTCACACAGGCTTGTAGTCACCAGGGCCAACTTCCTGAGGGCAATGACGATCAGCATACACCAGAGATGACTTCAAACTCTCCAAATTGCGGTGCCCTCGGCGACAAGCCATCGGCCAAGGTGGGATTAAAGTCCAATGGGTTCATATCCAAGACTCCTGAGGGTGGCTGGACAATCCGACATGGTGGTAGATTTGGGGACGTTTGAGCTTATGGCCTGAAGCTGAGTTCAACTGAAAGACCATTCAGGATGTCCTATTCAGGTGTTTCATTACTGAGCGGTGATTTCTAGCACGTCGAATGTTTTTAACAGAACTTATGGCATGACTAGGTCCCCTTCGAGAGTCTGTACAGTTCCCTTCATACTCTTGGGATGCTTTATAGCCCTCCCCCTTGACAGCCTTTGCACAGTCCCCTTCATACTATCTTAGGAGACTTCAAACTGCCCAGGCACCTTGGCGATCTTTCTTTTACAGTGCCCAACATACTCATTGGAAAGTATAAGCTGCCCACCCCCTAGATGGTCTTTGTGACACTCCTGCGTTCCATTCCAGCATAATGGTTTTCGGGTGCTTAGCCCAAATCTAAAGTATGTTCCATGCTTAAAAAAAAAAAAAAAAAGAATCTGCCAATTTTAACACATGGGTTTAATAATTTTTGAATAATGCATAATCGCTCGCATTGTTAGGTTTGTGGGTAATTCTAGGCAATAGCTCGCAAGTAGTAAATACTTACATGTCACATTAAATGTACAAGCATTGATAAGAAGATAACATTTATACAGCCGAGACTGACTCCTCCTTGGACCCAAAAGATAATAATAATTATTTATTTACCTTTGTTAGTTCTAGATTCTTCTTCCAACTCCTCATCAGAGATCTCTTCAAAGTCAAGGCCCACCATATTCTCGTCGTCACCCATCCTGAAAAAGCATTTCAATAATTACACAACCTGCAATACATATGAATTAGCTATTTTTACGTGAAAAATAAAAAAATCTGCGATATTATCCAATAGGTATTACCGGATGATATTTGCAAAAAGTGCTCTTTAAACGTCCCAGATAAAGGCAAGGACACATGCAACTCATAAGTTAACATTGTCAGACACTCCAATCGTAGAAAAATCATTATAGCACGAGAAATTTGGAGTTGATATACTTTTTAAGTACGTCAATATTTCTCCAACCACTTTACATTTCAGTCAGAATTCAAAAATTTATAAAATTTTATCACAGGAACTAAATCACTTATGGCTGGTTTCAGGAAAGTTTTTAATCAACTAATTAAACTTATTACTCATTAAACCGGAGATCTCAGTTGTAGAACAACGATGCACGGTTTCACCAATGATCAAACAAGCTAAATAGAGGATGAAAGTTTTCCAACCTACCAAAGTTGGGTAGTCAGCGTCCTAAACAACGATTAATAGCTTTTTCTCCATCTTAGCATTCCAAAAGTCTGTTTTACACCTTTACTGTTCATTGCATAATTTCTTATACTCTTTGTTGTTTTTCTTTAGTTATGTATTTTGTTAGTGTTTCCCTACCTATTGGGCTATTCGTGATATTAGTTATTTTGGCTAATTTATGCTAAAAAACGAGCCGAAGGGGCTTGATTGGAGCATTGGTACTTGAGGAGGAGATTGACAAGAATGATGCAGATTTCGAGGACGACGATACGGATTTCGTGACATGAAAAATATTGTGAACCCCCATTGTAATGTCAACTTCCTCTAGTTTTAATCTAAAAATAGTGCATAAGTGAAAAAAAACTGGAAGTGAATAAGTTACCCAAATATCTATAGTGTAATCCCACAAGATTTGCAGGAGGTAGAATATTCTTTACTTTACAAGACTAGTGCGTTGAAAAAGAGATTTTATTTTTCGCAATAAGGTACTCATATTTTAGTTCACGATTTCGCTAACGAGAAGGCCTGTCTTTCGTGTCCATGACTAGGTAATATATTACAACAACAATATTAACCAACAAATAATGCACTATTAATGGAAGCAGAAAACATGAGGAAAGCAAGAGTGAAGTAGTTAAATAAAGAAGCAGTTATCGAACAAAAACGGCAATAGAATGGGAATAGAAATGGTAGTTACTTATGTTATCACTGTTATCACATTATAACACATATTTTGCAGGCAAATGCCTCCTTGATATCGTACAAATCAACGTTTAAACTTTGAATAGAAGTTTTAAGGAAATGCTGTAAACCCATGTTTTCTGATAACAGTGTAACCATTGATTACATTGTTGAAGCCTGTTTGTTTTAAATCAACATTCAAATCTCTGGTTACGTAAAACAATGAAATATTTAAGCCATATTTAGAGATTGTGGGTGGAACTGGTCGGGGAAACCCATACATTTTAAATCAGGGGTCTCCAACCTTTTTTCAAGGTGGGACAAATGAAATTTTTACTCGAATGCGCGGGCCGAACATTAAATAAGAGGAAAAGAGAGATTTGCAGGTAGAAATGAATAAATTGAATTGATTGAGAGCGCTTAATTGATAATATTGCAACATAAAAGGAGAACCCTTCAATGTGAGGCTTGGCATTGTTTGTTGCTCAAAATATTCAGGTAATCTGGCTCAAATTTAGTTATTTCTATCAACAGACTCGCCTCCAAATGTTCATCACTTAAGTTGGCACCAAAAAGGTTTATTCGCACAGATAGGTAGAACTGAAGGGTGAGAGCAATGAGCGCGCTAAGCCTTGGAAGTTTGGAAAAGCTTATCCTGGAAGCTGTCTTTATGGATGTCATTCGATTGCAGTTCATTGACTTCCAGTTGAAGACCAGGAGTTAAGACTTCAACTGTTGCAGCAACCACCATCACCCTACCCAGCCCTTCACTGGAGAGCAGAGGTGATACACTGCAAAGAAATTGTTGAGGAGTTTGTGAGGTGATAGAATGGTATAGTTGCCCCTTCCAATGAGCAGAATGCGGATACAATGCTCCGCCAAGCTCAGAGGATGACCCAGAAGCTTGAAAACGTCTGATTCATCTCTCAAGGCGACGGATTCTAAACGGGCCAACTAACCATATCCATCACAAATTCAAAGGTGAAAACTATCGGAGGGCCCGTTCAAAAAGCTCGGCCGGCCTTTTGTGGCCCAGGGACCGTAGGTTTGAGACCCCTGTTTTAAATCAACGTTCAAATCTCTGGTTACGTAAAACAATTAACTTAACAATTAAACTTAAGTCATATTTAGAGATTGTTGGTTGAACTGGTCTTGAGTCTCACCTAATATTAGGGCTAGGAGCCTGTAAGCTGTCATCCATGTGTCCATCTGCACGTTCTCCTTGGCCACTTGATGTATCACAAAGAGCAGCTTGTGAGGAATCACCCATCCTACTGTCTTCACCTTCCGTAAACTCAATCTGCATTGAATAAAAATAATAATTTGACCAAATAATAGAGATGTAAACGTCTATTCAATATTTGCCACAGAAAAATAAATACATTTTAAAAACCAACCAATTCTTCTGTGGTAAATCTATGGGTGCAAAAACTAGGATTCATTTGTAATAAGATAGTAAAAGCATTCCTACGAGTGATTCTACTCAAGTTGTACTTACATCATCTCTGTTGAGAATGTCGTCAGGACCATCGCTAATATCGCTTAGTTCTTCAAGGGCTGGTGGTTCATTCAAACGACACTTCTTCACTGGTTCCTCGTAATCTTCAGGCGGAGCAGAACGTTTTCCCAGAATTTCCACTAAAGAGTACAAAAATACTTGATGATAAAGACCCGGCTTATCATTGCTTGTCTGTGGGTACACTGTGGACTTGACTATTGAGCACAACCTAATCTTAGGTAGCTGCATAAGGTCTCTGTCAGCTAATGCACATACTAATCATGAAAAATTGATGGCAATGAAAATGAGTAGATGCCATCTGAGGTGAGAGACTTCACATTTTGTCCACTTAACATTGAAAATTGTAATTCACATTTCATAAAACATGAAATTCAAAGGATAGCAGCTCAACGCCTATTTCTCCACAACAAATCAGAAACATCACCACTCTACACTGCGATACCATCTAAAATCAAACTGGTTCAAGGGAGTTTCCATCTTATGCTACGCCCAAAAATTCTCAGGTTCACTCGCTCCTTATCTACCGGTCATGTCAAAAACTCGAGATTTCGGCAGAACTCCTGCAGATAGTGACACTGGTGCTTTTGGATGGTTGTTTATATTTCATCAGTTAATTTTTCAGTGTTGACTAGCGTTCACGACTGGTAAGCCAGTAACAGTGGCGTAACAGAGGGGCCTGCAATGCAAGGCCCTGAGATCAAGGAGGGACATCGCAGGAAATGGCAAGCAGGAACCGGCAATTTTGAGATTAAAACCACCCATGAACCGCATGAAGTGCGAGAGCTGGTAAAATTAGGGCCAATCATGACGAATTTTATTGTTTAAATTCGTGATTAATGTTATTTATGCAACCGTACTTTGTACTGCCGTACACTGCACATGTCTAAGACCAAAACAATTGGAATATCAAGTTACCTAGAGTAATGAGCGTTGATTTTGGGTCTTTTAATATTCCCATGGTGGCATTACTGCTTATCCCTGTCAACAATGTTTCAAAACCCATTTCCAAATAATACAAATGTGGGCTCTTGTAGGGAGCCGACTGTTATGCCTGCTAGCTGCTGCCAACGTAAGAAACGTGTTTCCCAGTTATTTTTTGCTCTTTCCAAAGAGTGGCAAACTTTCGTAATTTAACATTATGATCTAAATACTAGAATGTGATGATGATAAATGATAATTGCACATTAACTATATTGAAATTACCAGCTATTTCTTTGTAAGGTTTCCATAACATAGTTGATTTAAGGTGAGGTGGGTTGGGCCCAATGCACCCGATTACCCAGCAGCCAGTTCGGATCACCCTCTCCATGTCAATGGAACGGTGATAGAGGATGTCTCTGATTTCACCTATCTGGGCAGCATGATCACCAAGGGGGGCGGGACAGCAGAGGACGTAGCAGCACGCATTCGTAAGGCAAATGCTGCGTTTGTCCAGCTTTACAGAATTTGGCGTTCTAGAGAGGTCAGTGTCACAACGAAACTGAGGATCTTGGGCTCCAATGTGAAAGCGGTTCTCCTCTATGGGTGTGAAACATGGCGCGTAACAAAGGCGGAAACAAGGAAGCTCCAAGTTTTCATCAACCGTTGTCTCCGAAGGATACTTTGCATCTTCTGGCCCACTACTATCTCCAATGAAGACCTATGGAGGAAGACAGGGGAAACTCCGATCGAAATTCAGATACAAAGACGGAAGTGGAGGTGGATTGGTCACACACTCCGCAAAGACAACCTAGCGGTAGAGCGTCATGCGCTGCAATGGAACCCACAAGGAATGCGCAAGAGGGGACGACCACCTGTTACCTGGGGCAGAAGTGTGGAGGCAGAGGCTGCAGCTGCTGGGAAATCCTGGGGTCAACTTAAGAACCTGGCCAAGAACAGAGTCCGTTGGCGATCCTTTGTAGAGACCCTTTGCTCTGACCAAGAAATAAGAGATATTGAAATCACGAAACTGTTTCATTACATTCTATCGGCGCCAATGATCCACAAATAACTTAGGGGGGGATTAAGTTTGTGGGGGGGGGGGGGGTGGCAAAGAAAACTGTTACGCCACTGGAAAGTAAGGTAAGTCAGATTCTTGAGTTCTCCAAACCGTAGTATTGAATGGATAACCAAAAACGTTAAGAAAGTTTTTCAAGTTCATTCTTAAGAAATCTTACCAGAATCTTTCTCTTTGGCTTGATCAGCAGGTATGTGGGCATCCTTCTCTTTGGCTTCACTACCATGCCGGCGATCTCTCCTGCAAAAAAAAAACCACACTATTAATTGACGTGATTCTTAACCCACAATACTGTCCATTACGTAGACGATGAATCCCAAAAAGTCTACATAGCTAAGTACGTACAACAAAGCAAAGTTGGCATACAATGCAAACGACTTTCTATTAAAAGAAACTGATGCGATTTCATATAATCAAAACAATGATATTAGATGAGGCCGAAATAAATATGACAGTAAAATGTGTGTAGCACATGGACATAAAAATCAATTAACATGGTACAAACATGAAGACACAAAACCCAAGTTTAGCTATATTTCTGGTATTTGTAATCCAATTGAGAAGTACTTTAAGTTAAACGATGCAGGTGTCAATCATTCAACGTTAGTTTTACGAAATAAATTTGAATCAGCCATTCAAGATAATGAAGAAAAAGCGAACACAGGTCACGAAACACACAAAGCATAACAAATGGTATGTACAGCGGCATTCAGGACAAACAAATAATCGATGACACAGTAACAAGATTAATCAAGTCGGTTGACAGTCGTGCTTTTCGAGTATTAGTAAATGAAAATTACACTGAAATTAATTTCTGTCACTACACCAGTCCATAGAACCATCTCACCTATCATCAATGTGGTGGTGATGAGAATGTTGTCGGTTACTGTGCCAATCGCTAGGAGCGCTCCTATCGTACCCTGACCAATCATCTCCTTCTTCCCTGATTCTGCACAGCATGAAAACAGTAAAAGCAATCACACTGTACTCTCTTGCCTTACCAAAAGAGTGGGTTAGGCTGCCACTCGGAGTTCTGCACCCTTATATCGACATTTGGGATTCACTCAAGTTTCAAAGCAATTAGGGAAGCACTCCTATTTAGCGCAAAATCCATGATAGTTACTTCAGATGAGCAAAATCGTACAAATTTAGCTGTGTGCTTAAGGAGGAAAAATTCATCTACACATCACGCACCTACAGGGAAAGAATGGAAAAATAGTGAGGAGCCCCGATTTCGCATTGAAATTGCTATTCATATCTTGGAAAATAACTCTGTAATATCAAAGATAAATTATGCCTATTATTACACAAAGGTTTATAATCTCATGATCAGTATCTACTACTACTCATATATGAGCATATATGCCATCATTATATCATGATCATCATATGCCCTTCTTCATAGATAAATGCAGCAAGGAAAGTAATGAAGTAATAGGGGCAACCAGAAAGCAAGCCTGCTACTAGTTGCAGGTATCCTCTGAAAGAAAGTGTCATTGTTTCAAAGAAGACCTTTCAGCTCCCAACAATTTTTCTGGGTAGTAAACAAAATGGGGAATGAGCAATAAACAAACAATTGCAAAACATTCAGGGCTCATCCTTTGCAGTCATCATCATTCTTTGCACTCATACGGTTGATACTATAAAAACTATGGTGACCATGCACCCCAGATTTTGAGGGGGGAGGGGTTAACAATTTTATTTCTTGGTCGATTACAAACGTTCATTATAGAAAATAATAAACCAAAAGTAGTTATTGTGAACCAGTTTTATACGATTAATTGTTTTTTACACAAATCTTCACAGATTCTTATCACTGTTTACCACAACCGCATTAATGATGACGGGGTAATACCACAAACATAACTATGGTGTTTGCTTTCTCAAATTGTGGTGACAAGATTCCAAAAACTACACACCAAACAGTATATTATTCTGCTTAAACATGTTTAAACAGTTTACCTCTGCACTCACACGGTTAATACTGTAAAAATAACGGTGACCCTGCACCCTAGATTCAATAAATTACATTTAATGGTTAGGAAACGTGTAGTTTCTCAGTGTCGTTTAACTTACTTGAAAACGGGACTACGAGACAAAGTGTGGACTTACTAAATTATCCTCCACGAGAGAGGATGAGACACAGAAAATGTAATTCGTTTAAAAAATTTGGGATTTCAATATTTACAGACAGCTAAACTGTATCGTAGATTAGGAAATTATGTTTACTGAGCTGCAGATATGCAGTTAGTTGGGACCCTGATAAATTCAGAACACATTACTTCAACACAGTCTCCAGTTGGAAGTATGTGCATGAGGCGAGCATTCATCAATAGCAGTATTCATTTCTACTAATCACTGCGATACCTCCCTTATTCCATCTTTTGGCATACGAAGGTTTATTTTCAGAACTTTTAAAAGTTCAAAAGGTAGCGTTTTGCAGGTTGTTTACTACCGGAAATCCCAATGTGAAGACAATCCCAAAAACCAAGTGCAAAATGGTCAATCTTACCTTGGTGCATCCCAGTCACGGCTGCGGCTTCCTCCAGAATCTGGAAACTCGCTTCCTCTATCGCCAGTCCATTCACTACCACCACTGGATCGGGGAGGTTTTTCCCTCTCTCGAGAACTAGTATCTTCATACCTACAACAACACAAGAATAATAAACTACTTTTCTGGTCATTGAAAAGGTCATAATAATCTACCTTCGTGTTTACACACGAATGAGATATGACTCTGTAGCTTTGGGGTCCAACCTGGTGGATTGAGTGGATTGTTGGGCTTCATTTGGCCAGCCGCGGCTTCTACCTCTGTCTCTCCTGTCATCAGAGTAGCCACTCCTGTTGAGTCGTTCTTCCCTGGGGCTGAGTCTTTCACGATCCGTTTCGTAACGACCCCGTTCACTCCCTGCAATCCAAAAACGGGATGATAGTACAAACTCATATACATACTCCTCCTACAATGGCCTACAGCAATGTGAATAACGATTTTTTTCTCAAAACCCAACATTTTTCGGTTGAGGAGCATATTTCAAATGAAATCCTAATGTTGAAAAACCTGTAGGTATATGGACACTAGTGTTGCCACTTTCCTTGTGATACAAAAGTTATTTAAGGAAATAATGAATTTGCTAGGATTTATTAGTCAAAGTAAGTTAAATAGCAATTAAATTCAATCAACTGGATATTTAAATAAGGTTCCTGAGTAATGGCAGTATCTGTTAATTTGTTTTTGACTCAGGTGGGTGTGAAGAACACATCTCAATTTCGGCATGTGCTGGTGTTAGTAGTACAGAATAAATGGCCTTGGGTGTGAGCAGCCATGTACCCCCATCATTGCTATAGTGAACTACAATAGCTCCAAGGATTGACTTTAAGGGACATGTTGACAGTCGTATGTTCCATTATCAGGAAGGCCGTTCCTTTTTCCAAAGTACGTAAGGAAAACAATTTGACAGTATCTAAAAGTAATTTAGAGCTGTATAATGCTTGGTTTAATCAAATGAAAAAATCTTGCAGTATACCACGATCGTGTTGCACCACAGGGTTTAACGCTGAGGTGGGGCTTCCTTTTCTCTCCTTCCATAATACCAGTCTGAATTAAACATTTCTGCAAGGAAACCAATTTGATAGTCTCTAAAAGTACGCTTAAGGCTTTAGAATCAATGGTTTATTCAGAGGAAAAAAACCTGCGTCTCAAATAAATAAGGAAGTTTATCAAATTCTCGACCGTACTGACGAAAGGCTGACCAGAGCTAGGAGTCTGTCCTCAAACCTCCACTCAAGAGCTCTTGTCCCTTAATATAGCTGCGCCGAACTTCAACCACTACGCACTCTCAAGATCAATTACTCGTCATGGCTGCTATAGTACCATGGGTAGGAGGTGGGGGGTTCGAACCCGGTAGTTAGCGAACATTTTTTTGTAGGTTTTACACATTTTACCATCATTTCAACACCTTTTAATCATCATCAAATTTTGATGGTGTTTCAACATCAAAACACAGAGAACCTAGGTTTGTCACGTATTCTAATCTATTGGTCCAATTAATCTATAAAACGATTGATTTAGTTTTTTTCTGAGATGCGAGTATAGCGAGCATCTACCCCATCAAACCAAACAGAACACTGACAGAACGCTATGATTATCTAATGCAATCGCTTGAATGGAGGACTGAGAAAGTAGGCTCCCTGCTACAGCTAGCTTCTCCTGATACTGTAACTAACAGGAACTTCCAAGAAATATGACAACAATATCACTATAGATTTTTGAAAATTAAATTTCATTTCATCATTTATTTATATTCAACAATAAAATCAGCACATACTTCTATAATACAATTATTTTTGACTGCTACTTACCTCTGTAGGGGCTAGATGAGTAATTCTTCTCCTCGGTCTGAAGAATTCTTCGTGAATCCCCGTAGTTCCCACGATCCCCGTATCTATCTCGAGAGCGCTCTCTGGTTCGATCAACAGATTTACGCTCCATCATGCGCTCCAAGGCTCTGTCCCGTACTCGCTCCCTTTCGTAGCTCCTATCCCTCTCATTCCCTTTACTTCTATCAAACCTGGATGGAAGGAATCAGAAGATACAATTAATTCACTTCATTGTTAGAATTCGATTGGTAGGACCTGTGACTGTTGGTCTAGGGATTGTGGTCCATACAACACCGAAAAATAGGCTCTGACTCTAAGCCTCTAACTGCTGCTCCCAAGTTTCAGGTTTATTACAAAACAATCGAGACAACTCATGAGTACTCAAGCCAAATGCCTGCATACAGTATGCTTTCCTTGTCCAACTTGGCTTATATTGTTCAGCCCACCGTAATGATCGCATTCATGTTTACACTCAAAACTATATGAATATACTTAGGTTACAAATTCATATTGATTCTGATTCAATCAACACTTTTTTTCACTCTAGTTCATTTAATAGAAATGTTTTATTTAGTCCGACTATTCAGAGGTCTGTAAACTAAATGTTTCATGGAAAATGGAATCGTAAGTATGAAAAGCAAAACGCTTTATGTGATACAGTGGATTCAAATCTAGCATTTGAACAAAACTATGGATATCCGAAATAGTCAAAAGATTGAGGAACGTTACCATTGAGGAGAATTCGACGGAAATTATAATAATTGTACAGTACCTATCTCAAGTGTCGCATCCTCAAGTCAATAAGGACTTCTGGAATAATCTTAATTAATATATTGATAAAAAGGAAGAAATGAATTACAAGTGTTTCGGAGAAAACTAAGTACACACATCTTGCGCAGTTGGGTCCACCAAATTACTTGCAGGTAGCCGGTCTCAGTCATTTTGCTAAAAGAAATATTTGTAGAGCGCGGTGTGAAATGATGGATTGAATTATAAACCATGGGTAAAAAATCGTATATTTACATGCCCACTCTGTAACTCAGGAGAAGATGAGACTGTAGTCCATTTTCTAGCCCATTGCCAAATATTGAAGGGAATTCGTAAAGATTTACTCGGCTCACATTACTTGACAAATGAGGAAGTGATAGAATATTTGAACGGGAAGGACTGGTTGGCTATTGGAAATTTTATTATGAGGGCTCTAAGATATAGGGATCGTCTGGTAGAGGAATGGAATTTCTAAATTGTTATTATGTTTCTGAATAGTGGGAATAGTGTGTTCAGTTGTGTGGGTTTCTGAATAGATAGTAAGGATTATGATAATGATTTAATAACGATGGGATGGTAACAATAATGTAGATGTTGTTAATGTTGAAAATTATTGTTTGATTCTTGTTATATTTTTTGAACGTTAAATTACTGTAAGTTAAATTGTTGCTAGTTGAATATGAAGATGAAAAGTGTTGAATACTATATATTTATTTATATGCTGCATATGAACTTCTTTGTTGTTGTTTTGTTTGAATATTTGGTAAATGTGGAAAAGTTGATAAAGACCGAACTCCGGCTCATAGTCTCGGGCTACAGCCGTACATGTTTTTGTTTGTATTAAAAAAAGGGGATGTATGTACACCATTTCTAAATATAAACATTTCAATTCAGTACCTATCTCAAGTGTCGTACCCTCAAGTCAATAAGGACTTCTGGAATGATCTTAATTAATATATTGATAAAAAGGAAGAAATGAATTACAAGTGTTTCGAAGAAAACTAAGTACACACATCTTGCGGCAAGATGAAAGGAGGAAACCATCATCCTACACTACACTGCACTACACAAACCTTTGTCGGTGTACTTACGTCACCAAAATCGTTCCTACTTTACACCATCAAGTAAGTGTGATTCTTCCACAGGATTCTATTGATACATGAAAACCACGAAAGCCATTATTCACGAATAAACTTGCAGTTAATATTGTAATTTTTGTGGTATTTGTGATTTTAATTTGTATCTATTTTGAAAACTTTTTCGTAACTAACGTAACAGTAGGGTTGAAGAGTAAGGATGGAATTCATAGTCGAGAATTAAGTGTAAATCTTAAGTGTCTAATCTGAAGTCATTAAGTCTGATTGTTTCAATATATAGAATTCATACACTCAGTAAAATTCAGCCGTGATTTGAAAGTGTGCTGAGAGCACCTTCAAAAGTACACAAACAGGATTCATTGACCAATCCTCCAAACGAGCAATCACCCTCTGCAATAACTCTGAATCCTTCAAAGATCTAGAGTGACGAAGAAGGTGGCCTAGGAGAGGGCTAATAGGAGATAAGTAACGATTGCCATGGCTAGTGCTTACCTGTCATATGCTCGTTCATGGCGTTTGTCCGATGAAACGGTTGAGCTGCGAGACATGTCACGACCAGTTCGCTTAGTGTCCTTACGGTCTCTATCGTCTCGAAGGCGCTCCTTTTCTTTCTGCTCTCGCTCCCGCTGCCGTTCTCGGCAACGTTCCAGCGCTTCCAGCCGTTCTTTTTCTCTGGCAACTTCCCTCATCTCGCGAGCTCTAACTCTGCTCCTGACATCGTCGTGACTGTCCTCTGTAAGACAGAATGCATGTCAATTACGATGAATATTGCATTCCACAATCGAACTGATAATCAACCTTCTACAGCAACCTTTCAAAGTCATAAATAGAGCAACTTATTCTGAATAGAGTAACATCTTATCTATTGCATGGGAAATATGCATTACTTTTCTCTCTGTAATCAGCTTTACGATCTCGTCTGTCGTCTTTTTTTCTGTCATCTTCCTTTTTTCTTTCAGGGGTTCTAAACGCAAATAAATTTAATATTAGTTCACTCCATTTAAAAAATAAACTTTCTAGACAAAGTTTCAGTATAGATCATCAAGGTTGTAGTTACCTAGCTCTGGAAGAAGTGGAGGGTCTTGATGGGCTCCGCAGGCGGGACCTTCTGGCTCCAGATGATCGGGCTGCAGGGCTCCTTCGTCGAGTTCGAGAGCTACTCCTGCGACTTCTTCGGTCCAAAGAGACACCCCTTCGCAAAGGCGAGTCTTTCCTGCGACTTGCATTTGCTGTAAAATCATTTAAAAGTCACTGGTTAGTAAATGGTACATTAATCAAATGAAAGGGCATGGGGAACATTCAAGAAGAACTTTGTGGAAGAGACACAATATTCAACTGGTAGTTGAGTTACTGAGGCCTGTTCCTAACAGACAGCAAATACCTCGACTGTTCGTCAAGGCCACATTGCCATTTACAGTTGTTCCATCCACGTTTCAATCGAGATTTCAACAGTCTCCACCCTAATATTTACAACTTTTATGAAGTCCAAAACGAAATTCAAGTGGAAGTTTACGCCAAGATACATTCCATCAACGGCGGCAACATCCTCGAGCTAAGACTAGACATAACGCAGAAACAAGAGTGAGTAAGGCAATATAATCAGAGACACAAGGAAAGGGACATTCCCAGTTACGAATTCGCGCAAAGGGTGCCCTTCAAACCGCGACCCCACGTCAATGAGGAGGGATAACTGAGTTTTTTTGTATTTATATTGACTAGACGAGTCTTAAATCAGGATGATTTGTAAATTAAGGTCAGTTTTCATTAATTTGACGAGGTGCCTTTTTGGTACTGGTTGGGGGACAACGTGACTAACCACCTTGTGGGGTCCTCCAGGTAACACTGATAGCTCACAACTTCTTTGGTCAGGAGCAAACAGTCAACCGAGACCAAAGAGCGAAGGACCATCACTTTTGCTCAGCCAGCAGCAATCAGTAAAATTTCGATGGGCTTGGGAGAAAGCGGTGAAACTCCCAATTGCTGAATGATGCTGACAACTTTAGTGGACGCGAATTGATAATTATTGACATTTTAATTGCACTTTTCAAATACTATTGGTCTTTCATTTGTCTTTGAAGGACTAGTGGACATCCATATTATATAGGTCCCGATCATTTCGTGTTTATTTTTCCATAACGCCTCTATTAAATGCCTTCTCTTAATTCGGAGTGAGATTACCACACCATAAGGAGAAACATTAGAGAGTTCTTGCTTCACACAGTCGGTAGGCACCACGACCATAAATCTAGGGAAACATGATGAGATGTTAACTTTGCCCAGTGTTCACTGTCGGCTTAAGCTGCGTTCATATTTGTCTGACGTGTTGTGTCGTGACGCATCAGAACGGTATCGGTTTCATAGGAGCGTTCACATTTGTCTGATGCTCTGTGTCGTGACGGCTTCTGATGTGTCGCATCAGAAGCGATCCCGGTCTGCGTCAGATCGGGGGACCCCCCTCTCCCGTACGGGGGCGGGGCAGCGACACGACAGAGCGCCATTTGCTAGTGTGAACGCACCGGTTTTCTGTTGTGACGCGTCAGAGCTGCGAAGCAACAATGGATCTCGAGCTGCTCACTGAATACGTACGGCAATACGATGTGATTTATAATACAAAATGTAAGCAGAATAAAGATCTAACGTTCTAAACAGTATAACGTTCTAAAATACTGATGGAATCTTTCAGAGTCACTCTCAAGCTCTTTAACGAGACTGTGAAACTCGCCCTTAGGCTCCCTTTTTCTGTTTAATAGATGAATCCTGTATGTTTGTCTCTTTCTTCCTTTTGTCAACATAGTAAGCGCCAACAATTCCAATTCATCTTCAAAATCGGAATCTGAATCGGATGATTCTTGAAAAAACATTGTAAGCTATCTAAGCGCTGAGACCGAACTGAATTAAAAATTGCATCAGAGTGAGTCATAACGCGTCAGACAAATGTGAACAGTAGCCATTTCGTCAGAGAGCGTCACAACACAACACGACACACAGATATGAACGCAGCTTTACTGTGATGTCATGACTGCCGTTATCACTCTTTCAAAACCTGACAGCCAACTCTCATTTTTGCCCCTAAATTCGTGTTACATTGTCCTTGTTGTTCCAAATTATGTTTTCTACTAGTTTTTTTCCCATTAGTTTTATTCGATAAGATGGAGGAAGAAGGACAGGTTAGAAAACCTAGAGAATAATTTTTAATCAGTGAAGCCCTCCTGTAGTTACTCCTTACCCCCTTAGTGGTAGGGGTGGTCAGTGTTAAGGGTTCTTAGTGCAGTTTGTTAGAGCAGTCCCACAGTAATTAGAAGCAATTCGGTCACATTTGTGGCATCTCATATTTGTGGCATGGAGTATGAAATCTCATGCACCATGCATGAAGCAAGAAATCTCCAATATTAAACTTTCGACTAACCTCTGAGAGCAAGGTCGTTCTTCAAAGTGACTTCCAAGGTAATGCCTTTGTATGGGTCGATGGCTGACGAAGACACTTTGGTTTTAGGTGACGGTTTTCTAGGGAGTGAGATGCTCCTTTTCCTGGACTGCATCTGCCTCAGTGGTGACGATCCACCTCCGCTGCTCCTCCCCTTTCTCTCGGGATCCCTCCCACTGCTTGACATTTTCCTCGGCGGTGAATCTTTATGGCTGCTACTCTTCATGCTGACAAATGAATACAACTACTATGAAACTAAATACAAACAAATGTAATGATAATATTTTTTAAAAACGCTGCAAATTCTTTCACTGGGGTTTATTATTTAATTGGCTTGCGTTAATAATTTGAATTTCTACTAAGCTTTGGAGTGTGCGCTTTTCACAGGATAGAGCGATTATTGAATTGATTATTGCAAATATTAAACAAATAAACTCTTATGTAACTTACATTAATTTCTTTTTATCTAATTCAGGGGATGAAGAGGACGGATGCCTCTTCTTATCGTCAATCTTCTTACCGACGCTCACACTCGACCTCGAAGAGGTGGAGCTGGAAGAGCTCGCTGAACTTGAGGAACTCAGGCTGGAGGTAGAACTACTACGGCGAGCCTGCAAAAGGTAACAAATTAATACTAAATAAAGCAATCCGAAAAATTTACAATCAACAGCTGCAACTTGTAATGTACGACTACTGGGTTCTTCAATCCCTGGTGGATTGGAGTTCACATCCCACTTCAAAATACTAGTGCTTCTGAAATACCTTTCAGTCAATGTATTTGTATAGATAGTTGAATAGGGGGCAGGTTATCCGAGCGAGCTGGGGCGTCATTCCTCTAGCTGTTTACTTTCAGTGGGAGTACTGATTTGCCCCGGTTCAAATCTGGCAGGCACCAAAATCCTATCAAGTGTTGTATACCTGTCCTGTCGTTAGACAGTTCACCTCTGATCTCGATATCACGTGAATCCAAAACGCTCCCAATCCAGGGGCGTGAGGCAATGGGAAGCCACGAGCGAAATCGTCAGACCTAGTTCCTCTCTGGAGGACGGCTGGCGACGTCCGCAACACCTCTGGGTAGTCGGACGAAAATCCAAGGTGAAATTCCTTGTTTACTTTACTTTACTTACTTTTTTTTTTACTTAAGTTGAGTGACAGGACAATTTCATTTCTAAACAGAGCACAGTTGCTCGTTGTATCATTGGAACGAAAAAACGTAATTTCTATTTTACAAGCTTGTAACGCAGTGGAAAATATCCCGAGCAATAGGCAACATCTATTACACCTTGACCTAATAAGTGCTAAATCTGTGAGGATGATGGAATGGTATAGTTGCCCCTTCCGAGCAGGTGGATACATTAATTAATGATCCGCCACGCTCAGAAGTTGATTCAGACGCTTGCAGGCGTCCAAATCTCCCAAGGCGGCAATTCTACAATTTTCGAAGGGGCCAATAACCATATCCATCACACTCCTGGGGTCTGAGTCATGAATGCAGTATTGATTCTCATTCAGACCAGTGAGTTGGGCAGGGTAATGTCAATATTGAAATTGATCATTTTATAGACCATACAGCCACAAGGGGGGATTGCGAGTATATAGGGGCAGCAGGATCATCAGGACAATTTAGAACAAAAGGGCCAATGGACGTAACCACGCTCTGCTACCATGTGAGGATGATGGAATGGTATAATTGCCCCTTCCGAGCAGGTGGATAATTCTTAATGATGTGTGTTGATTCATCAGACCTCATCTCCCGAACTTAAGTTCAGGCTCTCAAGTCAGTCAGAGTCCGGGTTCCTAATTGGAAGGAGGTGATTGTTCGCAAAAGAAATAAAATGGCAACTCACAGTTGAATGAAATGTTTACAGAATGTAAGGCAGGACTAATTCAAACTTGGAGGGGGGAGAGGGGGATCTCATATTTTCACTGAGTTCTACCCAAAATACCTGCACTTTCCAATTTTTCTCTGAGGTGGCAATGTGTCTAAAAAGTTATTATAATTATGAATTTGAAATAAAATGCAACGAGATGCGGTCGTTGAGTATATTTGGTTTATGTTTCAGGATCGTAATCATTTATCTATACATCTCCATCTACATTCCAATGACTCAGTTAATTACCTACAAACTTCCAAGTTCAACTCTCCAGCAACATTAAAGAGAGAATATAATCCGTGCAATGGTAGGGGGTTTCCCAGGCTGCACGATGTAGTACGATGAGGAGGGTGTTTTTGTCAAAAACTTCGTTTTTTACAGCCGTTGTGTATTTGGTCTTGGTAATATTTCTGGCCAGACAGGAAGGCCTCTATTCATACCTGCACAATATATAAAGGTTGTGACTAATACCAAGTTATGAAGGCATCATGGTGCCAAGAGGTACATAATACATACAAACAATGGACATGGTATTGAAAGGGAGCTTACCCTATGAGTAGGAACATGGTCCATAGACTCGATAGACGTGATGGGCACATAGGATCAACTGTATAATATTATCATATTTCATTCTATTTTTCTCTTTTTATTTATAGGTGTACACAGGAACCGTCCAGCAAACCCTAAAATTTAGAGTCTATGGACCATATTCCTACTCATAGGGTAAGCTCCCTTTCAATACCATGTCCATTGGTTATTATGTATTATGTACCTCTTGGCACCATGATGCCTTCATAACTTGTTATTAGTCACAACCTTTATATATTGTGCAGGTATGAATAGAGGCCATCCTTCAACAAGACCAAATACACAACGGCTGTAAAAAAGGAAGTTTTTGTCAAAAACACCCTCCTCATCATTAAAGAGAGAGCTGCTTTCTTACTATATACATGCTGATTTGGTAAATCCCAACAAGAGGCTTATTTTGTATGGGATGTATTTCGAATTTCATGGGCATCATTCTAGCTAGAAAACTCGCTAAATAGTTTACAATCTCAAGCCGATGAAAAGTAAGATGACAAGAAACAATAAGTAATCATAATTGAAGGGGAATTAATATTACTTAAGTAATTACCTTAACTACTTCTTTCCTGCTCCCGTCCTTCTTCATTTGAAGCTCGAGCTCTCTCTGCAGGGCAGCTCTTCGCTTTTCCAACACCTGCAAAGCGCAGAAACCTTTTCAGTATCATGTTGCAAACTATAAACAAGAAAGCTTTATTGGCTGTTGGGCCGACATTCACAACTCAGTTTGCACAATAAATTGCTGTTATACAAAACAGTACTTATGCCTATCTGGACCTACGGTATTCAGCTGTGGGGATGCACAGCTAAAAGTAACTTGAAAATGGTTCAAACATTTCAAAATAAGGTACTAAGGAGTATTGTGAATGCTCCATGGTACATTCCTAATGATGACCTCCACAAGGATCTCAAAATCGAAAGAGTCACCGATGCCATTAAAAGATACGCAAGGAACTACGAAAAGAGGCTTCTTGCTCATACCAACCCAGAAGCCACTAGGCTCCTCGACAACTCCCAAGTAAACCGACGCCTGAAAAGGACCAAGCCATTGGACCTTGGATGCTGATGTGAAGCTGAAATGTGGTGTATTGTCAATGGACTAACACTCGTATAAATATTGCGGAATTTATGTGAAGTAAATATCTAGATAGTTGCCTGTATATTACCTCAGTTGTAACTAGTTGATATATTAACAAATAAACGCTCTATAAAAATAAAAATAAAAAAATGTTGCAAAACAACCCTACAGTTGTTATTGTTCCAACGAAACTGGTGTGGTTTGAAGAGAATTTAAGCTGATTCAATTAACAAGCCAGATTACCAATCATTTTATCAAATCTTTTTTCATCGAAACAATGTCACGAAAGATGAAAATATAACAATATTCTTTTGGGGTGACTACTGGAGAAGCCTTGAACAGTAATTTCATATTTCCTACCTATCACGGGTTTTCTGCTTGTATAAAATAATAAACCTTTCAGCAATAATTTGCAGCGTTTTATATCAACATTTAAATTTACAAAACTTACTTTTTCATCTTCGTACTCCAACTCAGTTTGATCCCAATTTTCCCAGGTGCTGACGTCCGGACTCTGATGCTTTAAAGACGAAACAATGCGACCCTTTTCTTCTTCAATTTGCCTCCGAGATACGATGCCAGAGGAAATGACTAAGTCGTTCTCCTTCTTTATGGCGGAATCTGTAAATATAGGAGTTCGCTACGTTCTTCAATTTCTAGATATTTTTAAGGGTAATAAAAATTGTAATCATAAAAATAACAAGAATAGCTGGCAATTCGCATTTTGAAATTCCTAGACATTCTGGGCATTTTTCTTTCAATGATTCAGAGTGCCCAATGAAATGGACCGCAAATACAAATATTGAAACACAGAATTATCCATATTTTGAAAGCATTATTCCGTTAATGTGTATGGGAAATTTCTTTTGAAATAAAAGAGTGACTCTCGTAAGTACGAGTATGTAACCGAAAGACCTTGATACAAGCTGTACGCTTCAGCGAACTTGTTTATTAATTGATCGAATTTAAATTGATGTCTCGGCCAGATATTGTTTAAATATTGTTCATCTTAAAATTTTTATCTCGACCCATTGTACTTATTTGAAAAATATTATTTTTCTAAACAATTCTGTCCTGAAAATGCTGTTCTTTCTTGGTTATCTATTTTGAAGTGCGTTAATGCTTTAATTCTGTTAATTCTTTCTCTATTATTCGCGCGGAAGTATTAGTAGGGTTGAGAATTTAACACAAACTTAACTTCAAGCTTTTGATTGAATTCGCACGGAATTTGGCTCGCTGGGCTCAATTTCAACTTTCGGCATACCAATTCGAGCTTTTGGCATATCAATTTATACTTTTCACAACCCCAACTATTCCAACATTCCACCCCATATAATGATCAATAAATGTTTTTTCTCTCTCTCAAGGGTGGTACATTCATTAAGGACCACCCTGTAGACCAATGGCTATTGCTTCATTTTTTAAATGTTGATTATTTGAAGTGTAGCAAGCATAATAGTAAAACGGAAATTATATTGACGGCATAATTACGTACTTCTCTTCGAAGGGCTGATCAGTGAATGACTGTGGGCTAATTTGCAAGACTTGTCGTAAGAGCAGGTCCCATTCTGTGCCCAGCTCCGGCAGAAAGAGTCAGAGAGAGAAGTGTTGACGGTGAGGTTCCTTTCGGTGGACGATCTGCTCGATGTGGCTTTGGTACCCAATCTATCGAATACGCTTTGACGCTTCACGACAGAGTTGCTGCCGCCGCTTAAATCCTTACAGTTGGAGGTGGCGGAGGCCGTGCGGTTATCACTCTGCTTTCCAGTCTCACTGCTCTTCCGCTTGCTCGTCTTTGACATTCTGCCCGTGACAATCCCTCCGGCTCACCATTCGATCATTTCTTCTGCAACAACGAAGGACAACGTGACTGTTCAAAATATCCCCGGAGCTTGAGAAAACTAACTAATCCAAACCGTAGTGAAACTATGCATCGAGAACTGCTTATATTCCACGGTCTTGACACCTCTATATCATTGCCTGGGTGATTCTCAGGTTATTGGCCACTTTGAGGTGATCGAATTCTGAAAAAATCTGAATAAATCAAGGTTTTCCCACTCTATGGTCTTCCCTGATGATAAAACAAAGCTTGAAAATTATTAGAATTAACTTTCCCCGAAAAATGTCCCTACAACTTAAACCATCCCATTTCTGTCATTGCATTTCTTGGGTCTTGCCATCTTCAACCTAAAACGCTGCAAATTCTTCCACTGGGGTTTATTATTCAATTGGCTTGCGTTCATGATTTGAAATTCTACTAAGCTTTGGAGTGTGCGTGTTTCACATGTGATAGAGCGATTATTGAATTTCAGGAGGCACACGAACATGATCAACTGAACAATCCAAATAGGTATTTTGGTTGAGAACAGAGTTACGTGCTCTATGCATATCTCCTGAAATTCAATAATAGCTCTATCACCTGTGAAACACGCACACTCCAAAGCTTAGTAGAATTTCAAATCATGAACGCAAGCCAATTGAATAATATACCCCAGTGGAAGAATTTGCAGCGTTTTTTTTATGGTTATCAGAATGCTTCAACCCGTGTGTCGGCTACAAAGCCTTTTAGGAGTTCACTCCAGTATCCACATTACCACACTACATCACTAGGTTACTGATAGCAACACAAAAACAATAATAAACCAAAATAACGCGAATTTTGGCACCATAAATCGGGCCATAGATCGAGAATGGTTTGACCTACGGACCTCGGGAAGGGCTCATTCGATTCCTCGTGGAGTGTTTTTCAAAGAGAGTACAAATTTAGGCCGCCTTGACTTTTTTGAGGTTTTTAGGGATTTTACGAAACATTGACCACCCTTAAAGGGCACTTTAAATTAAATGAGAGTGCTGGCTCAAGAATTGGGGCGTCGCCGGACCAACGTGGATTTTTCCTGAAAATTTCAGCTTTTTTGCTTCAGCCGTTTGGGAGAAATCGTGCTTACGGCGTACAGACGGAAAATTTTTTATTGCAGATTCAAAACATCCTTTGTAACGTAAACCATGAAATTTTCAGGGGCGGTTAGACTTTTTTCCAAGAGTGATTACATTGGTTTATTATTGAATAATAAACCAAAATGGAATGTAATGTTTATTAACAGGCGGTTAGTCAGCCATGTAACAACATCTATGATTCATAAAAATAATGCTCACAGATGTACTGTTGAATAAAAGAGTGCTTTGATAAATGTTTTATTTAAAGTCAAAGCCTCTAAATTGTTAGAGACCTATAACAATTTATAAAGTCAATAAAAACGTTCAACTTCAATATCACCTTCCAAATTGCTCTAAATTATCAACCAAGCATTGATTTTCAATTATTTGAGTGATCACCGTTACCGAAACTCCATCATCGTAACAAAAACAAAATTTGATGTATTCAATACAACACAGTAGCAATTCTAACTGGTACTTAAGTTACGGAGTTGATATTTTAGGTTTCATGTATTCTTTAAGTCCTTAGACCTAAAAGGACCTAGGAAAATCGGTATTGCGTTTCTTTACTCCTAACAACAAGAACTCAAAGGACATGAAAATATCAAGGAGATTGTGCTTTAAAAAATTGTAATCAACTTTTACGGAAATGATGAGATGAAAAGTACGAACCTACAACTCGACCATACTAGCAGAAGCCGGGACTGTGATTGGCAGTTAGGGCATTCTTTACCGCAAATTTTGTTATGTTATCTCGAGATTTCAAAAAATGTCACATTTCTTTCTTTGTTTGGGGCCCACTTTTATATCGGCGATGGTAATGACATTTTTTCGTTGGACAAGCGTTTTTCATGACTTCGAATATCATAAACTCCAAAATACCGTTAGAATGTTGTAGGTTATTATGAAAACGTCCCCACAAACCCTTACGCATCACAACGTGCAGGACATACGCACCACATGGATATTAACCAGGGGCCCTGCCCCGGGAAATTTTGACAAATTACCTGTCATAACGGCAATCTATGGTGTTTTTGACGTATGAAATTCACGTTTTTTATTGTTGAAATAGCGCAAATACAGCGTTGAATGAAACTTTTTGAACCAAAATAATTATTGCTCAACAATTTTTTTTTCCAAAAGATTAGCTACTGTAATTTATTTAACCTGCCTTAATTTGAATGAAATAAATAATAAAAAGCTTTACGAAGAACCACAGCTGTAGGTACTATTTTCTAAGCCCATTAAACGTCTACGGCCGGTTTTTGAAACAACAAATCCTCATAATTGTCGTATGAACAGAAGTCGGACGGCGCTAAGGTTATACAGTACCCGCACGACCTTCCGGTCGTGATGGTACTGTAGCTCTTGCCCCTTCAATCCCACGGAATGAGGACGCAGGTTTATTCGGAACATTAAATATAGGATTTTCAGAAGAAAAACGTACAGAGGTTTTTCCTCAACGGTTCTCCATGTTTTTTGGGTCGCTGAATCCGATTTTCAGGTTCGCCTCAAAGCTGACTCCAAGAAACGCAAAAAAATCAATCATTTAGGGCATTTTTCAATTTTTCAAATTTATCGCGAAAACGGTAAGTTTTCGCGAAAATAGTTACCATGTACGAAACTGAAGTGGCCGCATTTCCTAAGGATTATATCATCAAGTTCTTCTCTATCTTCAATTGGACTGGCGCTAGAGCGCTCTGAAAATAGACCATTTTTTACTCCAAGGGGAAAAAGCGGGAAACTCGAGTCTACCGTTGTTCAAGAAAATTAATCGGAAGTCCCTGAGCTTTTTTCCATAACTATTGAACCGCAGTTAATTGAACTTGGCTCTTAAATCACAAATGGTCCTTAGTTTGTTTTGGGGTTCCAGGCCAAAACTCTATTATTGTTTTTTGCGCCATCTGATCCACAGGTGGAGTATGGAACACTGATTAGTGATTTTTACTGGGCTCCATTACTATTGTTTTATTGAACTAATCACTTTAACAGTTAATTACACCGGGCAATTTCTTTTATAGCTTGCTTTTCATCAATTTTCCATCTATAAGAAACAAATTATCGGGCTGGAGTAAAAAATACTCTTTGTTGGCATATTCCGTTGTGTTCAGCATGCTAGGATGTTAGCATTCCAGGGTTAAGGACGTCCTACAAGAAAGATTTTGTAATGCAACTACTCTTTGAAGTTGATAAAAAGTGTCCTCCAACATCTAAATCTCATTATCATGATTGTGAAACAACAATTTCGTCTGAAATAGGAGAATCCCCCATGTTTGACGGCTTTTTGAAGTGTAGGTAGGTATTGTTATCAAATTGAAACTGATAAAGGTACCTTGTACTATTATACTTGGATCTCAGCTCTTCTTACCTGTAGACATACTAGTAGAGTGTACATGTTTATCTGATATCTTTCAGTAGGTCCAATAATTACACCTAAACCACTGATTTGAGTAGAAGTGCAATAATTGATAATCTGATAGTGTCCATGTCAATGGCATACATGCCGGGTTCTCGTCAAGAAAATTGAACGCTTAAGCCTAAGGTTTCGACACTTAACTCTAAACTTGATGAAACTTACTTGAACTGTGTAACAAACATAAGTCCGATTTGCAAAATACCATGCATCCACGACAGTCCTCTCCACAAGAGCGGAATCAAAATTTGAGGGGAAAGTTGGTTGATCACAATACCGAACTGTACTACTGATTTTTAAGAAACACAAAATCCACTATCACAAGTACGTATGATTACTCTTGCCCCTGGTTTCGACTACTCGCAGTTAAATTAATATTAAACAACTGAAAAAGGGGTACACAAACTCCTAAATACACACACAAATAAATCGTAAAAAGAAGAGCAGCAGAGGAGCAAGGATTGCTGGTGGCGACTGCGGCCAAAGAGACTAGTTCGCACCTCGCCTTTCCCACTGCTTTTTCAAAATGTGAGCACCGCACTTTGATTCGATGAAACACGGTTCGCACGTCAAAAAATCGAAATTTATTTTCCAAAATTGGCAAGTAAAAGCCAAGTTTGTTAGTACAGTAAAGGGCATTATTCGTCAGGGCTCAATGGACACAAGCAATCGATGATACTTGGAAAAGCACGCACTTTTTGAGATTTCTTTTTCGGAGTCCTATCGTTTTCTCGCTTGATCTTCCATTTTGAACTCCCCTGTTTTTTGCCTGAAGAAACTATCGTCTGTCTAACGAACGCCGTAAGCAGATTCTTCAGGAATACCCATAATTTTATTAAAAGAGGAAATAGAATTATATTTATCTACGTTTAATACGGGCACCAGCTTTCGGCTGACAATCGGCTAGGTACCTAAAACTCTTTTCTGTTTTCATCAATGTTCATGGGATGATGTGGCTACCAAGTAACATAGGTAACTGAATAGCGTAACCTGTTTTCCACGAAAGAGCGGTGGTAGGGGTGCAAAATGGTCAAAAACCAATGATTAACCGTGAGGAGAGAAAAGTTGAAAAAGAATTGAAGGTGACGAAGAAGAACACACATTTTTTGTAGTTTGTCAATTATTTATTCAGGTAAAACTATTCAAGCTGAGCTCAAAACCCATCTAAAACCAATCTGGGCTTAGCTAGTCATTTCAATCACTCCTCTCACGAAATCCTGGCCGCGTTGACATGAAAACCCGTCTAAAACCAATACCCATTTATTTTAGATACAATCGATTTCCCACTATTTTTCAAATAATGTTAGCCAAGCTGAGCTCAAAAACCAACTATAACTAAAACTGGATTAACTCTTCGATTTAAAACATTTTTTCTGAAAAAGTTGGTCAAGCTGTAAAAATTGTCTGAAAGCCAAAAAATATATTTGGTTGCCTACATAACGCAACCGTTTGGCTGGTTTTTAACTTACCTTTATTGTTGCCGGGAGAAACTTTCAACGTGACAACGACATTTTTAGCGTGTAGTTTAGTAAATTTATTGCGTCTAGACCAGATAGTCATATTCAGATTACAGATGCACAAATTTCCGCAGGTACAGAACGTCGTCAACGTTCATGGTGACGGTGACACGGTGACGAGAGGAGTTTTCACTATTATAGGAGAGGCACAGAATTTGATGACACCGGAGTCGGGAGATGACACTAGATAAGATTACAATGATAAGCATGAGCCCGCCAAGTAGTTCGCTGTTTGGCCACATTAGCGCCACCAGTTGGCAATCCTTGCGAGGGCGAGACACTCCTGAGCAGCAGCCGACTGACTAGTTGATGTTGCCAACACCACAACACAAAAAAAGTTAGGACAAACCAAAGTAGGTAGGTCCAGCGCTACACGATCGTATGGATCTCGCCTGGCCGTAGTTACGATTCTTTCCGCATCGTAGCGCTCACATCGTGATTTGGCATAAATCAGCTGTTCCTCCTAGATTAACCGATTCAGCGCGGTGCTCAGGTCCGTCAAACATTAAAAACACACAAAAATGCGCTCTTTCAAAAGTATTCGAGCGCCTATTGCTGCCAAAACTTCTCACCCACCTCGAGCATCGGCTTCCAGACACCCAGCTTGGCTTTTGAGCAGATCACTCCTGCCCAAGCAATTGCATCGTGTTGTTGAACAGATTCTTGAAACTTATGAAACCAAAAAAGTCTGCTTAGGCGTTTTTCTTGACTCAGAGAAAGCCTTTGACAAGGTTTTTCACCCTGGTCTCCTTTATAAATTAAAGCCACACTTACCAGACACCTACTACCTACCGTCTTATATATATTCATATCTGCAAGGACGGATATTTTCAGTTAGATACAAAGCAGCAATCTCAGCATCGAGGCCTATCTTAGCAGGTGTTCCACAGGGTAGTGTCCTTGGTCCCTTCTTATACCTGATATACGTACACGACCTCCCAGCCTCCACTGCAGCAAACTTTATGTCTGCACAATATGCTGATGATACAGCCTTTTTGCAAGTAGGAGATCCCTTCGATGCATGCAAGGTAGATCTTCAGAGCACACTCGATGATACGAAGGAATGGTGCAAGAAATGGAGGGTCAAAATGAACCCAGCTAAATCCATTGTGGTGCCCTTCACCCTGTGCCGCCAAAACTTTCAAGGGACATTAAGCCTCAATGAAGTCCCAAGACTGTACCATCCACTACCTTGGACTTCACATGGACTCCATGGGGAGATCACATAAAATACCTGGTGACAAAAATATAAAACTGAGTTTCTGAGAGTTTTCTTAGTAAAATTACATAACATTTAAGAACTGTGCTGTAAGTCTGAGCTGACACTTGCTCGATAGAAACCTTGGAAAGTATGAAGAAGTCCCTGAAGAAGCTGTTAAAGGAGGGGCCCAAGAGTACCAGTTTTGTTCACTGACGCTGCCCAACAGGCAAGAAATGGGCTTCATCAAACGTCCATAAAACTGCTATGGTCACTGCCTCTAGAATTTTGTTGCAAAAATCCTGTCATACTCCTCAGTCAGCTGGAAACAATTCCTGGACCGCAACAGTCTTGTACAGGTGCAAATTGAAGCCGTAGTGTGAAATTCGCCTAGCAGTTCTTTCCAAAATTCGAGTAGCAGCCCCATATTTCAGTGCTGGACAGAAATCAATTGATGTCCTCGCTCTGTTGATGTTTTCGTGGGTCCTCATCCATTTTAATGATCTAGCTTGCCTCTCACCTACAGCTGATAATTTGGTCTTGACGCAGAACGCAAAATAGGCTTTCCATCAGAGACTGGACCTGTGAATTGCGAACCATGCCTTGTGTTGAAAGCGCTCTAGCGGTGACAATGGTTCTTGATGAACACTTCCTACGATTTACGCACAAGCCCTTCCCCCACCTGACATCCCAAATCACAACCCTCTCCGACCATCCCTTTCCTGTCCAGTCATTTTTTGAAAAGTGAGAGAACTGGTAGCTGCCCACTTTATTTAATCCTAAGCCAGAAGTACTTTGTCAGGATTGAGCCTGAAAAATATTGAGATCATCAAGAGATTTTAAAGGGTATAAGTCTGGAGCAGGGAGAGAAAAGAACTCGCCAAAATTACCCAGATTTTCGAATGTTTATAACTTTTTTATTTCTTTAGGTTACTGCCATGTTCAGTGCTCCAATCGCTTAGTTTTTGAATGGTCTACGAATTAATACGTACACAGCTTAGTAGGCTTAGAAATCGTCGAAAAAACCCTTAGAGATGTACAATTTTAACGAATTTTGTGAGTCGCTATTTGGTGTTTTACCAATTTTGAGATAGCAGACAAAGATTTTTTCCGAAAAGATTAAACTTTCAATATCACCTGAAATCACTACTACCAATTCAAGACTCTCACACCAACTTCCGCCTATTTCGGGTTTTGCATTCAACAACTAGACCACCTGTAGGGATCGAAATCTCAAATTAAAATATCCATCACCTCTCGTAACAATAATGAAAACAATGATGAAAAAGGATTCTTATTGGACGAAAATATCATTGTTTATCATGTGCAATTATTTATTATAAAACGTCGGATCCATTACATAAAATTGTGTTCCCTATATCGTTCCTCTTGCTTCTTCACTATCGGCTGATAAAGTTTGTTATTAAGTAGGGTGTATTTTCATCTCATTTTTTAACTCTGTATCTTAAGTGTAGTTGTTTAGTACCACGTGCAATACCTCTGTACCCACATGGCGTTAGCTTGCTTTCCTTCAGTAGCAATCCCGAAACTAATGTGTTTAATGTGTTGAACCTCCTTCGATAGGCCGCAGCACGTTAGGGGGAATGGGACCCAGAAAAAGGCGCGTTCAAGCGGAATTCTTTGTGCCCAATTAGGGGGGAAGATATGCGAAAAAGAAACAAGTTTGGGGGAAATCTTATTCTAGCCAAATCATAATTCACGTCTTTACGTCAAAACGCAGTGAAACTAGATTTAACACATATTCTAATCTACTAGTCCATCTGACCTAACATAATTAGAAGGATTGATTTAGGATGTTTTTCTTTTGTTTTTGAGATGCGAGCATTCAGACTACAAAACTAGACAGAACACATTTGTGCCTTGGCCCCCTCACAGATTGTTTCAAATGTACGGTACTGCCACCAGCCACATATTAGTATAGGTAGAGGTTTAGAATTCTTAGTGCGTAATTTATTTATGGTGAAACTTACAAGGTTCATGTGAATGTTTTCTGACAACGTAAATTTCTGTTGTATAATATTTTTAATATATTAATTTTTATGAATTTACAAACGTTAAATTTTGTTATTGCCTTATTAACTGAATTATTTGCAGCTTGTGCTAAACCCACCTGTTATGTTTATTTTTAAGTTAAAGCAATTTCAGTTAATTATAATGAAACATTAAGCGTTCTGCATTATTCGTGTTTATTCATTTTTTCAAGATTCAATAATACAAGGGTTGCTGGCTCGATCGGCAGTTTGGTGCAACTCGACGCAAGTACTCAGATCGCTACAGTAGCTCTGAGTGACACAGCTCCCAGAACCGTTGACATCAGAGACTGTCAAATAAATTGTACTTCAGTATACTTCAATAAATTCAGTAGATACTTCAGATGGATTCATATAAAATCGGTACAAAAGCACTCAGTCTCAAAGTTGCTTCTACGCTAACTACGTTGAACAGTCACAAAAGGAGAAAACATGTCGGCTGGCGTACTTCTAATATCACAATTATTTACCGTTTTGTCTGCAAAAACATTTTCACTCGTCTACATTCGGTTTGAAATGGTGGACGCCAGTAACCAGCCAGCTGCTTTCCTCGGCTTCGAGGTAAGTTCGGGAGAATTGGTAGTTGACGAATTGTACTTTCTTCCTCATCTCTTCGGAGTCTTGGAGTTCAACTACGACATCTTGGTTTTCTTTGGTGGCGCCCCAGCCTTTGAGGACGTGACAGACGACAAGAACGTCGATGCGCCGCTTCCTCTCTGAATGTCATAGAAAAATATTGTCTTAGACAAATTTTTAGCTTGTATCGAAATCGTTCAATATCTGGATCACACGAAAACCCTTCAGTAATTAATCCGAATATATTCATGATCCCGAATATGGAACATATTACTTTCTAGCAGTTTTAAGGCTTGAGAGGTTTTAAGACTTAATAAAGCGCTTCCAGGGTCATTTTTACAGGAAAACGTCAAAATCAGCGAATTTCTCATGAATAAGATTAGTGAATCTTTGAAGAATACTATACAGTTAACCAATATTCGTTGAAAATTCTCAAATTAGTGATTCAAAAAATAAATAAAATTACATCAGATTACAAGGATTTTAGATGAGAACGCCCAAAATAGCAAATTTGCAAAGAAAACGTTGAAATCGGCGAATTACGAATTGAAAGGTTAGATTTAGTGAAATTTTGAAGTAAACCCTCAAGTTAGTGAGGCTAAGAGAATTTTCGTTGAAAATATCCAGAACAACAAATAAGAGAAGCAAATGTTAAAATTACTAAATTTTTATAAAAATGTTAGTGAATCGTTTTAATAATAAAACGTTAAAATCCTAAACCTATTGAGTTTTTTCTGCTACGCTTGTTTTATTTGGCCTAGCTGACAGAAAATGTTTTGAACTAGAACTCTAGCTTCTTCTATTCGTATCAAATTTAAACCTTTGATTTTTTAACGTAATGTAACAGAAGACTGTTATAAGACCATGTTGTGGCCTCAGCAAACAAAAAACATAAGCGATTTAGTGATGGCGTTAACAGATTGAAAAACATGGATTTTACAAGGAGATCTAGGGTAAACATAACTAATGATTTGGAGATTCCCGATAATTTTCCAGGCTGAATAGAATGGGAACGCAGTTCCCTTCGACCGTAAAAAGTAAGTTTCATATCTAAACATACAAAAACCAATTCAAACAAGAAGTTCACCTAATCAAAAATTGTTTAAATTAGCATTAAACTTAATTTTAGTGAGTTGATTATGAATCAGTCATATATCACTAATGGTTGGATGGAAGGATATTAAGTGAATACCTGTGAGAATAACGCACAATCGAAGAGGTTTGACAAAATCACTCCCGTAGATCAAATATTAGAGTGTTACAACTAAAGGAAAATTCACCCTTAGTGGTAAGGACACGAGTTCGAACCTAGTCAAAGGTAACAATATTTTTTGGCTATAAATTACCTTCTGTAAGGAACAGCGCTTCAATACTGTATGGAAAAGACACCATGATGTCAGGTATGTCCACAGCCAACTCCTGTTGATCACGTAGAGAAGTGTCTTTCAATGAATCTTTAATCGAAGCTACTACCACAGGTTCCACGTAATTTTCCATTGCTGCGTAGTCTCCTTTAGACATCAGGTACGAAATTACTTCAATAGCCTGAAATAGAAATGAGAACAATCGATTAGACACACCAGAACGAACCAACTTCAAGTAAAAGAGAAAATTAATGAATTATAAATGAGGCACGGCTACATTGATATCTAGTAATACAATCTTGCAAATTACAGGTCCTGAGCTCTTCCTGTGGTGATGAAAACTCCTATTTTTATTGCAGATTCAAAACATAGGTGAAATAGCGAGAAAAAAATTGTCTTTAACTAAGATTTTGAGTAGCAATGACTATCAAGGACACTGTTTATGGCATGATTGGTACACGTTTTAAAAACCAACAGTGGGTGGAAAGAAGGGGTTAGCTTCAGCTTCTTTGAAGATGTATCCTGTGGTCTCACGTCCCATAGGACACAATGAATGATTCCTCATGGAGTTGGTGGCCAAAAATGGGAATATAGGCGGCTGTTATACTAAGGAATGCAAATTCCAAGCAGACGTTGGGATCAAAGGGAAAGACAACTTGTCCAAACTGTAATGGAGGAGATGATGATGTGTTTCACGGATTCTTCGTGTGTTAGCAGTCGGAAACATAAAGAAGATGGCTGCAGGATGACCTGGAAATGCCGTCTCAGGACATGTCACCAGAGAATATCATTGCTAAAATGCTTGATAGAATAGAAAGAAAGGAGCATTGGACCTCTGTAGTTGTCTATGTCAAAGGCATCCAGCAGAGAAAGATCACCCAAGAATGGGAGAGACAGAGGAGGCTAGCTAAGGATCGAGAGGACTAAATACATCCCAAGGACTTGGCCTGAAGTAATGTATTAAACAGTTCCAGGCCGAGTTCCAACGTGGAAAAAGTAAGGTGAGGTTTTAGTGGGTTTGAATCCTACATAACCTCAAGAGATGCCCCATCTGGGTATCTTCCATTCCCACCTTAGGATCTTACAGATTTCCTCACCTGCCTACGATTTAAAAAGAAGAAAAAAAGAGGGATGAAGGTTGGTTTTATCTCCCACCAGAGGTCACCAAAGGTTTCCGTACTTTTTTTATAGCAACAATTCTTCTACAGGAAACACAATACAGAATTCCCTCATAATCCTAAGCTAAACAGGTTATGATCATTCCAGTGGTGCTTCTGTGGCATAAATCTGCCATGGCTCTAGGCTTCCTGGTCTCATTTACTCTTCAGCCATAGACCTCGCAGTTGCAACAGTAGAGTTTCATATCTCTGCTTGGCCCTGGACAGCAGAATGTGGACTGCATTCGCCTCAGAATCCGCTAGTGATCAGTGTGCCAATCTGTGATCTTGATTAACCACCTGTTTTCTTCTCCCCTGAGGGACGATTACTAGTTTCCTCCGTTCATTTACATCAAGCCTCTGCCACTTCCTAACTATTACCCATCAACTAACTGAAGTGCATCCATTAACCACCAAGCTTTGAACCCAGGATCCAGTGCTCCCCTGGTCGACCATGTTGACTCTTTCCCACACAGAACCCATTAGTAAACAATCCCAATCTCAGCATCAGTCTACTATTCATGTTTCTATCAAATGTTTTGACTGCCCAGCATCTCCAGGCATGCCTCTTCTGCATTATTCAAGGCTGACAATCTATTTTTGATCATAGGCGGCGTGAAAGTCCATCAGCATTCAACTTTTGTCCAGGTCGATGCTGTATTGAACGATTCTATGAGGCGAGGAGCTGAACAACAATTCCACTCAGAAATTATGCACAAAGGATAGGATGGATGGAAGATGGTTTCACCCTCATCTGAACTGCCGTTTTCATAATGTTTTTTCCGTAATTTAACTCTTCTACAGGAAACTCAATACAGAATTCCCTCATAATCTTGTTAAAACATAAATATGAAACTATGGAAAATTGGTTGAATTCATTCCAACGCTACAAATGACCCAGGTATGTATACCTCAAGTCCGTGCTTCGAAAGTATATGCTATTCAAAATCAAAGCATTCACTTAGACCCTAATGAACACCAAAAGGTGACTCACCTTTTTAGCTCCATTCATGAATTCTGGTAGGTTGAAATCGGGGTCTATCCTGGGGAGAATGAACTTGGAGATGAAGAAGTTTTGGATCATTTTGAACGGGCTCGGCCAAATGTGTCCCATTCCTGAAGCCGTTGCCGGCATCTCAGCTCTCTGACCGCCTTCTTGACTGAAATTTCTTCTCTGATGGACATTGAATGAGCTTGTGGCTGAAGCGGACCCGCCGTTACAAACGCAAGCGGTGCTCAACGCTCTGGGCACACCGACAGCAACGCGGGGACTCCAAAAAGTCCTCGCAGACAAAAGCACGATTCGTTTGGACATTTTCGTATTAGTTTCTAGTTACAGCTATCAAGAATAAATGCCGAATTCGTAATACCAACAAGAATGATGCAGAAACTAAGCCAAACTGCCTATCGAACACTTGGGACAGGTATATCCGAAAGAACTCGCTCACTACGAAACGTTGCACTATGGATTTGAATTACAGTAATGCAATAATGTCCATATTAAATATACTATAACGGGCTGGATGGAATCTAAATAAAGGCAAAATTTTAAAATAAACAGTATTCCTCCTCCCACATCAACATTCTTTATCTATTTACCAGCGATAAGAGGTATCAAAAACTGATAACAGACTGAACTTTCTGCCCTCTGTCGGCGTATTACATAACTAAGAAACAAAGGTAAACCAGAACATAATTTACTGTATTTTCCATTAATAATAATATTCCATAATATAGAATATTTTCGATGTTAGTTTTAAAAATAAATAATTTTTAAAATGAGTATATAATTTTAAAACATAATTAACCAGTTACTTAGCAATTTTGAAATTGAAAACTGGCTATCAAAAACATTTTGTTACTCCATGTCGGACACTGCCTTTGTAATCGAACAAAAAAAGTAAATCCCCCTCAAAATTTGTTAATTTTTGTTTAAAAAACGCTGCAAATTCTTTCACTGGGGTTTATCATTCAATTGGCTTGCGTTCATGATTTGAATTTCTACTAAGCTTTGGAGTGTGCATGTTTCACAGGTGATAGAGCGATTATTGAATTTCAGGAGATATGCATAGAGCATAGTAAATCTGGTCTCAACCAAAATACCTATTTGGATTGTTCAGTTGATCATATTTGTGTGCCTCCTGAAATTCAATAATCGTTCTATCACCTGTAGAACACGCTCACTCCAAAGCTTAGTAGAAATTCAAATCATGAACGCAAGCCAATTAAATAATAAACCCCAGTGAAGTTAATGAAAAAATTGCCCCAGTAATGAGTTGTCACGAGGATTGTAAGGACTGTGAACTCAAGGCCACGAAGTGTCCTGAAGTACCTAAAAATCTCAGTAGACACAATAATTACCCAATGTAGGAACTATCAATTCAGTCTTTTTCTTCTTTTTGCTTAGGGCCCCCACTGGTCACCCAGGTCCCCCTGACAAGAGGCCTCGGGGGAAAGTGTCAGAAAAAAAAACCCGAAAACTAGATTTGTCTACCTGACCTGAGCACCCTGCCATCCCAAGCACTGAATGCCCAGTGAACAGCACTTGTACCCATCGTCAGGAGCTGCCTGGAACTCAAGCACTAACTGCCTGGTAATAATTAGCAGTAATTATTACTGGGTAGGCATTGACATCCAAGTCTGTTGCGGCGACCTGTTGTCGTCCACCTCAGACAAAGCTGGAAGGTGCACCCTTCCCCACCACGTTTTGACGAATGAGAGGAGATCCTTTACCTCTCCCGTTTTAATAACCTGGAGATCAACGGAACCTTGTCCCCAGGTTAGAAAACGCTGTCTTGCTAGCACAAGGCAATGGCAGATCACATGACACACAGTCTTATCCTCAGCCTCACAGAACCGGCAGAGGGTGGTGTCAGATTTGCCCATTTTGTGGAGATGGTATCTAAGTGGACAGTGCCCCGTTACTATACGTATCTCCTTTCTTCCTAGGCTGAGGAGCTCATTGGCTCTCTTCCTGGAGAAATCAATAAATTGCCTTGTCTGCCTCTGTCCCCTAATACGGAGCCAGCAGGCAGTACTCTTCTTAGTCTCCCATTTGGAAAGCTCCCCCCAAAGAAAGCTCTCTGTTGTGCCCAAAAAGGGTTCCCACTGGGAGAGAAGCAGCACCTTCCCTAGCTAAGGTGTCCCAATCAATCTTATTACTCCCACTAAATTGGACAGCAACGTCGGCAAGAAGCCACTGCTTTCTTGGCTACGCCTGGCAGCCCACGCGTTCCTGGCACCTCACTTAGCAGTTTTGTCTACCCCATGAATCTACTACCAGTGTTTTGGGTATAAGCATCAAGTATCTACTCAAAAATTTGTATTGTTCTTGAAAGTGATCAGCTCAACTCACAATGAACTTTCAAGGCAGCTTTTCCTACTAGGTTTGTCGTAAACAAAGTACTTAAGTAGAATGTGTCAACTGAAGCAGCTTGCAATATTCTCAGCTCATTTCCATTCATTCAAGCAGAACAATCCAAAAATATCTCTGAGTTGTTCTAGGTATTTTTCAAACAAATTACCCATCAGAAGTGTTGTCTTCAAGACGCAGCTCCAAAATTAAGAAAAATGATCTGAATAAGTGAAATTGAACAGCCCTGTTACGACAATGCTTCAATCGTGCTTCAGGACACCTGAGAAGAAATAAATGTTGGATGTCTCAATCCTAAGTGGTGGATCTATGTATTCATGAATTGTGTTGGCTCTTTCCATAACTGAGGGGCTTGCATTGATAAAATCATTTTTCGCTCTACATTCTGGGCAGGAAAAAAGGCTCTTTCGTATGCTGTAAACATAAAATGGTTCGCACACTATTTGATAAGTGTATCAGCTAATTTTCACAATTTCAGTACACCATTTCGTGGCAAGGAGATTGGTTCTTCTATGTCTGTTAGGGAGGGAAAGGTGAGTTCAGTGTAGATTCTTGTTCTGTTTCTGAATTTTTAAAGCTTTTCTCTATCTTCTGAAAATTTGAAAAATCCCTTTGGCAGCGAAACCGTAAATTTTTGTTAATTTATCTCTGCTATAATATTATGGATGCAATTGTTCCTTTTGAACTGGGAAAACAACAATTCATAGAATATGCAGGATGAAATCTACACCACGATTTCTGAACAGGGAAAATTAACAATTCATACTCTCTATTTTTGTGGTAGTTCATTCAATAATTACGGTGTAGATTTTGCCCCTGCATATTCTACGAATTGTTGTTTTCTCAGTTCAAAAGGAAGAATTGCATCATTTGTACTGATATGTTCCATCATTGCATGAGAAGTTGAATTATTAAACTTCAACAATTTCTGTATTTTGATGGGACGAGATTGAGAACACGGTTGTTCGCGTAATGATTGAGGTAGTTTGAATAAAAAACGAGCCATAAAAGATTAAATTTGTATTTCATAAGACAGCCATAATATAATTCATAAACAAATACATCGACTCTTTCGACGCTGACGTCGGGTACAAGCTTTGGCAATAGATGTACTTAGTGGTAGAGATAAACAAAAAAAATTTATCGAGACAATTGTCTGATGATAATATCCGGTGATCGCTGAACGGGGGAGAAACATGAATGACGAAAGAAAAAATCAATTATACTTCTACGACTTGCAAAGTGTCTACACGGCGAAATACGTCTCGGCGGTCAATAATCTTTCAAATAACCGAATAAAGAAAAAAATTCCATTATCAGGAGAAAATAAAAATTTCAAAATATTTACAATAATATAAAACTAGCGCTCGAGATCAACCCGATGAAGATTTCACGTTTCAGGAATATAAATTGCCTATGTATAAACCTAAAACCATTGACCCTTCAAACAGTACAAATAGAGGGTCGTTATCGAAAAATTTATTATTTTTATTTTTTTTTTGCACAAATTCACTAAACGTTATTAGTTTTCTTTTTAATAACAAACCTATAAATCTACGCTTGTATACAAAATAAACTCGACAGTTGAGTAATGAATAGAAATATATACAATGTTTTTTTCCCTCGACTAAATACGAAAGAAATGTCGGAAAAAACATTAAACAATAACTATATAATTCATCAGTTTGTTTTGCATTCGAAAGTCAAATTTCACAAACATATCCTAGCAATTGAGTTTAGAATGAATGGTGAGTTTAGACATGACGTATACTTGTGAAAACATCAGTTGAACGGTACAAATAATCAACGATTTCTGAATTACAGTTACAACACATAGGCGGTGAATTTGTGTGGTGACTTTCGCAGTCTTTTAATGAGAAACTGGTAGGTATAAATGTATTTTAAATGTCAACTATACAAAATAGATTTGTCCAGGGATTTCTGACAGATGAAGGAATGTATATCGTGCCAATACCCTTTTTATAACTCATTTTTTGAAGAGACTGTTGTTAGTGCATGGACGAAAAAAATTTATGGGACTATAGTTGATACAGAAAGCAGAATAGATAGAAAGGAATAAATGAAATTAAACGAAAGAAACGCTTATCGTTGTAAGAGCTTTTGTTACAGAATAAATTAAAGGAACGGTGGATCTACATTCATATTGATGGTGGTAAATTGATAGTGAAACTCAACACTTGAGGGGGGCTGTTTGAGGAAGATCAAAAGAATTAAGGTGTTTAAGAGGCTTGGACCGATATGTGGTTTGGTTTCTCGCCGTTGGAATATCTGTGCCACATGAGATAGTAGAGTTTTTCGAGGCCTTCAGCGTAGGCCTGACAGTCGAAAAGGGGGCTTTCACTTCTGGCGGTCCAGACTTTGGCTCGGATGGCTTTGAGGTACTCGCGGTCAGTGCCGAGGCGGATGGCGATCTCCTGGTACTCTTGGCGGGACCGGGCGATGAGCTCTGAGCAGCCGAGAGTCGCGAGTTGGGAAGCGGCCACTCGGGAGGCCAAGGTCTCTCCTGAAAAGTAGAACACAATAGTCGTAGGATCCAGAAAGTAGATTCACAAGTACATTTTGTTGAATGTTCTTAGGAGGAGCAAAGAAGCCCACCTGCCCATATTCTCTGATACGCGTTATGATAAAAGCATTAACGGCTCCAACCAACTCACCACCATGGTCTGGTGCTACCTGCAAACCTACAATAACCTAGCCAGGCACAACAGAGTACGCCTGGGCATAGAGGTGTTACGAGCTTGCAAGAAGGGTCTCCCGAACTCCATTTGTCAGGCCCAACCCAGCAGTTGGCTTACCAAAAACAACCTTCAAGTTGCTTACACACTTGTACCAAACTGACGTATCGTAATACCGATCCATATCATTGCCTAGTTCTGTACATCACAACGATCTGTAACATCGTTCCGTGACAAATTTTGATATGGGAGAGCGATGGGGACCTATACTCGACCATTCTTTTACTTTAGTCATGGCTCTCTCCAATAAGTGCTGGCACCTCGTAAATTTTGATTCACCACTTATTGAATAAAAGGAATCGTCCTGTATCCATATTTTGTTATAATAATGAGGATGTTTTGGACTGCACAACACGAAAAATGATTTGAATAACTCATTGAATTTGTTTCTACGCTGATTAGCCAATTTTTTTGGAACAGCTATCATTTACGAATACAAACTGATGAAATAATGAAAATTTACAGAAACATACGGGAGGAGGGATGATGGATGGATGGGAAGGGAAATTGGAAGAACGGAGAGCGTCCATACTTGTCTCACTCTATTCCGTAACATCCCTTTGATGTTTTTGGAAAACTGCCAAACAAAAAATTGGGACTGTTCTGCTCTTCCGAACATATTCCCATATATTATTTAAGGAGATCACTTGCGGATATCAACTCAGCCAAAACTAGAAAGTACCAAGTTGATACTCTACTCCAAGCAGCAGCAGAGGTAGCAGATATACCAACTGGCCAGATTCAGGTAACTGGTGAAACCATTACACCGGGAGGAGAATAGACAAGAGGTCAATAACTGAACTGACAGGGGCAGGCTTTCCTTCCATGGTACTGGAATGGATGACCATCAGGGTCCTTCAGGGGCATTAATATAGTCGGGGTGACTACTCTCCGCCTTGTAGTAATGGCTGGCTGAGTCATGGGGCCTGGAGCTGGACTCATAACAATACAATAAGGAGGAGAAATGCCTTCTGATGACACAGCTAGAGGTTTTGCACTACCCTCCCACCACCAACACTGGGACAGACCCACTCAGGCCTGTCCCCACCCAAAAAGTCAAGGGTGAGATCCTGGACCCATGTTCAAATGCTTCTGAATGGACTCAGCAACATAGTCCTTAAAGTGACTGGACAATTACTATAATGGTGCTATTAATTTTGAAAAACCATCTTGTAAAGTTCGTATTACTAGCAAAATAAAAATGTTGAAAAACTGCCAAGCAAGCAATCTGGACCGTTCCAATCATATTTCCCTTGAAGTTTTGCCATCCACTTCATGTGCCATGATGCCACGATTTGGTGGTTTGTTACAAGTGCGAACGCAGCTTTAGAAGTACAACGAACCATAATGATGATTGTCCAGCATAGAAAGACATCTCTATAGTAAACAATGACGGATAAACTCGTCACCAAACTTAAGGGCTACTTGAAAAAAATCGCCAGAAACCAGAAAAATTGAGAGTGAATGTAGACAATTTCTACATTTGACACAACAGTGACTATCGTAAACTGCAAGAATAAATTAGACTGCACTTTAGATGGACTGCTATACGAATAGAACTGAAATTTAACTTGATCTCCATTCCTATAAGTATGTTTCATATGAAAAGCCCATTTGCCATATAAATATCCGAATAAAAGAAGTAAACAAATTACCAGGGAGTGTGACAACGGGTGTTCCAGTCCACAAGACATCCATGGAAGTTGTGTGACCGTTGCAGAGGGGAGTGTCAAGGCAGACGTCAGCAAGCTGTCCTCGTCTCACGTGCTCCTCTTTGGCAGCTACGTTGCTGAAGATGATGCGACCTGGTGGAAGGCCAAGGGAGGTGGCCGTGGCTTGAAGGTGGCTTTCTCCAACAGCAGGAAACCTCAAGAGCCACATGACCGAGTTGGGAACTGCCTTCAGGATCTACGCAGAAATATTGACAAGTTCATAAAACGGTTGGTCTTGCCTCCAAAGCATTGAAGAAACACTTTAATTAAGAAAATAGTTCTAATCTTAATTCATGCAGGTTATCAAGGAAACATCGCGCAACTACTTACATTGACCCACATCTGCAGAGTGTGAGGATCAATTTTGTACAGTTGATTGAAATTGCAGTAGACCACAGCATCGTCTGGAAGTCCGTATTGTTGACGGGTTGTAATGACGATCGACTGAGGAACTTCTTCTCCAGTAGCAGCCTTATTGTTCGTTTGGTTGGTGGCCAATCCATTTTGAACCACCACGCCATTTAGGGAAGTCTGAATCTGACCAGATGCGATCATGTTCTGTGAAAAAATTAACAAAATGTTTTGCACGTGAATAGTAGTATCTACATTAGGGAGAACATTCACGATAAAATCAAGCACACACGTTATGGCCAAACATTAGAAAGATGAATGTTACTTTAAATTTTAGTAGGAGACTGGCCATCAAAATGTTACCAACACAGTTAGGAAATAGTAAATAAGTTAGTAAGTTCTTACTTCAATAGGTGTAGTTGTCGGGAGTTGAGCCACTTTCATAGAAATTTCAAGGGGTCGGCTGGTTTTTGTATCAGTGACTGGAACGACGACTTCTCTGATTTCTTTAACGTCTGTGTTCTCGATCATTGGCGACAGATCTGTAGCGTTTATGACAGCCACGTTATCCGCAAGCTCGTTCCCGCTCTAAAATTAAAATACACACTCATTAATAGATAATAAGACACCAATGTGTCCAATGAATTCATACTGTGACGCTGGCAGCAACGTCTAGTATGAGTAATTAAGAAACAGAAGATAATGCGACGAAGTTACAATTTTCAGTGAATGACTTAGAAGGTTATAGTCATGACCAGTTTGAAATTAGCTCAACATTGTACATAATTTGATTTACAATATAGAGAAACAAGAAAAAGCAGGTGGACTATTATAGTTATTGTACCAATGACAGTGAAATTGGTATTTAAAAATGTGGCTACAGCAAGCCCATTAAATTAATGGTAAATTTTATCTCTGCAGAATCTGCACAAGATGAAATCCAGGGGAAGAAGTATATTTCTATACTGTAGTCTTTATTATAGTGCAAATGATGTTCTGAATTCTCGTTGGATACGATTGTGAAACATTTGTACGTTTGTTTGCCGAGTGTACGGAGATCTACGTTCGCTAAGGAGCTTGAAATTCTTTACACTGTATGCACTAGAGACTTATTAATTTAATTTTCCTTCAAGCCTTGTACTGTGATACTTGATTCAGTTTTCCATTGGATTACAAATGCAAGGAACGCTTGGAGATTCCATTTATCAATGCATCAACAACTTAGAACCTCGCAAACACATCTCTTGTCTCAATACTACGTTACTGGCTACACCTCCCCAGTTATTACAAATTACGGCACTTTTTCACAATTTTTAATGTTCAATAATCTACAATGGACTGGCACAGCAGTATTCGCATTGCCTTATTTTGCCTTTGAGATCCAGTACTCCGTGAATGGTTCAGCATAAATCTCCAGTATTTTCTAACCCACTTGGTGTTGCAGAACGAAAGTGCAGAATTACTCGCACCTTGACTCTTGATACTTGGAGTCCTCACCCTGACTCCAATCAACTGATTCACGCAGCCTGTAACATCCTTCATTTAGCCTCAGCAAATCAGGCTTAATTTGTCCAAGTACAGTGGCTTTAAACCGTTCAATACATTTCCTGATGGTCTGAAATCCCTGGGTAGTAACCAACAATATAGTAGCAGTTTGACGAAAAAGTTCAAGATTTTGACACATACTCTTAGGCCACTTTTTCACAATTTTCAATAATCTACAGAACTGACACAGCAGTATTTTAATTGTCTCACATTGCCTTTGAGATGCAATATTCTGAGAATCTCGAGCATTGGCTAATCCCCTTGGTGTTAAGGACCGAAATTGCAGAATTACTTGCACCTGGAGCCCACAGCCTGACTCCAATAACTTGATTCACGCAGCCTGTAAGATCCTCTATTTCAACTTCAGGAATTCAGGAGAACTACAAAAGCTCCAGTGGCTCTAAACTGTTCATTAGGTTGTCCGATGGTCTGAAATCCCTTGGTAGTAAGCAATATTATAGAAATAGTTTGTCGAAGAACTTCAAGATTTTTACATATACGAGTACTCTGAAAAGGAATTCCTGGATTTGCTTGTGCGATGGTACTAATCATTGTTCACAACCATTGGTTTTACTCTTAAACTAGCAACATTACTACATATTGACTGGTTTGTTTGTACCTTGGGTGATGTATTACCATCCAATCTTGGTATCGCACAGATAAAAACGTTCGACTGAACGTGAAAACTAGTTAGCCCTCACCCCCTCATTTTTTCCCCTTCCTTCCTCAACTATTCTTCCTAATTCCCTCTCCTCATTGTTTGCACTGATCTCTTCCTTTTTAATTAACTAACTGCATCTTTCTTAATTGTTATTTCTAACAATATTGAATCCACCATTCTCACTATCTTCTAAATATAAATTAAGGTACCACACTTCATTTGTATTCCAGTTTCATTTGGCCTCTTTCCACAATCATGTTTGAAATGTATTACCTATGTCCGAATTATCGTATTAAATGCAATACATACAGAAAAATATTCAATATTTCTTTCTTTACGAACCTTGTCAGTCAAAATGAGACGTTCTTTCAGATGAGGGAACATCTGTTTGTGATCGCCAATGAAATACGTGTGGGGCATAAATGCCAGTTTCTCGCTGTACTGCGAAGCAAGTTCGATAGGAGAGGTGACTGCGTCAGTGAGGAGGTAGTCCATGAAAGAGGCGCCACTGGTGCCCGGGTAACCCAACCACATCACTTGAATCGGAGCAGGTTTCAGTGCGAAAATCTCGTTCCTGGCTCCCTTGGTGTAACCGTTCATGTTCACCAAAATGTGGATACCGTCAGCATTGATTTTGTCAGCTGCTTTACCGTTGCATGGCACCTGAAAATTGATTGAAGATGTATTAATACAAGAGGCATTGGCAAAAGACTCATGCAATATGTTGCTATTGACTACCAAAATGAAAAAAAAAGAAAAGTAAAGTAAACAAGGAATTTCACCTTGGATTTTCGTCCGACTACCCGGAGGTGTCGCGGACGTCGCCAGCCGTCCTCCAGAGAGGATCGGAACTAGGTCTGACGATTTCGCTCGTGGCTTCCCATTGCCTCACGCCCCTGGGTTGGGAGCGATTTGGATTCACGTGATATCGAGATCAGAGGTGAACTGTCTAACGACAGGACATGATAGGATTTTGGCCCTGATCATTGGTGCCAGCCGTATTCGAACCGGGGCAATCAGCACTCTCACTGAAAGTAAACAGCTAGAGGACTGACGCCCCAGCTCGCTTGGACGACCTGTCCCCCTACCAAAATGAATCTAAACTCTTCTAGGATGGAGCTGGTGACATCAGTGCGCAGTTGATCGAAGTCCAACTGGAATACCACAAATCCTGGACTATAAATCCCCCATGTTCCCTACTTTTCTGTTGACCAATCAGGTAAACATTTGAAGCATCGGGATTGTCCAGTTTCACCTGTGCCGATCTCTCTCAATGTGCTGCGATTTCACGTGCAAAGCACATCTGGTACAAAGTGAACGAACCGAAAGTGTGTGGATTGCGTTTTGGAACCTAATGAAGTCACAATAATCCACTCGGAAGTGTCAACAATTCAAATGTCTATGGGTGGTTAATATATATTACGGTGCTTGAAAATTGTTTACCTTAGAGTCAATATTTTATTCAAGCATCCCATTATCTGATCTTTTACAATACAAGATCTTTAGTGCTTCTGGGAGTTTTGGAATTTTGTTCATCTCACATGTATTACTTCGAAAACATGAGGATACTAGGTGAAATGTGACTGAATAAGGACTTGAGAGCACTCCACTCGAAGAGTTGAAAGTCATTCATGATTGAGATAGACATATTTGTGATTATGCATCAAATAAGTATAACCGCTGAGAGTGGGAGGTATAGGTTTAGGATTTGACGAAAAAATCAACGAATAAAGAACAGTTCAGAGCCAGAGTTCAGAGTTAAGTTCAGTTCAGAGTTCATAAGTGAACTGGGGATGATCTCGTGGGGACTTACAATGTCTACTAGTAAGAATGATTACGAGAAACTGGATAGTACTTTGAAATAGTTCTAGATAGAGTCGACTAACAATTTAAATTGACTGAGTATCACTAAATTAGTGTACTTGAGACAAACTTACTTGTGAAAGATCGATGAAATGTTCGGATTCTTTGGATATCTTTGTTCGGAAGGTGGTTCCGTCATCTGCGCTGAGTGCGTAGCAGAAGATTTCGACGTTTCTCTTGTTATGAAGGCCGGGAACGGACTGCATCAAGTGAGATGTGGGATGGTTGCCGAAATCAGACGAGACGTAACCGATCCTCAACCGGCCCACTAGTTCCCTCGGGTATTTGTACGGTGGTTTGTGCAACACGTGGATCTAGAAAAGGGTTCAAAATACACAATTATTAGGTACGTATTTAATAGGTTTACGATTTGTTTGGGGAAGTAGTCCTGATCCGTTTGAGACTGACAACGACCATTTTTGGCTATTTAGAGAGACTCAAAAACAGTTCTGAGAAGTCCTGGTACCTCAAGTTCCTTGTCTGGAGGAGTCCATCCTGTTAATAACTATGTTAGAGATTTTTTCCAGAACTTTTAGTAAGAAACACGGGCAGTAAAAACCTTCATGCTTATTAAAGACTCTCGCCACTCTTGAAAATAGAAAGATTCATGCGCGGCATTATCAGCATTTAGTATCCATACAACGCATTTAATGTACTCAATCCATTCGTACCATCGGACCTGCTTGAAAGAGTAGAAACTATTGTGGGACTCTTAAATTTCCTGTGCTTAAGACGAAACGTATAGAAATGACAGTCTCCGTATAAGACCTGGAGAATAAAGCTCTTGCTTCATGCTGTAGGTACCGTAAAGTGCTGTGACCCAAAAGGTGAGCAAAACGATACACAAACGTAGCCAAATAGCTGTCGATTACTGCGGGACCGCACTAACAAACTAAGAACTCTTAACACGGACAATCCCTCCACTACGGGGTAAGGAGCAACGGCAGGGGATAGGGGCTGTCACATAACACCACACTAAACCAAAGGCGAACCGCGCTAAGAGGTTAGCCTCTTCCATTTTCCCTAGCTTTACAGTCATAGTGCCTACCGACCGTGCGAAGCGAGAACTCTATTCGACAAACGAAACTATATACGTGGGAATACTGTAAATCCAGTGCCTTCCAGTTTAATATTTCCAGCCCAAACAACCAGTCGTGACTGATACTTAATTATTCGCAAAAGAACCCTACTTCCTTAAGACAAATGAGCAACATATGGGAGAGGTAAGTGTCAAAATGTAAACGAAAAGATTCGAAGTTTACATCGGCGATGTATCCAAAGACTGTAATTTAAAGTTGAATGTCAATATCCTTCCCAACGGCAAAGTTTTTTTTGTCTACTATATAAATCTTGCGTTTTATGCTCAAGTTAAAACGTAGAGAGATAATTAAGACTGCTCCAGAACGTTGTTCTTGTTAGGGAAGGCCGATAGTCGATAGTGAGATACTATCGATAGTTCGATACTATCGGTGACTAACCATCGATAGTACGTAATATTGAAAGGAACGCCTGGACCCTATCCCCAGTGTCGGCAAACAGATCAGCCTCTTCCAACGTGCATCTATTTGCACGCTCAATGGGGATGGGGTCCACTCTCCTGTATAAAATACCTGTACCTGCATTAACTCAGGTCATTAATAATTATTGTTCAGAGTCAAATAGATAATTTACTTTAATCAAATATTGAGTAGGTTCTTAAGGTATACACGAGTCAGGTAAATCATAAATAATTTCAAGTAGTAAAAAGTGAAATATGGAAAAACGTCATTCTTTCAATACGGAGAAATTTAAAAGTTAAATTAAAAAGATCCTGGCTTCACGACTGGGGGATCGCCATTATCTTTTTTCCTACGCTCGAGTTCTCTACCTTCTTATACCTTTCGTTAAATCTTTATTAAAACCCAGGTTTTTGACATCCCCTGAGGTTTTCTAGACCTATCCACTGGTGTTCCCATTCAATGAATTTGAGTTGTGAATAGGATTCTTAGAAGGAATTAACTTTCCTTCAAGGGAAGCGGGCAGAGTTATTTCGTATTCCCAAACATCGATAGTCAGCCGACTATTGATAGTGTGAAACTATCGATATATCGATAGTCCTATCGACTATCGCCCTTCCCTAGTTCTTGTTCTATTACCTAAGTTAATAGACACACAAACCAAAAAAAAAAAAAAAGTTCAATATTTTTCTTTTAGGTATCTATATCTATTCCGTTCTATTGCCCAGCTATTTTTGTAGCACCTACCGTTTGTTTGTAGCCCTTAGCATTTTATATTAGCACCTTTTAGCCTTAAATCCTTTTCATTTCAGACGAATCTGTGTTAACTATCAAATTCTATTTTACTAGTTTGAAAACTGTTCCATGTTTCTAATTGTTTGACTACGAAAAATCAATTTTGAAACGAGAGATCACCTTTTCAAGACATAAGTTGGCATGCCGGGCGGCGATGGCCTTTCTGAATTCGTGTGAGAGCGGATACAACATGGAGTGATGCGGGTGAACCGAGGGGAGGCGGTTTTTCTCTAGTTGTTCCGCAACGATGGCGACCAACTTCTTCATTCGAGTCTCATAGTCCGTCCAATCACAGACGATCTGGAGGCAGTGCGCCAAATTGCAATATGCATCCGGGAAGTCCGGCTTGAGTTTCAGTGCTGTGCGATACGACTGGATAGCTTCGGGAATGTTGCCAGAGTCCTGGAAAACCAAAATTTTTCGTTTCAATAGACAACGCAATTTAAGTTCCAAAATTAATATGATCATAGAAGAAACAGACACTCGTCAATTGGGAAATGAATGTTATACTTTTCATAGAGTTTGTCTATGGCAAATATCATGCATTATTTCCATCCACATTTATTCATTTACGGGCCAAGCCCATTTAAAAAGTATGAATTACATAAATGCATTCAGTCGACAAAAATTATAAGAAAAAATAGTTCCACAGCGAATAACAACTTATCAACAAGAAATTCGATGATAAATAATGTACCTATTATAAATCAATTTAAAACAATTTGAAAACTCAGGCATGTTCGTTACACAGTTCTTAAATTTTGATTAAGCATGATGAAAGACATCCGCGAAAGTTTTAGAGTGATATTCAAATAGACCGGGAGTTGTTGGAGTCATTTGATCTGGCAAGGTAGGAACGATTCCTTTCAGCTGTTATAAACGCATTGGAAAAAAACGAATGTGAACACACGAGTTCAATAAAGTATCTAAATGTATTATCCTTCTCTGTAAATACCAGATAATATAACAGTTTGTTTTAATGGTCAGATTCAATTCTGTGGTTTGGGAGGTCACTCTATTACGACATTGGTTGCAGCGAAGCACCTACAGGGAGTTGCGACTGTTTTGCTGAGGTGTTGAGATTCCACTTTCTCAAGAAGAGATCTGTCATTCAATTAAGCAGTTTGTGGACGAAACACTCGTTAATTGCGAATTGTAGAGAGCGAAGCGAAGAGAGGACAATTCGTTTCGCAAATGTCCTCATAAACAACATGCCCCGCTAGCAGACCTGATCTTTCTGTCTCAAGAATGACACACTCGAATGTTCAGCATAGGAAGAATTCCATCACCGTCGCACACTTCAATACAGACCTCAACAAGTAACATAAACATAAAGCGACTTTGTCAATTGTGAATTGTAGAGAGCGAAGCGAAGAGAGGACAATTCGTTTCGCAAATGTCCTCATAAACAACACCCCACTAGCAGACCTGATCTTAAAAGGCATCTGTCTCAAGATAACACACTCGATCTGTCCGCGATGTTCAGCATAGGAAGAATTCCATCACCGTCGCACATTTCAATACAGACCTCAACAAGTAACATAAACATAAAGCGACTTTGTCAATTGTGAATTGTAGAGAGCGAAGCGAAGAGAGGACAATTTGTTTCGCAAATGTCCTCATAAACAACATGCCCCGCTAGCAGACCTGATCTTAAAAGGCATCTGTCTCAAGAAGACACACTCGATCTGTCCACGATGTGCAGCATAGGAAGAATTCCATCACCGTCGCACACTTCAATACAGACCTCAACAAGTAACATAAACATAAAGTGACTCAAGGGCATTTTTGAATTCTCTGGTGTCGCGCTTTCAAAATCCAAAAGAGGGCATCATTGCAAGAGATGTGACAAGTGCCCCAAAGTAAAGCTGCCAATCAGGGGATTCCAAGATCCCTCTTCGTCAGCTCATACTCCCCAATTTAGTAACAATGATCAAAAGAGCAACTAGAACGGGAAAATGACAATGAGTAATATTGGGATGGGTTTAGTTTCAGAAGTTGGAGTCACATATTAGCTGGACAAGAAAGTACTGTTTAGGATAGTGGCAGAATAGCGAGCCTTCAACCTAAAACCCCTGGAAGCGATGAAGAGGGGCAAGGCAGAGAACATTCAACAGCGTTTTCCATAAGGTTCTCCACCAGGTTCCATCCTGAGGTCCTAAAACAGACACTCAAACCAGTCCAACGATATCCCCTCATTTAACAAGGACTTGGTGGGAGAAATAATGCGTCCCTGTCGTTGGGTAGTTATCGTTTGTTAAATTGTATCCAAGAATAAATTCATTCTTTGTACTCCACAATAGCGAATACACGCATTCTTAAAACACACCGTACCATCAAGGAATCCAGATCCCTTTAGAGAGCCATATAATCACTGTATGATAAATAAATATCGAAAAATTAATTTACCGAGCGAGGTCGTTTAGAGTATACTTCACAAGGCGTGGATTATGGATGCAATTCCACTGATTCCAGTGATGAACTGCTAGCTTTTAACTGTTCAGTAGCTACGAAGCCGAAGAGCTATTTTCCCAAAATTTACCACTGAACTTATGAATTGCAGAATAAAATGAAATGAAAAATATTTTCAGACACTGATATGCTTACAAGCAGACATGTTTTTATGTATCTTGCAATGCTGCATCTATCGTGAAGCAGCACCATCAGTTCATTTTTAATTTTACTATACTGCTTGGAGGGCTATTTTCGTGAATTGCACAGAATGTTTTGGCAATTTTTTGAAGACATCAACAAATTCAAGGTTTTTATATTCAAAACTCATCATATTTCAACTCATTTCTAGACGTAACGCGGCCAATAGTTTGGTAAAAGCTGGCTATCAAAGTAATGATTATGTAATGCAATGCAGTGATGATTTACGATTCTCCTAGACAACGATGTCCCTGCTAATACGATGAACCAACTAAATCATACACCCTTCAACCTCAATTAGCAATTTTTGGTGCACCAGCCCTCACATGCCATAATCCAACTAAAATCTAAAACTTTATAAATGTACTCGTACTAATAGCGGTACTTCCATACAAATATGTGGTTACTAACCTTATGAATGGAAGCAAGGTTACTGTGAGCATCAGCGAAGGCAGGGTTGATCTGAATAGCACGCGTGTAACACTGTAGCGCCCCCTGGATGTCCTGCATCTCCTTCAGCGTGTTACCCATATTGGAGTATGCATCGGCGAAAGTCGGCTGTATCCGGATGGCCTCCTTATAGTGCATCAGAGCCTCGTTCAGCTTACCTAAAGCACATATGTATTTATATTACGTTACAGAATTCAGAGAAAGATTTATAGAAATGTGGTGTGAAAGATGTAGTGTTCGCTAATCATCTCGGGAAAGGAAAATGGATTTGGTAACCTTGAGAAAACCGTTTCACAAATATCAACTGGTACTCCCCAAGGACAGTGGAAATATGCTACCGATGGAAATAGAAAACTGCTTCAGTTAGATTTGATCTAAGTAAGCCATTCAAGAACAAACTAACAATGACGATGTCCCCAAAAGCTGTGTAATGAGTAGCGATAGACGGTAAACGAATTCAAAATGGGAAGTGTGATAAGATAACTCACCTTGCTGTTGAAGAACCGATGCCAAATTTGAGTGTGCAGCTGCAAACTCTGGGAACACCTGGAAATACAACAAGAAATTAAATTGGCTCCGAAACAAATATTAGAATTGTAATCACTGGTTTTATCATTCAAGTCGTGCCAATTCACTCGCCTATCGTAAATGTGTTGAGAATGAGAGGCATTACTGCGGATACCATTAACAGTGTTACGCCGTGTCCTACGTGAGCGGGAACAGCGGGTGGGGTCTTTTCAGCGTTTTTTGCGGGGCGGGCGATTTTCCGATCAAATTACGATAACAGAGTTGGGCGTCCTACGTGCACACGCTCTACCGCAAATCGCCAACACGCACACGCGGCTTGAAATCAAATCGGCTTGATTTTTTCTCACTACTCGGGCTACAAACGCGCGATTTTTGCAGTTTTTGCTATTTTCTGTTGTCAAGGTTATTTGGAGTTGTCCAAGTCTGTAGGAGTCAAAATCGTTTCTCGAGAGCTTGCAAGGTTAGTCAGAACAATGTAGTAGTAACTCATCACCGTCTTTATGGGGTTAAAAATAATCCTCTCTTCAAGAATAGGCTGAAGAGTAATTAATTCCCCAAATTAGGTCCTTGATTGATACATTTCATGAGATTGTTGCCTCTACAAGCGTTCATTGGAAATGTAACTGAGCAGAGCTGGACTACTAGAGGCTAACAAAAATAGTCTCTATGTTATGAATTCAGAAAAGCAATCGTCGTATTGACTGACACGGTAGGTACGGAACTAACCTAAGTAAAACGGGCTCTCCTCCATTCGCAGCATCGCCCGCACATAGGACACTACTGGCGTTTCCCGCTGCAAACGCTTGAAATCGCGTAAATCGCCGGTATCGCCAGTAACGCTGAAATCGCCCGACTCCCGCTCACGTAGGACGCGGCCTTAGATAACTTGTTGTGTCAGAATAGCATGTCGCCGCACGAGACGAGACCTACCGAGATCCTTCTCCAAGACGATGCTCAGCCCCATACAGCAATCCTGACTCAAGTTACAGTCTATGTATACACCTTCAGTATGAATTAGATACCAATATCACCACTATTCGATTCCACCCTTATTGAGCTTGATAATTTTAACAACTGTTATTGCGGTTCAAAACAATAGTTAGGATATAACATCACAGTACTACGACCACTGGGCTTTTTAATATCAACTACCCTGACGCCCCTAATTCCTCGCTCTTCCCCATTGACTAAATCCAATGAACTAAAAACCCTTTAATAATAATCATATCATACCCCAGCCATTTTATTTCAAAGATCAGGTTCCTTGAAAACAATTTTATCTGCCCTATTGTTGTGACCCCATCATTTTTCGGCTTTCATGATTTGAACCGTAAATTGAGTTTACTGGTTATAAAACGCTGCAAATTCTTTCATTGGGGTTTATTATTCAATTGGCTTGAGTTCATGTTTTGAATTTCTTTTAAGCTTTGGAGTGTGCGTGTTTCACAGGTGATAGAGCGATTATTGAATTTCAGGATATGCATAGAGCACGTAAATCAGTTCTCAACTAAAATACCTATCTGGATTGATCATGCTTGTGTGCCTCTTGAAATTCAATAATAGCTCTATCACCTGTGAAACACGCACACTCCAAAGCTTAGTAGAAATTCAAATCATGAATGCAAGCCAAATGAATGAAATTGAATAATAAACCCCAGTGAAAGAATTTGCAGCGTTTTTATGAATAAACACATTTTTGATCATACCATGTCTCTTGTCCCAAACGCATTCCCAATTGATTGACAATCGCCTACCCCAAACGCATTGACGTTTTTATCAAGGCACCGTCCCAATCACATTGCCAAAATCGTCCCGAACGCATTGCGTTCTCCTCAAATCGTCCCAAACGCAAACCACCCGTGTGAAATCGTGTTGGCAATGCGGACTCTTCCGCTTTTATTGTCCTATTTTACGTAGTTAGGTTATGCAAATATACGACTAAAAAGATCTCTCATCCTCAACAATTGTAAATTACAGTACACTAAAGATAATTTTTGTTTTCAGTCTCAAGCTGGCTGAAACTTCTGCCACAACCACGAAGCTCATATTAATACAACTGAAAAAATATGGAATATAACAGAATATTATGAAGACGAAAGGACAAGGGTACTTCAAGGTTAAACATGTTGAACACATAACCCAACGATATAAAATATACCATTATAAAAGCGGAAGATGCCAAATTGCTCCCGCCTCACACTACAATTTCACATGAAATTATGGTCAACCATGGATAAAGGGTATTATGTAGAAAAACTGCGATAAAATATCACCTCATCAATATAACTAGGTTTTCGTTTATGCACGATATCTATCAATACAACATTTCGTAGCGGGTAAATCAGATTTACGCCACTTCCGATACCAACTTAATGGATCTGCCCAGAAGTGGAGCCGACCCACTAACGCCTACCTCAGTACGAGTAAGCAATTATCCTTTTGAGTGGGTAAAGGTAAAGATAAAGGACTTAGGCGCTCACCTCCAAAGCTTTGAGGTACAGTCTTGTGGCTTCTTCGATGTAACCCTGTTCTCTTTTGATGTTGGCCAAATTATTGAGAGAGTCGGCGTGAGTAGGGCAGAGCCGCAGTGCCGTGTTGTAGCAATCTTCCGCCTCAACCACCTGAAAACGGCAGAATTGTTAAGCAAATATCGGTAAAAATATTTTCCACAGCATTGGGATTGGAGATTGATATAAATAAGGCTTCATTAGTGGAAAACACGCTGCCAATGAACATGGGAAACCTTTTCAGGGGGAATGGCTGTTGAATATCCTCTAATATTGAGCAGGATCAAGACGAAAATAATCTGAAGTTATTAGTACTGTTATAAAACGAGCCGGTTTCTGTTCTTGAGAAACCCATTTTAGTAGCACCAGGAAAGATAAGAAACAAATCAATGAAACATCTGACCACCGTAAATGCATCATCTATCAAGATTACATTACAAACATTAACTACATTATGGCTAAACCTACATCGGTTACAGGGGTCTTTGATATAGTTACTCTGCAGAATTTTATATTTCATTTAAATCTTCAACGAAATTATTGAGTCTCTGGTAAAATGAGTAACATACATATTTTGTCAATAAAAGTATACTTGTTACTTTTTAGTCTAACATGATGCCAAACAATGGTGGGACAAGAGAAATCCATCATGAACTTGAAGAAGAAGCTGTTGGGTAATTCAATAGATCAAGTATGACAATACAAGGTCAAGAAGGACAACTTTTACGTCGAAAATGTACCCAATTAGAGAAATACCTTATCCAGACATTATTTCTATACCATTGCCCATATAGGAGCGACCCCCGACCGCCGGGACGAAAACCCCTTCCAGCATACCCTTTAACTCCGCCGACCATCCCTCATTAGCACCAGTAAAGCCCCTTTTAATCTTCCCCTCTTAACGCAAGACGTTTTAGTTGCTTTTGTTGAAAAATGTAATTTTTTGTGAGATTCAAAATGTTCTCGTCGTTCTGAGGAAAACAAGTCCAAATTTCATATCAATCGGTTCAGGAACACCTTATCAAACAAGTGTATGGCCGTATTGCAAAAGTGTAATAAATTTCAAAAAAAAAAAAAAAAAAAAACGCTGCAAATTTGATTACACATGGGTTTATTATTCTTGTGTTGAACTTTATTACACTTAAACTCATGTTCCTTTGATCCAACCCTGTTAGATGGGATGGGGCTCGAAAAAGTACGGAAATAATGTCATTTTGCACCATTTTACCCCATGAAAATGGATTTCCTCGTTCTGGGTCAATCGCACAGGTTTGGGACCCACTCCAATCGCTTCAGCGTCCAAAATTACATGGAACACGATACCCCACTTGGGAAAACCCCCATTTTTGTTTGAGTTTGACGAAAACCGCCATTGGGTATTTTTACATAACGTCTAGGTATGTTTTTTCAGTTCAAATTTATACTCGTTGTGTCTCTTTTTTCATGTACATCACGATTCTGGTGATGGCATGATCGAATCAACTATTAGATCACATTTGAATTGCATAAGCCATCAGGACACAACCTGGAACCTTAGATTTGAGCGGCGTTTCCAGACCCCGAGGTCTTCAGAAAAACTCAGGGTCGCTCCTATGTGGGCAATAGTATAGGAGAAAATCCAACTTGCAGTTGAGGAAAAGAAACTTCTTTGTGACCAAAATCTTAACTCAGTGTAGAATCTTGAAACCAAATCTTGAAAACGTTAAAATGAAGCTGAAAGCTCAAGGTAATAACAAACCGAAAGTTCCTTCGTATATTTCGAGTAGGCTGTGATCGGAAAACCGATTTATCATTGTTTCTATATAAGTTAAACTCCAAGGTGTGATTGTGGACACGAACTATGCTGTCCTCCGATGAGTACATATTTTTGTTAAAAAACAGGTATTTTGGAAAAACAAATCCCCCCCCCCCCCACAAAATTTGTTAGTTTACGTTTCAAGTTTCGTATATTTCAAAAATGGAAATTTATATATCCGTCCAAAGCTTTTCATACCAAACGATTGGACCAAAGTTTACGAAATCTGACTCAAAATTTATGAATCGATTCGGAATGTGCCAGTAATCTCGGTGTCTTGATCGGATTTAATTTATGTACAAAATCTGATTTTTGGGAGTGATAAGAAGTAACACCCTAAAAGCATCCATGAAAAATTGACCAACTCTAAGGAATAATGTTTAAGAGTAAAAATAATTACAGATTGAAATCCCGAAAACTTTTGTTTGAGTCATTTTCTTTGATTCAGATGGAAATTAGTTTCATGGATTGAAAGAGGGCATTCGGCTTGCTGTACGATTTGCAATTTCATGTCTTGAAATCTACATTCTGATTCATACAGACAGGAGTTTATTTAAACTAAAGATTTTCAATGTTTTTTTTTTTAAATAAAAGGTTAAAGTAGAACGAAATACCTTTAAAACAAAAATGGGTTTTCTGCACAACCACTTCGTTCAAGTAACGTTAATTAAAATACATGGAATAATACAGTTTATTGTTTAATTATTTTATCAAGGAATTAACCGATATTTTAGGATTTTCGCACTTTTTCTATTTGTCTCAAAACTCAGTTTTTGGACTTGAAACAGGTATATTGTAACGGTAGAGAACCTTGCCGATACCCCGCATTTTACAACTGTGCACTAGTTGAAAAGCGACAAAAAATGAAAGAATTCAAATGGTCCCTGAATATTCAAGTGAAATCAGAATCTCGTTCGTAAGGGCATTTGAATCGAGATTTCTCACAGAGCACTGCAGTGGAACGTTTTCCAGAGAAAACCATCAACCCATCAACTCTAACCTATATGGCCTAAAAGCTCTAGAAACAGACAATTTAAAATAATTTTGGCATAAAACACTATCATGTAGTTGAAATTTGATCACATCTTCAATTCCCACAAAGAACCTGGAAGATTGGACCTAATACCCAAACCCAAGAAGCTGCAGTACAAACAGAAGTGGATTCATTATTCTAACCTCAAGTCAGAACTAATGAACGTAAGCCGTCCTTATCGGTACAAGACACATCAATAAAATAATGTAATATCACATAGTTGAGTTTTGAACAAATAAGCTATCATAGGCACCTGAAATTGAGATAGGTAAGTTACCTGTCCCTTCTCTTTGAGCGCATTGGCCAGGTTGCAGTAAGCATCTGGGAAATTCGGTTGAAGTTCGATGGCTCGTCTGTAGGTGTCAATCGCGAGGTCAATGAGTCTGGAAACAAGAACAATCCCTTAAGACTAAAATCAGAGTAACTGAAGATTGGTTTGTAATGAGGTACAGAGGGATGAAATACAATTGAAATATTGCAAAGCAATCTAGGTGGAAGAGATTAACAACTTAACAATTATAGATTTTTCAATACGTACTTGAAATCCATAACATCAAACTCGTTGGTCAGACAACTTAAAAACCTTAAAACCTTTCAACTCAGTAATACAAAATATAACGATTTTCATCACTACCATGTATTAAATAATGTGAAAACGTCACATAATAAAATCGAGCAACATCCAGGAAAACCCAGGGCTCAGGTTCATCGAACGGGGAAGGTCCTCTTCTGGTCAGGCAGGGGACGAGGAGGGGAACCCTCTTTCAAGCCCTGAGCACTAAGCTAAGGGCGCTAATCGTTCTGTCGACGCCTTCCGGCGTAGCCTGGCTATTGGTTTCAATCAAACACATACAAAAACTCTTTCACTTTCAACTACCACTTGGGCAAGTACGGGGAGTCACCTGATCTATTCAGTCATGTTAAATTTTATCCAAAACTAACCCAAGATGCATATAACCAGACTTGCTTACCTACGCTTCAAATTTTAGCGATCTACTACCCAATAATTAATTGAATTATGGACTTATTGAATGATGACTAATTCTCCTTACCCTAATTACCGAATTCAAAAAGAAGGGTGATACTCATCGGCTAGAATGGTTTTTTAGTATTATTATGCATGTTTGTTCGCACCCACAGCCCTTAAATTTTAACTGATTTTGCTCGGGTTGTTAATACGACTAAATTCTTAGCAATAAATTCTAAAAGGGTTTTTTGCTACGCCGCGGTCGGATGTACTTCAGCCAATAGACCTCTGGCAGCCCAATTTAATTTTCCTATTTTTGACCATTTGGTTTCGTTTTGATTAAAGTTTTGTCTAATGCCCTCGAGTCGATAAATTCTAAAAGGTACCCGAACGTTTGAGGCCATAACACTCCCACGTCAGAACATTCCCTCGAAAGGAACTCTCCTTCACTCCAAGAGAAATGAAAACACTTCAGCAGAGGCTAGTTTGTCCAGCGGCCATAAACGTCAGATTAGATTAGAGAAATTATACGAAAAACCCACTCTAATTAGCAAAAGCTACAACCCCAGATAGTAAGCTCGACGAAAGACTTTTCAGGCCCTATTGAAAGCGAGTACGTCAAATTCGTCTAGAAGAAAAAGCAAATGTTTATTAAAAACTCCCTAAATTAGGTTCTACTTGTCCAGGCACTGGGAAAATTGTGATTTCGTTTACGAGCACAAGAAACTCACAGCACCAGTTGTAGCAGAAATTAAGCCACAATAATCATAAATATAGAATAAGAGACGTTGAGAAAATGACGTTCACGGAGAGCCGTCAGGCAGGCCTAAATCACAAATCCAATCTGGGGTTATATCTGTCACAAGAATATTAGGGTTTCTATGCAAATGAAGCAATCAAATAAATCTTGGAAATTCCAATCTACTTTCCATGCCGGAAAGTTGATGAGCAATGTTCGTAAATTAGTTGGAGGTCAAAACATTGTTTGCCTCGATCAGAAGGTATAGTGCAACGTTATGCAGAGAATATTTTACTTTGTAGGGAAGGTTTATAGGAGAATAATGTAATATCAAGTTGTAAAGGTGACTCACCCCTGTTCATAGTAGACGCAAGCAAGGTTTCCATGGACCACGGCATTGTTGGGGCTGAGATTGAGAGCCCTGAGATAAGCTGCTACCGCTCTAAACACAAGAACAAGACCACGTTTATTAGAAGAGAAATAAATAACGAAATCCTACGAACATCATTAAAGAACACAGGTAAGGATTTAAAAGCTTATCTTTTATTTATAAGGGACTCCATCCGATTTGAATTGAGTTCAGAATCAGGATGGGAGCTCTTTGATATTTGGAATTGGACACCACTAAAGATCAAAAAGGAGAGGCGGGAATACAAATGAACTGGTGGGAGAGTGAAGAGGTGGGGATGTAAGGCCTTAAAGGAAGTGTACAAATTCTTCAAACGTCTTGTTTTTAGGGTTCGGGAAGTTTCGTCACAAAGAAATGAAATAGCAGGAAGTAGAAACGGAGAAGAATTCTTCATCTTCTCCGGCATTTATCGTTTTGACGAGGAATCCCGCATTTTCCCTCGCAACTTCCAGGAAAATAAGTCCGTACAGTCGGTAGGCAAGAACGCAAGGCGCTCAACAGATTTTTAAGAGTGTATAAAACGAGAACAGGTCCTAATTCGAGGATGAGATTCATGAAAACATTAGTAACAAATAACTCCTTTTTTAGAAGACCATTCGAAATTTTAAATAATTGTTTGTCTGTTGTTTATAGAATAAATTCATTTGTCTACTGTGACGCGGCTGCTGGATCACAGGTGCATCTACACCCCATGGCCAAAATGAAAAAGATACCTGAGAATGATACTATTATAAGTATACTATTATCGTACTGTTTTCCAACTTTTTTCCATGTATCCCCATCAAGAGAAGAATAGTTTCAAATCCACGCGCGAAACGGGGGCTCAGGATGGGTGAGAGGATAGTGGAGTCATGAGTTTGGTGGGGTGGGGGGAGGGGTTTGCTGTCTGGGAGCAAAACCCCGTCTGTGCCCTGAATGGAAGGGGAACAGAGCGTTGATTGGATCCGGGTCCAAAGACTTCAGTTGCAGAATGGAGCCAAGTTGTGGGATGGAACCAATGAGAGGCCCCCAAATAAAAGGGCAACATTTCAAAAGAGCTTAAACAGGAGCAACCGTAGTTGTCTGCTCACTTGCTAGAATGCACTAGAATCACCAAAACACACTCTTATCCTATCGTCAGTTAATTGCCCCCGACCCTTGTGACTGAACTGTGTTAGCTGTAAATATGCGATGAACACAGTAAGTGCTATAAAACGTGATTACATATTCAAAATTGTCAGTGGCATGAAGAGTGATTATTCGCAATGCGCCAACGCCACAATTGACAGGACTGCAAAAACCTCAAAGGCAAGCAGAAATCGTTCCCTGATTCGCAAGTTCTACCCCCATTACTACGAAAAGGTAGATTAGCTCTGCTGATGTGAGGTAAGTAATGCACTTTTCTGCTTCCTACGTCTTCTTTGCTGCAATAATAGGAATGAAGCTTGGGTTCAAGATAGAATTCGGCTTTCACCTCCACGACGGTTCTTGCTAGGCAGATGTGAATTTCAACAGTTGAAAAACACGGTTTGAGTCGTTCGCTTCACGATTTGAAGCCGAGAAAGCGGACAAGATTGATCTCCTCTGTATATTGGTAGTTAAAAATTGAATTTGGCTGAGTAAAGCACATTTTTGTCTCGCGTTCTCTTCGTGGCTGTGTGTTAGGATTTCGGTGCTCCCCTGGGTTTCAGGGCAGGAGCAGCCACTGGTTTACACCACCACACTAGTTGTGACGGCACACATGCTCAAGTGGGAGGGAGTGCGGTGAAGGATTGTATACTGAGTACAATATCTATTAAGTACCTTGTAAACGGCAGTCATAGAATTCACATTGGCACACTTATATTTGAGTATCACAATGTGTTTTGACCGTCTAAAAAATGTATACACAAGGGACTCTCATAAGTCGTCACCCTCGTTTAGAACAAGCTACGACAAATGCCGTAGATTAAGGGGCGGGAGAAAGGGCGAGCTCCGGGTTAGAAAATTCCGGTACGACGATCTATCAGCAAATGGTCTGCGGCCGGGTCGATGGGAGTCGCGGTTACGTGCCCCCGCATCCCGTTCGTGCCGAGGATGACGTCCTACGGCGACACCGAGTCTCCCCTTCCATCATTAAGGGCTCCGAGAGTTTCGATGGACTTGGAAAACTTTTGGGACCCGCTCATCTCTCGAGGGGTTCCTGTCAAAATTCGCCGAAGCAAATGAGTCGTGGGATGAGCTTCTGAGAAAGACGTTTTGAAGAATGTGAAGGCATGAGCGAGGACCCCGAAAAACGGAAAAGTAATGAATCGCAAGAGCAAACTAGAGCAAAGCACGAACCGTAGCACCGAGTTAATGGTCCCATAAACGTTATGTGATAAATTGCAATTTTAGGATGTTTGGAAACGATGTCCGTGATGGGTAGTTTCCCCTTTCCTTTTCTTGAAACTTCTTTAGAATGAAGCTCCTCTAGGTGTTGCAGGTAGATCGCTTCAGCCATTGGAAGGGGCAACTAGTAAGATCGAGCGACTCCTTATTAACGACTTATGAAGCATCCAGTAGAACAGCTCAAATCTAGCACCTGCTACAGATCGATCGCAAATGGATGAAAGGACAGGGTTGTTGAGTTATCCAAATATCATTCAATATCACCTTGCTTCCTGAATGTGAATTTCTACTCTCATTGTAAGCATTAAGCCGTTCTGAACATCTTGGGTATCGTGTCCATGTGTCAAATAGTGATTGTATAACAAATCCTGGAAACAAGCTCAATTTCTAATCACAGCAGCCACTACATGTGTTCCATGGGACGGCCTGATCACGGACTATGTGATGTATGCAAGGCTATTTGATAATTTTGTAAAGAATGAAAAGGTAAATATTAATGTGGGTTCAAAAAAGTTCTACATACAAGACTGTAGTTTACCTATTTCTAAGTCGTCGTTCATTTTAACTAGTTTATTGACTGTCTTCATGGTTTTTATTATTATAAATACATTTAACCTTCTAACTTTGGAAAAAATGGGTTTAATGACGGTTGAGAGGGGAACATAATTCAGTTCTCGGCGTTGGGCGTCATTACCCCATAGTGCGGACGGCATTACCCCAATGTGGGAAATACCGCCAAAGCACTTTATCAACATTCACGGCTGTTTTTCCTTTAAAAATCCTTTTATGTAAGGGAAATGCTCAGATATCCAAAATAGAATAAATTCTAGAGCCATTCGTGCAAGAAAAACATTTTTATGACGTTCTGTCCCTTAACTGTATGGTTCCAAAGTTAAGTGCACGGTATTACTCGTTCCCCTACTCGTATTTGCGATTCCTCACTTTCCTACTAGAAGTTTAATTGTTTTGGAAAAAGGTTTAATTCTTTTGGAAAAAGGTTTAATTCAACTGGAAAATGCAATGGATTTAATGTAAAGTTTTGATCACAAATATCGTGGTTATCCCGTTCTGCCAGGACGAGTAGCCGGTACATACTTTTCACACAGCCTAATTCACCATTTCACTCAATAATAAAAACCCGCTATGTAATCTTACAAAATAACTTCTAAGATCTGTAACGGATCTATGATTATTCCTATGTGGCTGTGAGCCACATCCAATTTGGTACTCATTATTTAATCATTTCATTTTTTCATGTTGGTTTGGTTTTCCCCTTGATATATTAAATCGTTCATTATAGACTCAATTGAAAGTAATTGGAAGTGTTCATCATTACCACCTAAAATGCAGACTCGTTGCAATAATTTAATTTTGAATGGTAGTCGAAAAGAAGTAACCAAATGTTTCATATAATACAAACATTTAATTGCTTTACAAATTAACATATTCATCCCTTGATCCCACTTTAATCTAATTTAATTCAATTAGCCAGAGGCCTTTTTTCTTCATTTTTCAACGTTGAATACTTTGCTCGCAAGCTTCTTTTTTATACATCAGCTTTTATTCAAACTACCACGAGAGGATTCATGCTCGACTGCCGAGCGCCTTCCGTCACGGTTTTTCATTTTTATTTCAACGCAGTTTATTTTTTTCAGTTTTCCATTTTGTTAAAATGATTTTTTTTTTTTCATCCCAGTTTCCATCTCTTCCCTCCGGCGGGGGCTCGAAACTCGTCTCCATGTTCATTTCGTAAACACCACAAGCAACGTTATTTATTATTACTGACCAAAAACCGGCTGCGGTCCCGACCCCCGACTCGCCGACAATATTCCTCGAACGTGGAATAACTTGGTAAGCAACGTACACAGCGGGAATTTACAGTGAGCAGTTAGTTATACGGATGTGCTGAAAGATGGATGCGTTATTAATTCACAAACGTCAAAAAGCTTTTTCCAACTTATATTCTTTCAAAAAAGTGCTGTCCAACGAATTCATCTTCTTTGAAATGCATTCCTTGGGGGAGTAACAGATTAAAAAAAAAAAGGAACAAGAAAGGAAACCTCAATAAAATAGGAAGGGAATACACAATTTTATTACCTATTAAACGAAGAACGATTTCCAATTTCGGTGTTGTTTGGTCTAGTACACTGCCGTTTGAAACAAAAACGCCTTATCTCCAAAAACCACGCATTTCAGAAAAATCGTTTCAAGTTTTCTATAGAAGGGGCTGTTGTTCCCCTCCAGTTTGTACTTTCAAGCCCATTTTTTAGAGGATCATCGATAGTGCTTTAATTGACCAAATTATAGACAAAAACGCTGCAAATTCCTTCACTGGGGTTTATTATTCATTTGGCTTGCATTCATGATTCGAATTTCTACTAAGCTTTGGAGTGTGCTTGTTCCACAGGTGATAGAGCGATTATTGAATTTCAGGAGGCACACGAACATGATCAACTGAACAATCTAAATAGGTATTTTGGTTGAGAACAGATTCACGTGCTCTATGCATATCTCCTGAAATTCAATAATCGCTCTATCACCTGTGAAACATGCACACTCCAAAGCGTAGTATAAATTCAAATCATGAATGCAAGCCAATTGAATAATAAACCCCAAAAATTGGAGAATTTGCAGCGTTTTTTATGGTTATCAGAATGCTTCAAAACGTGTATCGGCTAGAAAGCCTTTTTGGAGTTCATTCCAGTATCCACATTACTACATCACTAGGTCACTGATAGCAACACAAAAACAATAATAAACCAAAATAACGCAAATGTTGGCACCATAAATCGGGCCATACATCGGGAATGGTTTGACCTAAGGACCTGGGGAGGGGCTCCGTCGATTCCTCGTGGAAAGTTCTTCAATGAGAGTCCAAATTTAGACCGCCTTGACTTTTTTTGAGGTTTTTAGGGATTCTACAAAACTTTGACAACCCTTAAAGGGCACTTTAAATTAAGTGAGAGAGCTGGCTCAAGAATTGGGGCATCGCCGGACCAACATGGATTTTTCCTGAAAATTTCAGCTTTTTTGCTTCAGCCGTTTGGGAGAAATCGTGCGTACGGCGTACGGACGGAAAAAGTTTCATTGCAGATTCGGATTCTACACCCTTTGAAACGTAAACCATGACATTTTCAGGGGGGGGTTAGAATTTTTTTTTTTCAAGAGCGATTACAATGGTTTATTATTGAATAATAAACCAAAATCGAGGAAACATGGATTTTCAAATCAAAAACTCTATTTAAGGCGGAAAAATCAAATCGAATCGATTTTTTTGCCATATTTTTGAAGGTGGTTCACCTTAACTTGCATTTAAGGTGATTCACCATAAAAAACAACAGGGTTACCGACCTCTTGTTTTTTAAGGTTTAATACCTCAACACTACAAATTAAGCTAGACCAGCTGAGTGAACATTTGAAGGAGGAACGCCTCGCAATTTTCATTGGATTCATCGGATTTTATCAATTAGGTATTTGAAAGTTCTTCCCCATATTACAATGGAATACTGTAAAATTGACTCAAACAGCGCCTGATAAATATTGATCTTTAGTTCTTCTGATAGAAATTTGATTTGATTTGAAACTATATTTTAATGTGGTGGGTTTATTTCATTTGACAATCCAACGTCACTCCTAAATAAAGCGAACTATTAACATTTTTTTGATTTTCGAACAGTAACACGTAAGTCATTGAAGCGGTGTAACGTCAAAGCGACACTCGATGTTGATTGTGGTTATTTATTTCTTGGTATATTTATCGATTTCGTAGCATGTATGGTAACCTTGTGGTGTTCATCCATTGTCCAATCGCCCTCAAATCATTCTCGGCATTTTGATGAACCTACTGCCGTGTTTGCTCGGAGTTTACCAGAGAAAGGGGGAACTAGGGGTTTTCTTCTTCCGAAAGTGAAAATAAAACTTCCACCGCCAATAAGTAGAATCGAAAGCAAAATATAAAGCTTTTGGATTCAAGGGTCAATCATAGGGATGGTCCAAAAGTATTTGTGGTAGTAGCTGACAACAATTTTAAATTAACTGTTAACAGTTCAATTAAAAAAAATTGTTATAAACTAATTAAAACAACTTCTGAATATTCGCCGACACTATTATTCATCCCGTTGTCTACAAATATTAATTTAGTTCGGGAGTTGAGAAAAAACAAGGATTAAGAGCGGGCGGATACTAAAATTAATAAGCGAAAGATTGAGTTTCCCTTTCCGAGGAACGACATTTTCCCTTCACTTAACCAATCGCATTAATTCTGCTCTGTAGCGCTTGACGTACCGAGCCGAATTTTCGCTTTTCCCCGTAAAACTCCCTTCGTACAGAGATAATTCAGGCGAGAAAAAGGGCATTAAGGGAGAGGAAGTCTTAAAACAACGTAAACTATAATCCAGATTATGAATTCCATTCTCGAGGACTACCGAATGGAATAAGATTAGAGATTTAGAGGGGGAATCCTCATTTCGGTATCAGTTCCGCCCCAGCAGTACTCGTTCATACAAATTTTGGAAGCTCTAGTTTATCTGGATTAAGTCCATAGTCAGTTCAGAGTAGAGTTGTAAACTTTTCGTAAAATCAATTTCGCTCCTCACTTTTCTGCTAAAGAGATGAAACGGGAGAGGTAAAAATGTGTGTCAAGCAGTACAGTTTCTACAATTATCGTAAATTCTATATTATGGACGTTTAGAATAGTTTAGATTTACCATTGCATTCCACCAAAAACAAGTTAAAATAAACAAGGAAGACATGTCATTTAATGGTCATTTCAACGATACCGTCCGTTTTGAATTTTAAAAATTAATACGTTCAATTTACAAGACTGGAAGGTCGAAAAAGTGGAATAAAGCTTTAAAAAATTAATATACGTATCTATTAACAGGAAGTTTTTGTTGGGAAGTTTAGTGTGGAACCCGGAGTTGAAGCGTTGCACACCTTATCTGACAAGGCACCTGTTTAATACGAAGGAAGTTTATCGTTACGTCGTTACGTAACATCTCTACGAGCCTAGCGATTGTTAAAACAGTGACGAGGAGATTCCCGATAAAATGAGGAGAGTATGTAAAATTTCGTTTCACAATTTCACAGGTGCTTATGCACGTGGGTGCGCGGCAACTCGGCTTCCTGAAACGCTGACATCATGCAATCATTCGATACCACTCGAATTTGAAGAGGGCCGATTCCAGACTGCGCAAGAGGGTTTCATTCATTTCAAGGCGAGACGATTGGAGAGTAAACCGATATAGAAACCTTTCCAGTACTCAACTGTACATCCAATATCAGAACGGAAAGTAGAGCAACATATTTTGCCCGCGTTGAGCCCTCAAAACTAATCTCTTAGTTATTTCTAATTCGAATAATTTCTGTAACTTGTATAATGTCTTTATCAAATTTTAATTCTTGGTGCCAGCTTATATATCCTACCTAGAATGCCACAATACCAAGTACAAGAAATTCTGAAGGCTACTGGGTTCGATCTTCTGTGGTTGCACATGATTGTAAAAGACGTAACGGAGGTCAGTATGAGTCTGAGCGGTGGGAGAAAGTAATAGCTCTCCATGGAGACACATCACTGCTTGAGTGGAGATTTTATTAAAATTACGCATTTGTTCAACTTTCTCTTATATGAATAAAATGAAAAATCCAGTATCAGAGAGATCGTTGGCACATCTGAGGCTGAATTAGAGTAGAGGAGTTGAGGCCTATATGTTGACAGAAAGCAGTATTTGATTGACTGCTCGGCTCTTAGCATGAATTGCAGTCTTCCTGAACAAGAGACCATACACCACTTCATGTTTCTGTGGCCTATATACTTCGCAGGTCGTAAAAATCCATAAAAATGTATACACGAGCTATAAATTATGCAGCACTGTTCTCGCCGAGACATTAAGCTTCCATCTGTTTGACTGTTGAAATGAGCAGGACAAAGTGGCGGCAATGTGCAGATATCTGCAAGTGTCATTTGAAGGCTTTGAGCTCTCTTTCATAGCGAGTGACGGAATGTCCAACTAGCTCGTTCTTACAGCCTTTCTGGGACGGTTTTTACTGTGCTGAATTAAATCGTGTCAATTGAAAAAATTGTATATAAATATCTGTTTTAGTAGGAGCCAATACTTGATTTTCTAATAACTTCACGAAATTTCCGTGTATAACTAATCAAGTATCTGTATAATTACTTCTTTCAAGTTTTGATTTGCATAGAAATCGTAACGCATTTCAATAATATCTTTATATTGTAGGCAAATAACGTGAATGAAAGAATTGAATTGGATTAGGACCTGTTTTGAATTCACAAAGATAACATGTTCAAATCGTGACAGTCCCAATTTCTTTTGTTATTGGCATGATTTAGGTTTCGATAAATTCCATTCTCGAACCATAGATCGATGTAGAATTAATAAAACCTCCATTCGAACTGAATTACAGTTCAAAACATTGCCTTCTTACTGGAAATGCATTTCATCTCAAAGGTCTCGTTGATTGTGGACCGATTCCGAATCGTTGGGTGCACAAGCTAGATTTACTGAACAACTGATTCTGTTCTTTGAAATCGCTTACAGTGGACTGCAGGGAAATATTGACTGCAATGCACTCTAACTCGTATTTGCGATTGTTGGCGGGGATGAGTCGCTGGAACGATGGGCTGCCGCAAAGGATGCGAAACATCCAAAGCCGCTTTAATTACGCCGGCTGTTTCGATTGTGTTCAAACCGCCGAGGCGCGCCGGGAGCTCAAATAATCCGGAAAAGCGACAACGCGAAACAGGTATGCGACAGACCGTTTAGCCTGAAATACTACCAACCACAGAGATCCGCCCTTCCAACTGGAGACCACTTCGTGGGATGCTAAACGGCTTGTGTATTGTCAAAATCTCAAAGATGAATTGCGTATCAGTTGCAAACAGGGAGGCATTAATCTATTTTATCAACTGTTTGGTTCCAAAATCTGCTACTCGAGTGAGTTGACGTCGTCATTACTCATTCCAGTCCTATTAATGTTGGGTGTCACACATAACGGCTGGAGAGTGGAAACTCTGACAGTGATCAGAATAATTGTCCAGTAGGCAATAAACAGCTGCAGTAAGCTAAAATTCATGCTCATCAACACGTATACAATGCATAATTAATGACATGGTGAAGACTATTTAAATAATCAACCAATAAGTTCTAGTGCAGATATCAGAAAGGCACCGAGTTTGGGGAAGGCGAACCAAATGGTTAAAACGTTATTATGTTAAAATCGCTGATAAAGAACACCTGAAAGTCAGTTGTTCTACCTATAGAACATGATAAATTAAACATGACAGCAATAGAGTGGCGGCAACAAAAACCTAAGTTTTACATGTCAAAAATCACAAGTCAGACATGTGAGGTGATGGAATCACGAGCGAAGCTTGATTAAAATACCTGTCAGTGGATCATTCACGTTGTCTTTCCTCATATATATTTCAAACACGATTCACATTTTCCGAACCGGTCGATGTTCTAGGGTATCGGAGAATTGAAATGTTTCAAGTTTGACGGGTAACAACAAATCTAGACTGTTTGTCAATATCGATGTCTCCGGCCAAATGCTCTCTGCGAAAATGTCATATTCATCATCCGTATTTTATGAATAAAATATTTGCTTTTCACCAGGTCCTGAAGAAATCAGTACCAGGAACGTTATCAAAACTTACCTTTTATACTTGTATTACCTTACTACTGAGAACATCCATACGTACTAGCTCCCCGATTTCGATCTATTATTTTCAGTAATACTCCTTGGTAATAGTATAGCACAAATTCTTTATAACCGCACCTCAAATTTTGTCATTGTTTGTTTCAAGGTGTGTAGATTCCAAATGTGCAATATCCATCCACCGTACGGGCCATTAAAGGCTTTAGAATTGATATAAAAATCCGTTCTTTCGCATACAGACTAGAATACGGATCTATCTAGTTGATCCTGACTCAAAGTCACCTCACACTCATAAATGATCGTATATATAAAGACGAAAGTATCAGAGTAGGTATATCCGTTTTTCATCCAGGGAGTGGTTGGACGCTGGGCGGATGGAATTCACCCCCCGACCTCGCCAGTGAAGGGGAGAGGGCCCCCGCGGGGCAGAGCGTCTCCCAGGGCAACCGGACGTGCTCCCCTCCTCGGGGACTTGGAATATAAGATTTTTTGACTTTCCGTATTGTTTTTATACTCCCTCATTGTTTTATTCACCTATTTCTTTTTAACCAGCAGGGCTTTTAAACTAGTATTACATTAAAAACTGGTCAAAGACGTGAATTTTGAGGTTTTACTGCCCTAGCAGTCATATCCTGTACATGGGGAGTCATATCCTAGTGATTTTGGACGCAAAATCGACTGGAATAGGTTGCAAATCCGTGGAAATTCACCATTAGCAAATAGGTGAAATTGTTTAATGTGAAATTTCCACTCCCAACCTCACAATTAACGACCAATCACGCATTATTGATAAAAATAAGCTTGAATGTTAGAATTGCTAGTTCCAGAAGCAAAATTGATTTGGATTCAGTTCCTTCAATCCCGAGTGTTACCCTAACTTTCCAAAATCCAGCTTGGCATTTTGATGCATGATCTTACTCCATGCCACAATTCTAAAGCATCAAGGAAATTCATTGCTGATCACTACATCAAGATTGGCCCGGGAACTCCCCTGATTTGAACCCAATAGAGAACTTGTGGGTTAAACGGAAGAAATCATTGGGAAAACAGGACTGCACCACGAACGAGAAAATGATCAGTGCCGTCATCAAGCTGTGGTTCCACAGTGATAAAATTAAAGAAAACTGTAAATCCCTAGTGGATTCTATGCCAAAATGAGTACAATTGGACATTGATAACAAGGATAACATTGATCCCATATTGAACATATGTTTTACCATTATAATAGTAAAACATTTCGAGTTTTACAAAAAATTGTTGTTTTTGCAGCCTTCTTTCCATCAATTCGAACGGTACCGTAGGTTTGATTCACGGTTGTGTGCGATTAAAAAGATTTTTAGCTGTCTGAAAGATCTTATTGTAATTCTTATCTTAATAGTGAAAAATATTTCGAGGAAGCTATTTTAGAATAGTTCTAAAAGTTAATATATTTAGCCCGATTGCATAACTCTCCACCAACTCCAAGAGATGAGTCGGAAGAGCAAACAAGAACGAAACTCAAACAGGTTCAGCGCTGAACGTTCAAGGGAGTTAATACGTCGTAGGGCCCATAAAGGAGGAGAGATTAATCCCCGAACTCCTTTTGAAAATTAAACAATAAAACGCGGCAAAAAGGGAGCCAACTCGGATGAAAAAAAGGCGGTCTGCGGGCTCGTTAGGGAAAATGGACGTCGAAACCGAAACTTGAGTCTGATGTTCAGAGGATGAAAATCCCTAGGGGGAAAGCAAGCGGGGTTCCATTAGGGAGCAGAACGAGGCGTGTTCGTGTAATGAAACCAACTTTGCGAGAAAATGGGATCTTGGAAGTTAGGGGTATCGGCGCTGATTTTCAAGCTTAATTAATTTCCTCTGAACTTGACGCCAAGATCAGCGCAAAAGTTGGGTTTATCGATGAACTGAAAAATATTCAGATGAGCGACGACCCTTCGGGAATTCCTATCCCTGAGTCAGCGGTTGGTTTAGGATCAAAACCGTTTTATAGCTGACGTTTTTCAACTCAAGTTGATGTAATATTCATCGACCGTTAATTCAAAGCGGTGATTCATTCCAATTACTAATCATTTGGCAATTCGAGACCCTCAGTTTTTCTATTAATCTCATCATAAGCCGAGAAGCAGAGTATACTCAAATCTGTCCATAATGAAAATGGTTGATCAGTAGGTACTTGGGATTGTTATCTGAAGTTGGTGAGCAGCACAATGTAACTGACTTTCAATATTTCCTTGGTAACTCATGATAAGGTCAGTACAACAAAAGCTGGGTGTATTGAAGAATTAAGAAACATTCAAGATGAGTGGCGTCCCCTTGGAACTCCATACTATTCCTGAGACTAAGGTTCGTTTAGGCTCAAAACCGGTTTACAGCTAACTTTTTTAAAACTGTAGTCGATATAATATTCATTGGCTCTTAACTTCAAGCAGTGGCGAAATTCGAGGAGCGACAGGGTGGCCAGAGAAGATACAGAAGTTCGTCCTGAAACGGACGCTATACGGAAAAATGAATTTCACGTAACTGAAGTCAGCATAAATAACCTTCAATATGAGGCAATCCGCAAAGCTTGCCAGTTATGCACGCCTAGAAACCCTGTTAGCCTGTTGCCAAGAAACCAAAAACGCTATTTTTTAATGGGTTTTCAGGGAGGGGAAAACATCCTGGAAAATTATAATTTCCCCACGAACGGTTGTAAATCAGCGCCTTCAAAAGACAGTAGGCTGGACACTACAAAATTAACCGTTGGAAAAACTGGTTCATTCTCCCACTTCTTCTTGGGCGAGACGATCCTGATCAATCAAAACTGACAGCTGCCTTCTTTTCCACTTTATAACGGTGTTTCACTCCAAATTGCCAACCATTTGGAAAAATTTGACCTTAACCCCAGTTTTTCAAGTAAATTCTCATCATATGCCCGAAGAGCTCCACCTTGGCTCCCAAACTTGATCAGGCAGGGTTTAAGAGTTACACAGCAGCCAAAATTTGTCTTGATGAAAATTATTCTTCAGTACATGAGAATGCTACCTGAATTTCTTCACTGACTTAAAAGCTAGATTCCACTTCTAATGAATTGGACGCCAAGTTCAACACAAAAGTAGGGTCTATCAAAGAACTGAAAAATATTCAAAAAGAGTGAAGGCCTTGCGGAATTTCATCTTATTGGTAATCCAACGGTTCATTTCGGATCAATGGTTCTCCAACCGTTTCAAAGTTGTTGTTTTGCAACTTCATCCGATATGACCACCTTGGCTCACTGAATTGATTTGGAGTTGTATACAAATCACACTGGAAGTACGCCCAAACTTCTTTCAAGGAAACTATTCTTTAATAAAACGATGGTTGGTATTCTTAAATAAAAGAGTATCTATCCGACTTCAAGGCCAAAATCTGCAAGGAAATTGGGTTTATCGATAGAGCCGGTATAATAGAAATGATCGGCGATATCTTGAAATTTCAGTTTGTTGCTCATGTAACATTACAGGCTTTTTTAAAATAACAATTTATGTCCAAAAATGTACAAGATCCAATAATAAAAGACTTAACAAATGAAGATTACTCGGTAATCAACTGAAAGTGATAATGAAGAGTTTTGTTGAGTTCATACCAGTATTACATGTACTGTAAATATATTTTCAACTAGAATCTCCTTGCCCTTTCCCCTTCTTCACATATGACGACCCTTCCGATTTCACTCCACGGTAACTTTTCCGCCCAAGTGAGCTCCGTATATTTTTCACAGACACATACTCCCATACATATATAAATGCAAGGAACAATCAGACCTTTCCGACCCGCGACACGTAAAACCGTGAAATGTGCCGCCGTCAGCTTTCTCTCGGCTCTTAGGAATCTTTTATATCAGATGTCTTCCCCCTTTTTAGTACTGGAAAAGTCAAGACATACGTTTTAGCCCAACTTCCCTCTCACGTCACTTCTCGCAACTGCCAACTGATAATCGGGCAAATTCTGGGATTCGCGAAGATATATAGACATCTTTATAAAACTGGGAACATGTTTGGCATTTGCAAAAAGGTTTATAATTCCCCCTCCTTAATGCAGCTAGTATGTTTCACTGCTCAAGGGGATTTCAACTTTCGGATCTTTTGAGGGCTAAATAAAGGAATATAGATACTTTTCCACTACTGGTTGAGTGTCCATCAGGTAAAAAGTGATACCGTACGATTTCGCATAAAGACGAATATATGTAATGCGATTGATATAGCCCGGATTTGCACGTAAGGCCATCATTTAACAACTCAAAAGGTTTTAGGACATAGGTACATTTTCTTTTATTCATTATCCCACAAGTCACCCGCCACTAAATTCACCAACAACATGCAGATCTTTCCAGGGATCGGATACGTACCAAACATCGGTAAATCACAACATTCATCAAAAATTCTGAAATGATAAAAGTTAGGGCTAGGACGGGTCAACCCCTACTCAGCCAAAACAATGGTAGAAATTATGGTGATAGTGATGGTTAAACTTTACGTTCAACAACTTGCAATTTTCATCAAATTTCTCTGATCTCGTATATCAACTCAGGTAAGATATACCTTAATAGATTCCCTACTTATTCATCATTCAAAATTTCAAATGGTTGGACTACATTTTCAAACTTTGTTTGGATTATGCCACACAAGATCCTTCAATTCCTTCAACAGCATATACAACCAGAAATAGGCCATAAAAATCATCTGAAAATCACAATATATTGGGATTTAGCAACTTTCAACAATCAAAAATTCGTCATTTCCATCCAATTTTTCAGAAATCAAATCATTTTCCAGATTCCTCACTCATTCATCACACAACATCTTCGTAGGATTTTGACAACATGGTCAGACATTGTTCAGATTTGTGCGTTTGCGCAGTGGCAACAATTTCATTAATAGCTTTTACCAAGATCTATCCAGAAGAAGGTACAACTGCACTATTGGCGACAATAATTTCAAAGTGATTGAAAGAAAACGGATGAGATCCGGAGGCAGTAAAACCAGAATTCAGTGTGTTTGATTTCAGAGAGAATGATCTGAAGCGAGTGAATTTCTGGAGAGCAGGCTGTAAAGCGTTGAAAACGACGGAAATTGAAGGCGACCGACCTTACAGTTCGGATGTAGTCGACAGCAGAGCTCCGGAAACCATTCAAAAAGCGGCTAAAGGGCCTCACGCACACACAAAAAACCCATCACAAACACACCAAGAACACCCTCGAACACACAAAAACACTCACGAGCACGCCCCGTTAACCCTTTGTGCGTCGCGAGCTCTCGGGCTGGTCGACAAACACAGCGATCTGAGAGCAAGCAGGAAGCTTTTGTCCCCGTGATCGATATGGAACCGAAGGGCATATCCGGGTGCCGCTGGCGGCCCGGCGATGAAAATCCCTCCGACGACAAAAGGAGCCCGTCAGAGCCGGGAAATCGGACGTGAAATATTCCCTTTTGCCGTGAGGCCTCGTACCTCGAAACGTGGACATTTCCATGTCGTCCGTCGCTATTATTCAGAACTAGACCGCAGTTTAATTGGGCTCAAAATCGAAATCATTCGACGATGGTTGTGAAGTGTGGCTTCATTCAATCAACACCAAACATTGTTCTCAAAAATGCAGTACCTAAACGTCGAAAACGAAGGCATAATGTCTGGAATGAATGTACAACGCAAAGCGAAGTTCAGACCCAGAAACAGGAGACTCTGTTTCAGTATTTCTACTACCTTGACTACTTTCCTAATAAAGAAAACCAAGATTAAGAATGTTATGATCCACTGTTTTATGTATATTTAGAAGGTACCTAGTTGATGTAGACTACAAGTTGATACCGAATTGTAGGAAGTTAAAAACCAATCACCGCATTTCTACAGAACTAGAGCACCAAATGACGGTAAAACGTGAAGCGAATTTCAAATGCCGGAATGAAGTTACATGATTCACTTGGTTTTAGTTTTCCTAAAAGCTTCACTATTTTCCAAATACATAAAATCATTATCATGAATATTACATCTAAAGAGCATTAGTGCACGGTCAGGTTAAATCTGTACGTGAAAATATAGATTTAGCATAATTTTTTAATAAGGTTGCATCGAAAATTCTTCAATAAAACAGTTTTAACGTTAGATTTCAATAAGCGAATGGGGACAACCATTAAAGCCCTACAAGGGCATGAGGGCAGGATTGACTGTAAATAGGAAAAGGGATTTCAAATGCTGGACTCAGTTTCAGTTTTTCAACAACCTTGACTACAGACTTTGCTAATACTCGAATCTATCATTAAGAATGTAATAATATCCTGAGAGCATCAGTGAACTGTTCAATGAACACTTGTTCGTTCGTTATGAAATTATTGAGCACCTTATTGAATATGTATATAACCTTCATGTATTAATGATCATCTTCTCGTTTAGCATATATGCTTAAGGAGAGCAATAGCATATATAAAGTGATAAGTCCAGCAAGCCACGGAACTTGTTGGCATGGTCTCCAAATACAGTGCCGTGTTTTTTAACTCTTACGAAGAATTTTTGGCCACTTAGGCAGGTAAAATAGATGCATGAATAATAATTATCAATTACATACAAAATCGCGATAAAATTTAAAAGTCGCCGCCCCTAATCTACCCAATTATATCCCAAGTTTGAACAAAAATCAAGCCATACATGGTGAGAAATATGCGACATAAGATATTTTAGATGGAGCATGCGCACTATGTTGTTCGTAAAAATGCTCAAAATGAATTAAGGATTGTCTTTTTCCTTCTTAACTCCGGTTATTGATGTAGGATGTAACTTAAGTTCAGTCCTGTCAAGGAATTTCATTGGATTTTCGTCCGACTACAGGAGGTGTCGCGCACGTCCAGACGCGAACAAGAAAAAGGTTATTGATGATTAGTGAAATCGAGATCAGAGGTGAATGTACAACACTTATAGTTCAGTCAGGATTCAAATAGAGCAATCAGTACTACTGAATGTAAACGGAATAAGTCAAGATAGAGATCAGCTACACGGAATAACACAAGTTCATTAAGAACTTATCATTCAACCATTGAACTTTTGGTTTTGCTCTTTCTTTTCCAATTATTTGATAACAAATATGTGAGTAACATTATATTTACCGATTTCCACGTTTTTTTCTATCCTGTTCTGTATATTCAAATGTACCAATAAAATCTATCTATCTATCTGCTACTGATCCGATGGCAATGAAAGTTATGGAAAACAACTCAAGTATTAACACAATCCTGGACATTTTCATCAAAGTCTAACTAAAACTTGGACTAGTTTGGGGGCGGGCAAGGATTTGCTACTCACATTAAACAAAAATTGATCAGAAAGCTCTGAAACACAAAAGCAAAGGAATACTTGATTTTGGATGACTTTTTCCTTTTTGTAATAACACAAAAAAGCGCTTTTATTTTCTTAGTGAGGAAACAAAGGAGAGGAGTGTTCCATGTAATGTGGTCGTGTTGGATAAAACGGTGTGAGGTGAAACACTATCTTCGAGAAACAGTGATACCTTCACGCAGCGGTGGGCGGGGTTGAGTGAGAAGGGTTAAATTGATCCATCAAGGAAGGCTATTTTTCCCCTAAATTGGATGAAGCTGGTTTGCGAAGGCAACAAGGTGTAAACGAGCCGAGATCCCCCAACACACTTTCACAACCCTTTCATGACACGAAGTCGATAGAGTATCATCAACAACCAATACCAACTACGAGGAGAGGACTGTTACGCACAAGACATTAAAAAGTGTCAATTCACTAATCAAACGTCATACTTACACATACCTGCTCAATATTCGGTTCATCAACACATTCATTTTTGCAACTCAACACGAAAATGTGATTCTCTCTTCGGGTACCACTCAACCCTTCTAATATAAGGAGGCATCTCGTTTCCAGCAGCATTAGATACAATGCGGAATATAACAATAATTCGGACAACAAACCGAAACGGATTGAAGCGACAAAAACCCTTGGATTGTAAACAAAACTCATGTTGCCCTCTAACGGCAAGTCCAAACTAGACCGCATGGCTGGCGGTAGCCCAAGTATTCTCATCTTAATGCAATTACAAGATATGGAGCTACGAGTGGCCGAGTTTATATACATTGTGTACCACACACTATTTTTGTTTAAATAAAAAAATGCCTCGGGATATGGGAAGCTGAGGATGATGGAGGAGGAAGGGAGGGACGAAAGGATGTGTCCCTATAGAATGACCACCAATTTAAGTACGAGCCCCGGATGACGTGAGTGGTGATACCACGAAGTACTCCTGACGAGATACCCAGCTCAAGTAACTCCAAGGCACTTTTCCATGACACGGTTGCAGCCTAAACATTGATGTTCTTAAGCTTTTAGCTCAGATACCGCTTGCCGCAGGTCGTTCCTATCATATTTACTTTTCTTAGCCCTCCAGGTCTGCTCCATGTCCACGCTGCCACAGACAACTTGGACATCCAGGATTATGGCAGACCCATCGGGCTTAGTGGCAACGATATCTGGCTTCTTGCCCCGGTCACTTGGCATATGATACAGTCTCTCTCTCCCCACACCCCAGCCGCTGGATGACAATGCACCTGCTATCTGCTTGACAACCGCATCATAACGGAGAATATCACTAATCTAACGTCTAATATAACTATATCAGTGACGTACATGAGATAACTAAACAGACATAGTAACCCTCTGAGCAATAATTAATATTTTTGATCTGGCTAAAGCATATTCCATGTTTTTTGAATTTTAGCCGCAAGGGTCTAAGCAGTAAGCATCGAGTCGAGTGCGCAGTACCGAGTTTTTCCAAACGGGTAGGTATTCTCTGAGGTGGCCCTTCGAGTTATTGACTTATTTTGTTGAATATTTTTGCAGCATTCAAAACTACCATTTAAACTTCACATCACAGCAAATTCTCCACCTAAACACAAATTTTCGTCTCTACAGCCTCAAAGCGTAAATTTCAACCGTATAACATCGTCAACACTACAACATGATATCAATTATAATAGCGTTATAAGCCCTCGGGGAAGTAGGTCGTAAAGTCTGCCAGAACGAGAAGGGAGATTCGGAACAGACATTCCAAGTTAGAGCAATTAACAGTTTGCAAGTTGTCATGAGCATCATCTCTTGTGAAACCTCGAATATTATGGTAGCTACTCCCTAATATCGAGGTTGTCGTACCGCGTTTGTTCTACTAGTGATATATCATTCGGGTACATTTATAACATACGTACTTATATTCTATAAAATGTGATCACTCCCAATGTTCATATGGGTACAAAACATGATTAATTGAGATTACTCGATGTTAAAAGTAAAATCTTTGTCACAGAGTAAGATTTCTAACACGAATTTCACAACCTTACACAAGAGAATGACAACTGTTTGACGGAAAACGAACCGAAAATGTTTAAGAAGCTGTGAATTGGATTAAGGAAGTCAAAATGACGGCGTTTCAACGAATTGTTCAAGTACAAAGCTCAAGATAAAGAAGTGATGGATGAAGTATTTGCCCCTTAAAAGAGCTGAGGCAACTATGTTGCAACACGCAGAACACACCTGGAAACTGAAGAAGTTTCAAGACCTATCGCCATTCATCGCAGGCATCTCACTGTTCATTTCTTTTCGTGGTTTTATTTATTGCAACTGATTGTAAGATACATCATCTAGCAATATTTTATCTCATAAGTGGACAAGGTACACAGGGTGGGACTTCAGCTAGCCTACCCCTCAGAAGAGGACTGTAAAACTGAGAAACTACAGCTAGCTTGCACAATAACTTGCACAGCACAATCAGGTCCAGTGGCTTGTTTCGCTTGAGGCGCCGCAGTTCTCCTTCGTTGTCCAAAGCGTTGAGCATCTCCGGGTTCTCGTGCTGGTTGAGGCGTTTTTCGTGCTTCTGATCATATTTTATGATGATTTCGTCGACTGTTTCCATCCTCAGGTCTCGATGAATGTCATCATTTCGGATAAACCAGGGGGCAACAACTATAATCCTCAGGATTTTGTTCCGAGAACTTTGTATTTTCTTTACGTTACACTTTTTGGCAAAGCCCCAGAGTTGAATCCTGTAGGTCCAAATCGGGCGTAAAATCTGCTTGTAGATAAGCAGTTTATTGAGAATTGATAGACGGGAATCCGCTCTCAATAGCCATTTTTCTGGTTTTAGTTCTTCCTTTTTTTTTCTCGATGTGTCGATTCCACAGTAATTTTGAACCGAGAGTCGTACCAGATATTTCACTGTGCCAGAGTTCATGAAGCAAAATAATAAAACCAGCAAAGACTAAGAGAAAATGGAACAGTAGAAAAGCAGCAAACAATGTAATATCTGATGGGGAAGAAGAACTTTCAACGGGCAATTCTCGTAATGTTGTAACCAACAAAGTTTTCCCGAGTTTTTTATTGGTCAACACGATCTAACTGTGACGAATAGGGGCTCAAAGTTTGTCCCAATCATCACAAACTCCTCCCACAAACACCGTTTATAATTACAGTTAGAAAGAAACGGTACTTAAAAAGAATGTACATAGCGAAAAAACATTCTCTTCCAAGGAAAATTGATATTTTATCTTTTATAATTTAAAAATAAGTTGCGTGTGGGGTGTCCTTCCTGACCACATCTGACCGTGGATTTGAGACGAAAAATCCTTTATTTTCTTCATAAAAAAATGAAGCATCGCAGAAGACAATGAATTCAAGAGATGGTATATTCCATCAAGTCTGCAAATATGCTCAAATTCCGAAAATATTTTGATAGCAGAAGGTGAAACATGGAAGTTTGTAACCCTATTAGGAATTGTCGCTCATCATGCACATGATTGATAATGTTATGGGGTAGGTTCCATTAATCGTGTTAAACAACCTTTATCAAAATCTAAATTTGGTGGTTGACAACGAGCACTTCAGTATACTTTAAAAAAACTTCACGCACAAGGTGCGCTCTCCGTAGAACCCATCTGTCACTCTTCATTTTTTGATGATTGGATGGTTTAGGGCTCTTAATTTAATGATTTTTATATCAATCACAAAGATAGAAATATTGCCAAATATTGTCAGGGACAAAACATTAGAGGTGTGTAAACCCAGGTCACCTGGGGGAGTAGACTCCCTGCAGGTCACTCAGTCCAAAGACAAGGTCAGTGGGAGAAGTTCACCAGTTCATTCCGTGAATGAATGGGAACTGCAGGTCGCTCCGAAGATCACCAGTTCACTCCGTGGATGAATGCGACCTCATTCGCACGGAAATTCGCAGTAGGAATCGACTGTAAAACAATTTTGGCAGGAAACGCTTGCAATTCATTACTAAAAGATTTTCTATTTCTTGAGCGCTTAGGCCTCCTACGCAGATCAAAGCAGATAATCAATATCATCAACATAACCAATGCAGATATTTAGAGTGCTCAGGGGCTGTCATCAGCAACTGTAGCGTCCACTCTAGCTCAGCCTAGCGGTAAAAACAACCCTTCGGTTTTTTCAAGTCGGGAGCGAACGGATGATGGTATAACATTTTTTTTCTGAGTCAATTACGAAGGTTCATTAATGGAAATAATAAACAAAAATAACAAGTTAGATTTTCCAAATCTATTTTACATTATCGATTTACGTTTGACGAGAAACTTCAGAATAGCAACCAAGAGAATCTACAACAACATCCGGTATCGGTTCTGATTGGTGGAAGACGGAAGACCCCAAACTTTTCCGAGTCTCTTAAAAAAAAGGCTGGGATGAGATATCAGGAAGTTTTCCTATCCAAAGAAATTTCTAAGATCTCGAAGCCCGGAAGAGTTTGGAAGCACAAGTGAAACTTTTATAGACCGTTCCCACGAGAAGAAAAGTCACACCAACTCCGAGCGAAGGATCAAGTTTCAAGAGAAGGTGATGATCTCAATTTCGACGAGAATAATCGAGAAACTCGTGACGGACAGATGAAAGACGAATACCGATACGCAGACTATGTCACAATTTAAAATTTCTTGAGTGTGTCTTGAGTAGAGTCAGGGAATTAATTAAATGAGTAATTACTTGGGTAATTGTTTGAAAAGGAAAGTGAACAAAAGGCTAAAGTGATGAGACGTAATCTTTTAAAAGCTACAATTACTGAAAGTAATTTCAACCGTTCTCAATCACAATTACAAGTAGAAGGCATTAGCAATTGGAATTGAAAATCTATTAAAAGTATGTTGCAATTATAAGCACATGTAATTATAATAGCAAAGTAATTAAATAAAAAAGGCCATGGTATTGTATAAAATTCGTTCTTTCGCTAGATGCTATGAAGGTGCCATTAGAGAGTTCTTGCTTCACGTTATCGGTACCGTACGGTGCTTTCACGTGATCCGAAGGTGACCGAAGACCACGTATGTGGCCAAATGGCTCCTGATTACTGCGGGACTGCGCAAACGAACCGCGCTAAGAACCCTTAATACGGACCACCCCTCCGACCACAGTGGTAAGGAGTAATAGCAGGAATGCTTCACTGATATGTAATTATTTGCTAGGTTTTCTAACGTATTGATGTTGTTGACTTGCTTTGTTGCACTTAAGGAAGCCAGAAGCCACACACGGATAAACTAATTTTGAGCAAGGACGACGTCACACGAAGTTCGGGGCCGAAATAGGAGTTTGCTGTCAGGTCATGAAAGAGTGATAAGGGTGGTCACACGACTCTTAGTAAGGCACCGGTGAAGTTAGCACTAAGTTAGCATCTCTTCATGTTTCCCTAGATTTACGGTCACGGTGCCTACCGACCGTGTGAAGCAAGAACTCTCTATTTCAGACGCAAAGCAGAATGGATTGGATTACACTTCACGGTAGAAATTCACTCACATCCAGGAATGGCTCCTAAACCTCACAACGTCACGAGCAATCACGCTTTATTCAAAAAACAATAAAACCATGCAATAGAAATCGTTCGAATGAATGGAATTAAACTGTAACAAGTTGTTGACAATTCTTCAAATTTCGATTTTGAACGAGTTCAATTCAATCTTTAGCCTTTGTCATCAAACAGAACGATTGTTTTTTTTTTACGTATACCTTACTAGAATACCAGATGATGAAGGATTTGCTTGAATGAATCACCCACGCGCTGATCTGCTTAATGGATATTACCAACACGAAAAAAGAAATTTGGAGGCCATAGGTTTCTGTTTTTCATGTTTCTGAGCACAATACCAGGTACCACCCACATTTGTGAAAAATTAGTCATTGCTAATGGGTTAATCATTAAACAAACACCTGCCCACTAGCACATAAACAAATCGATGAGTTGCATACAGGAAATTACGTTACGGAGTGACTCACGTACAAGAAAACAGGATGTACGTCACTTATGGGATATATAACGCCAACTGAGATAAGAAAATGCTTGACGACATTTCGTTAAAGATACCACCTCATTCGAAATAAAACGAGCTATAATTGAATCAGATAATCTCCGGATGAAAATTTCGATGAGTAAATACATTTTATAAAATCTGGTGTATTCATGCACTGAACGAGATGTTGTAAGAAATCTGAGGTAGCAAAAGGCGATAGGGTATTCAAAAGAGTTGAATTTTGCGGCATTTTATTCAAGTTTGGAACCAGCGAATGGACTAGCTGAATTAAATTAAATTCAATCTGAATGCGTAAGCCGTGCTTATATACCTAACATTCAATAAAATCGGATTAAGGTAGAACGTTGTCCATATTTCCATGAAAATAATGAGGTACACAGTTAAGTCGATCTCAAAGCTAAGGCCATCATCAGCAACAAACATAAACTAATAGATATTAAAGACATTCAAGCACCTCCAAAATCCAAACTTGCTTGTTTTGATGTGTTGAGCCTGTTTACCAATATTGTTGTAGCTAGGTGCGAAGATGTGGGCTTATCCATGATTCAAATCTCGATGTTTTTGAAAAGAATTAACTCTGTTCTTTGATGTCTGTTTGTATGGATCAGAATTATCTTCTATTCGAGGGTGAATACTATACTCAACCTGGGGTAGCGATGGGTTCCCCACTATCCCCTTTGCTTGCAGATGATGGATCATCTTGAGAAACAAATCTTTCGAAAATGTAAATCGAGTAACCTTTTGTATTGGTTTAGATACGTAGATGACATCATTATTTTGTGCACAGGAACCGAGAGACAACTAAATTCCTTTCAGGAAAAAATCAACAATTTGGATCCAAAAAGTGAACTGTGGAATATTTTCATGGAAAATATAGACAACTTACTATATTTCTTTAGTATTTCTAGTAAATATTTTTGATATAGTATTTCTATAAATGTGACTCCGTTATTATTGAAATGGGGTTCCACAACTTCGTCGCGAGTGATTTAGTACCCTTCTTGTTTATACACAATGGATAATAGAAATTGATTAACAACGTATTGTTACGTGAAAATTGACGTAGGACAACCAGCATATTACACCTTTTTCGACAGCCCTTCACACCAATAAATTTCGCTTCAAACACAATTTTAAAACAATAAGAAATAACAGTAACAAAACTAAAATAGTAACATGTTCCATATTGCTATCGGGAGAAAAAACAAAACAAGAGGAACAACTGGTGTCCTATCTACACAATATTTACCGAATTGAATGTCCTCAGAAAAAGAGAATAGTTTGGGAGCCATTACGTGTCCAACGGCGACGGAATATTTGAGTGGCAGACTGAGTTACGTGATTCGGATTACAAAGAGACTGTGACTAGGTTTTGCGTAGTCCCGGAGTGCGGTAAACAAAAACAATACTATCATCAAATTCCCTTCAGTTCGAGTTTATAATTATTAGGCAACGCTTCGAAATATCACGGTGCTCAACCACCGTGCAGCGCTGCAAGGCATTATAAACGGAAACGTTTGGGATGCCCGGAAATCTTATCTTCGGTTGTTGAAGTTCTTATCATTTTGTTACAGTTGTCTTGGATTCTCCGCTCGTTGTGTCAGTCGACTCGGTGGTCTCGAACTGGAAAAAAACCCCGCCCGAGATGAAAGTTTCTTAGCGGTTTGAACGGTCGTGAGGCGGGTGCGATTCATCTGCAGAGTGAACCAATACGTTCAATATAGGGAAAGGGAAAGGGATGGGGAAGCTTTGCTACTTGTTTTGCTGTCCTCCAGTTCCGTCGAGGATCGCGGGGAAGCTCGCGTTCGGACCGCCCCCGCCATCTTACACGTTTCAAGCAATTGAAGGGAGCGACAAAATGCAGATAGTGTTCCACGAAACGGCGGATTGGATGTACGGCGACAGGGAGAGGCAGAAGTTGGAGTGCGTCTACGCCAAGACCTCAAGGGGAAACAAGATCGGTTGTATGTTTGTGCGGGTGACGAACTATTCGAAATTCGTGATAGTGTATTCTCATGGGAATGCGGTGGATTTGGGACAGATGAGTAGCTTTTACTACGGGATAGCTTGTCACATGAAGTGCAACGTGTTTAGCTACGATTATTCAGGTTACGGAGTGAGTACGGGGAGACCGTCGGAGAAGAATGTTTACGCTGATATGACGGCAGCTTGGAATGTACTGCAGACGACATTCTGCGTTCAGGAAGAGCAAGTTATACTGTACGGGCAGAGCATCGGCACCGTACCGACAATTTACCTGGCGTCGCAGACCAAGCCCAAAGCTGTGGTCCTTCACTCGCCTTTCACGTCGGGCCTGCGGCTCCTCATCCCCAGCACCAAGAAGACCAACTGTTGCGACGTCTTCCCCAACATCGACCGAATACCCCGGATCACGTCTCCCGTCCTGGTCATCCACGGCACGCACGACGAAATCATCGATCTCTCCCACGCTGTACAAATCTACCAGAGCTGCATCAAGCCGCTCGAGCCCCTATTCGTCGAGGGGGCTGGTCACAATGACGTCGATCTCTACCAAGAGTATTTGGACCGCATGAAGAAGCTCATCAGCATCGAATTGCCAGCAATGTGATAAACTTTGAAAACCAAACATTCTCTCGGAGTATAGTTCAGTAAGACTATTAATATAATTAAATTATTTATTGCGTGTATATTCTTCGTCTAATTAATTTATTAAAAATAATCGTCCGTTCTATGTCTTGTTAATTGACTACAACAGAAATAGAGGCATTTTGCACCAAACCTGTCGCTTTTGTAAAACATTTCTATAATTCCTGTGTTTCAAAACACTTAGACAACTACATATTTCTTTCATCACATTTCCTACCAACTTGCACGTGTCCAGATTCTAATATTCAACTTAAATAATCCTACTTTCTATCAGCTACACAGAAGTCTAAATCGTTCATTCCTTTTTATATTCAATTAATCTCGCCCATTTTATCTGCTCAATCCTGCAAATTTTCTTTCCAACTATGTCAATTAGGGAGTTCTATGAAAGTTCATCCCCACCATAAGAAGATGAAATGTCTAATGAATCTTAAACGTGAGTACTTATCAAAGAATAAACAATTTTTCGATACATTCAACTGGTTTGGTCATTATTACCACTAGTCCTACTAAAACACCACGAGTTCCTACCTACCAAATACCCTTCTGGCTTCAACGAACTACTTTATGATGATCCTTGCGATAACTTCCAAAAAATAATCGATTATTTGGGTACTAAGAGAGATATCAGTTCTTCATTAACTCATTTTCGAAGCAAATAAATGCCCCATAATGATAGCTTCATTGGTTAAAGATTTGGATTTATAAATACAGATCGCACAAATGTCAAAAATAGCGCAGAAAGTCAAACTTGTTGGGGACTTCAAAAGAATTGCCTTTGAAATTAAAAGTGGATTCTGGTATTGAAACAGAAATTATGGACAAAGCGTGAATTGTTTTCGGGATTCTGAATATATATCTGAAAATATATCGATTTGATATACGGAAATGTAAGTGAGCGCGGGAACGTTTTAGCGATGACACTACAAACATCCTGACACAGTTAAACAAATTCTGTTGCAACATCGCCATAACAAAGGAGAACTGTGAAAACAATTACCAGCAAATAATGTACCAAGGGTTGAAAAGGCGTTAAAACTTGTTTTAATACCTACTTGTTTAATTTTAATCACTATTCTGACGTTTTTCAGTGGTTTTTCAAAGCAAAATTTTCCAAACTGTAGCGATTTATTGTATTCAGAAGTACAACGAGCTCAACCTTTTATTTGTTATGCTTGTACGAATAAACGGTTCCGAAAAATCTCAATTCAACTCAACGAGAGTTATCATCTGGAATGACAATCACACTTATATAATAATCCGATCGTTTCAGAACGAGGTTTCAAATTAGAAAAATATTATTGAAGATTTTTTCCTTTGGTTCGCAAATATCTACGTCGTTTTAGAGTTGTTTTGAATGTAGCTAATCTTAAACGACACTTCCCATACTCGTCCTTTAGTTGAAAGTTCTAAATTTCAAAAGGTTAAGACAATACGATAGCAAAAAATTGAAAATCAAACGACTGAGGTGAAATTTAGAACGCCAACAGTTTTTGCCAAAATAAGAGATAAACAAATTTTGTCTGGAAAGGTCTTGGTTGAAATAGATTATACAAACATTTTTGGTTATCCTGAAAATTGTTTCTATGGAACTAATAAATGGGTGTTCACTATGTGTTGCCTTTGCCATTCATAGGAGAATATTAGGAAGTTGTAGAATCCTTGGAACAAATCGATAAAATGTTATTTAGCTTTAAAACATGAAACAAGAAAACACAACGAGCACTCACATCAGTGAAAAAGGAATAATAACATAGAACACTGATTATTCAATAATAGAGACAACAAGCTTTGATGTAAATCCGGTAGAAGAGAGATCGGACCTGTCAACAAAACCCACCCATTCATTTCCAACATTGATGCCGACCGTGCATTTTCCCCCAATCACAGTTTATCTGCGGGAGTGACACGGAAACCCGTTGGAATGGATGTGTTTCCTCGTGATAGAACCGCGCGGGGATGGATAATAATAACAAGGCCATTAATTCCTTCTGACATCCGCCGCTTGAATCGCAAGAGAAGGGAAAAAAAGATCATTGAATATTTCACCGTTGGTTCGGACGGGGTTCGGTGGAGGGAGGTAGCGATAAGCCGGGTTACATAAATCCGTCAATCCGAATGTCAGTTAAAATACAATTGGCAACCGGAAGGCGGCTTACGAGAGGCATTCGACGAAAGTAGAAATAAACCATTCATCGATAAATACGTTCCTTCCTTCGAATATTACACAAAGACCTCTGAGATGCCATAAGCAAGAATAACACGCGGTAATATCACGTGCCGAGAACAATAGCGACCCAACTCCGAAAGGGTCGTTGAAGGATCTTTGAAAATGTCAGGTTTCAATTTCAGGACAACAACTCATAATATTGATGTGCTTTTGGTTTATTATTCAATAATAAACCATTGTAATCGCTCTTGAAAAAAAATTCTAACCTCCCCTGAAAATTTCATGGTTTACGTTTCAAAGGGTGTAGAATCCAAATCTGCAATGAACATTTTTCCGTCCGTCCGCCGTACGCACGATTTCTCCCAAACGGCTGGAGCAGAAAATCTGAAATTTTCCATGTTGGTCCGACAACGCCCCAATTCTTTAGCCAGCTCTCTCATTTATTTTAAAGTGCCCTTTAACGGTTGTCAAAGTTTTGTAAAATCCCTAAAAACCTCAAAAAAAGTCAAGGACTATGGCCCGATTTATGGTTCCAACATTTGCATCCACATTCACTACATGACTATTTTACTGTGATCAAAACAAACACCTAGTGATGTAACCTAGTGATGTGGTGAATGTGGATACTGGAGTGAACTCCTAAAAGGGTTCATAGCCGATACACGGGTTGAGGCATTCTGATATGCATGCTCCGTCTTACGAAATTCAAAATTTTCAAATAGAATATTTTTCCATTGTAATTGCTCTTGAAAAAACGCTGCAAATTCTTTCACTGGGGTTTATTATTCAATGATTCATGATTTGAGTTTCTACTAAGCTTTGGAGTGTGCGTGTTTCACAGGTGATAGAGCGATTGTTGAATTTCAGGAGGCACACAAATATGATCAACTGATCAATCCAAACATTTATTTTGGTTGAGAACCGATTTAAGTGCTCTATGCTTATCTCCTGAAATTCAATAATTGCTCTATCACCTGTGAAACACGCACACTCCAAAGGTTAGTAGAAATTCAAATCATGAACGCAAGCCAATTGAATAATAAACCCCAGTGAAAGAATTTGAAGCGCTTTTTCAAGTATTTAAATTCTCCGTTTGTTATAAACTTCATCTAGTGTATGTTTATAGAGCAATCACTTGAATTTATGTTTGGAGTTGAGTCACTGCTGCAGTTAGGTTTCCCAATCATCATTTAAAATTTGGAGCGTGACTTAGGTCTATAGCACTACGCTGAAAATGTACAAATTTATAATTGCAACCTATTCCACAACAGTCTTCCCAATGCAGTTGATCTACAAACTTGAACCTCCAAACGTGGACAATAAAACCTTTTTAAGGAAGCTTTTATTTATATGCCCTAAAAAGAAGGAAATAAATTTACAAGGATTACAAATTTTAACTGTCTACTTCTAGCCTATATATACAATTCATAAAATTATAAAAGCTTGACGCGAGATTTAGGCTTGTGTAAATTAACTAGTTCCTGGGTACTTATTCCGATAAGTTCATTTTTTTATTTCAGTTTAGTTAGGTAAATACTTACAGATACCTATCTAGTACCTACTTACGCAAACATCACGACAAGCTTTTATGATTTTTTGAATTGTGTGTGTATATAGGCTATAAGTAAACAGTTAAAATTTTAATTTTAGGGCCTCTTTTTAGGGCATTTAAATAAAAGCTTTCTTGAAAAGGTTTTTTGTTATAATTATTTATTACTTTTTAGTCATCGCTAGCTAGGTTTTTGAGTCCGTTCATCTCATTCAAAGCATCACTGTTGCAAGGTCGTTTGCCGGTTAATTTAGGACAGTCTAGCTCTTCAATAAGGAGACCTTCTAATGTTTTTACCCTACTCAAGGCCACGTATGCTTGAGCAACAGCAAAGAGCCTCGGACCTAAGTTAACAACGGCGTGTTCTTCGACAGTAATACCCTGCATTTTGTGTACTGTGCAAGCCCAATATATGGCTAACACCCAAGAAAAAATCAGTCATTTCGACCTCAACCATCACAGTCAGTGTGAATTGAACATTATTACAAGGTGATGAAAAGAATCAAGTAATCAAAACGTGGTTATTAGCGAAATCTCTCGGCTTAGCCAACTTCCAAAATTTATCAAAATGTCGTTGTAGTTCTGAAAAGATGGTTCTACACTTCCCACAACATTTTTCAGTAAGCGGTGCCAGCGGGAATTACTTTTCCAGTTTCAAGTGGTGGATTATCTCTAAAACTATAGATCTAACACTACATTTTTGGGCTTGCATTTCTTTTAGGGAAATTACATGAAAAAGAAAAAATGTTGCAATGGCTCTGAAAAAGTCTAAATAAAAAACTTCAAAAAATTTCTCCATTTGAAGCATTCTGGAGTGACTCCTGGATTTTAAAGCTTTATATATAAATGTGTGTGATTCCAGACGATAACTCCCGATAGAATATAAATTATGTTTTTGAAACAAACCGATTTTGAGGGAGGGGGGGATCACTTCTTGTTTGCTTGATGACAAAGGATCATTATTGGAAGTCCTCGTGATAAACCAGAAAGAAATAAAGGCCCCTTTTAATAAAGGAGAAAAAAACGTTGGTAAAAGTGATTGGTGACAGAAATGGCTTTCTTGAATTTAGGAAATTAGGCTCTATGGCATCAAAGATACATAGCACACTCCCATATAGACATAACCACGAGTAGGTAAAAAAAATTAAAAATCTGAACAATCGATCCGAAGCTGGCTTGGTAATCAGCAAATATGATTGATAAAGGGAGCCAAATAATTGAAGCTTTCACTACGTGGCAGCAATGGACGTGGGGAAGAATGACAACGGACAGGGAATATCAAAATAATAAATCGTTCCGGGTCAATTGAACGTTGGGTCAGACCCACACTAATGAATTAAATATAAATGATGGAGAACCTATTAATTAAAAAATGAACGAGTAGGGGAACAAAGATAAGACTGTTTCAGGTTACACAATTTCTGGCCTTATCGCCTGTGCATTCATACACTAAAAAATGAAACTAGTAACACAAAGGAAAGATGAATGCTAATTTACAACTGTCATCTTGACAGCCCATGTTTCTGCACTCGTTTCCAAATCATTATTTCTCAAATCATAACTAGAAGAAATTAAAGCTGTGCTCTTCAATAATGACCGCATGTTATTCTCAATTGAAATTGTGTTTTCACATTAGCTGCGTAGCAAGTCTTTGTCACGTACCATTTCACTATATTTTCATTGAGGACGTTTTTCTCTTTTCTATCTTCTACTAACATTTTTCAATATTAAATAAAAGTTAGATACAGCTTGAAAAAATATTGCATACAATTGGGAATATTGATATTGAAAACGCTCATTTTAACATCATTGAAAGAGTAATTTTGAAAATTATTATTCCAAAAATGATACTAAGACCAATATTATTTATATCACGTAGAATTTCTATGATTACCGAAAAACGGTACATTCCGTTAGATAAATATACCTTTTGAGTGATTTTTGAGGAAAAAATTTCGAATAGGTCCTTCTTTAATTTAAGCTATGGATGTTCTGTACTGATCTTGAAACTAAAACACCAAAATTGTTCTGTACGTGATGAAAATATTACCCAACCCAAAACTTGGCATAATAAAATTACAATATGGACCTCTATTACGAGTATATTTTCTAACTCAACCTTTTTAAGAATATAACAACTCCAATTACTGCCAGAGCGTTTCCCGTTACACAACCCGTAGACGAAGTGCATATCTACGTATTCCCGCGTTGTAAACCCTGCTATCGTGAAAAATGAACTAGCTTATAAATCAAGACATCACTAAGGCAGGTATTTTGTTATGAACTATTGTGAACAGGTATTTGTTTGCAAGGCAAGTTCAACATCCAAAAACAATATGACATGCGAGTACGCTTCATTATATCACCTTCGCTTCGTTCATTAATATTGTGTTTTTCATCTCTCGCTCAGTAATAATAGACCAATGAAAACAGCTATTGTTGAAACTAATTATACCATTGGAAAGAGTATTAGTTGAAGCAGTTTTTATGAAATTTGACAACCTCTACGACCAATTTTGTCGGAGAGGCTAATTTTTAAAAATTCCTGATAATTCTAGATTCCTGACAAAATTGACGCTTGTATTGCAATAATTGAGACTAAATCAAGTTGAATAACTTCGAAAATGATCCATTCCTATAGGAAATTTGATGCTGAATCCGAAAACGAGGTAAAAAATGGAAATAAGTGGACGCACAAGTGAGAAATAGTGGTTTTATGACGTAAGGTCGGGTGCAGTCGAAAAATTACTAAAAAAAATCATAACTTACGAACAGAAATAGATAGGACACTCTTTCAGGAGGAGTTTTACTACATTTTTGATGCAGATTAACAGAAAAAAAATTTCGTCACTTATCCGCTTTCACCCTATGGATGTCATTATAGTTGTGATCGAGGTGGAATGAAGACAACGGGCCCGAAAGAAGTAAATACCAAACATAAATGAAGACGTTTTTGAGATGGAAATGCTCAAGCGCAGTAGTCAAATTTTTTCTTCAGAGGCAAAACGAAGAAATTATTTACACAATATTTATGTAATTTTAAAGAGTGTTGTTAAATGGGGAAGTAGCTAAAAGTGAAGCAGAGAAATGTCTCGAAGTGATTTAAGAACTGGATCAGTGACAGCAACTGCAAATAGCTAGAAGTAAGGAGCGAACATCAACTATAAGCTACTTCATGTCTGTAAAGTAGACACAGAATAACTAGCTACTCACTCTTACTCCACAAAGTTCCCCTTCCAATTTTGCCTGATACAAGAACAGTATAAGATAGCATCTGTCTTAATAAATCCTTCAGGGAGATCCCATCAAGTCTAGACTAAACTGGATGGTAACTTCAACCGCCTTGGCGCAACTTGAAAGAATCGATGGCCGTTCATCATTCATATCGAGAAGCCTCACATTCCCTCGAACTTTCCGTATGGGTCTTTCGTATTAGGTTTAGCGGAGAGGGTTCAGCGAGGGCGTATTGTGCTGCCATAAATCAAACTGAGATAATCCAGATCGTCTTAAAACGTCAGACTCTTGGCGCTGCATTGTATTGGAAAATTTCCTTTTAGGTTATATTGCTTAGTGACGGAGATCCGTTTATATATCAAAATAAAAAGTATGCGAAACTATGCATATGGACAGAGCGGATATTACAATACGTCAAATCATGCAATGGAGATATTCACAAATACACACGAGCTTCCCTCAATCATACAGAATAAACGGGAGAGATAGGAAATATCAATCATATGCACGAGTTTGGGGGAAAAGCAGCATAAAGCAAAAGATACGGACTTATTCGAGGATTTTTCAAAAACTCTGGGTGTTTTGATTGTCAAGTTTTAACGAATAAGTTTTGAACAAATCTTCTACGTTCACCTTCATATCCTTGACAACCTCAAACATGAACCAAAATTCTAAAGATTTCATGATAATCAGATGTGTCGATGCCCCAAGGAGTGTGATATCTTGAACTGTTTACATCTATTCTTTTGACACCACCTCTTCACCCCTTCTCTCGCAATATCAAGCAGTACGATCCCTCTCCCTGGTTGCCGTCTCAGGACTCGCCTCCCCCTGCTTCAATATCATCTGACTTCTCGTTGAAAGCACCATCACCTTGTTTATATTTTACGTCCACCGAAATTGTTCCGTGCTTATCGCCATCTTGCCTCGTGACTGCCGCTCCCTGAAATTTTGTTTTTTCGCCTATTACCAATTCACAGACCGAGACCTCTTTCTGCTGGGTACACATGCAGCACGAACCCCTTCATCTCGCCATTCGACCAGTCTGTGGAGATCTTTCAGCCTCCTCATCTTCATCCTCGCCCTCCACTCGACTGTCGAGCGTCGCCGCAGGTTCCCCTTACCCGTCTCAAATGGTCAGATAAATTAATTTAACTATTCTGTTTTCTTTGCTCGTCGAGCCCCCTTTTTTCCGCTATTATTACGAATACCCTGAGGACCCTACCTAATTTAAGAAGTTCACCCTTGTTTTGTTTTGTTTTTCTTTCTGGTCAGGAGAAACCAAATTATTGTACTTTTGCCTAAATTAAGTTTCGTGTTCCACACTAGTGTAGTTTTAAGCCTAATTAAGTTTCTCATTGTCCACTCACCGAAAAAGTGTTGAAGGATTTATAAAATAAAAGTACGTCCAGAGTAAATGGTTGTTTTGAGTCTTGAACACCACACCTTGGCGTAAACAAGATGACAATTGTAGAAACTACGCTAGTTACAATGACTCCTAGTAGCACGTAAGCAGGAATTAATATCAACAGTCCGTATTGAAATGTATATGGTATGATTAAACCTGTCCCCGAAATTAGAGCAAGACTGATGACTCACATGCGAGAAAAATAAGTTGGGATATTACGTTTAGGAACGCGCAGCCCAAAGTATTTATAGGTCGTCAATGAAATTTCATCCAAATCAAATGTTAATTTCAGAAATCAAGCTTGTTGACAAGGCAGATACAACAAAAATGTTGGTCATAACTGTCCAAAACGTATATTGCCAGAGGACTTTTTGATTTTGGGCAGCCCAAAAAGTTTCCATCCCCCAAAAGGGAACAGACTCGAAGACAAACTTTACGACATGTTGATTATCATAACGAATAACGGTGCCATAAATAGAAACGGTGAAATAATTTTTTCTAGACCTAAATTCCAAAACTGTGTTGGGAAAACTTGTCAGTCAAATATGAACGCAATAACTTGAATGATTCCAACACCAGTAAAAACAAAATTAAGTTTCTCAGTTTGGGAATCCACGAAAATCGTACACCACAAATTGGAAAACTCTTGGTTTATCGCACAATCTTTTTCAGTGAAGATTCTGGTGCGAGGCTTCACATAAAGGATGGATTTATCTGTAATAAATTACCCAATGGTCCAAATAGGTTGGTATACCCCTTATTTGAGTCTTCATTGTCCCTGTAATGACACAGAATGGCACTGATAACAGCGCTGTCTTCAAACGTCTAATATCATCTTTATTAAGTAAATTCCACATTCATCAGTTGCTGCTGTTCAAGCTTTTATCAAAAAATAGTCAACAAGCCTAGCGAATTCATGGACAATTTTCTGTCAGCTGGAATACGTCGGTTATTCAATGGGACAGCCCCAACGTAAGCTCTTTGTCGCTTACAAACACTACATTTCAATTTATACAGTAAAACACTGTTTTCCGGTATTAAGAGTTCAACCAAAGCTTTATTTTGCAAGCTTCACGTTTCTACTATGGCACAAGCAATAGAAAATAGTGACCGAAAACGGACACCGCGTTACCAAAAACCGACATCAATTGCACATCTTTACCGCTTACACGGAAAGCAATCACGGCACAGATATGTCTCTTGGAGTCAGATGTCACTCACGATCGAATTGGCGTTTTATTTACTAATCCTGGTCAAACGTAAGTAAAAAAATGATTAACAATGTCGAGCGTATGCCTCAGCTTTCATTAAATCTACTGCCAGCTGAGAGATGCCCATGTTTAGTGAATTAAGAGCTTTCCAAGGAGGCGGTGAACGGTTTTCGCACCTTAAGGTATGGTTCCTCAGTAACTCATTGGTAAGCAGAACGCATTGTAAAATAAAATGAAACCATTACATTTTTATAATGGAAATTTGCGTACTCACTAACCCCAGACAATAGATAAATCCAATGCAAAAAACCTGACGAGATATCGATAAACAACTAATTTCCAATAATTTTAAAGAACAACCAAACTGTTGTTAATGCAACAACAATCGTTCCCGATTTACGTTAAAATATTACCGGGGTAATGGCAGAGGAAATCGAACTGTTTTGTTTAGTTTACAAGCGTGTTTTTCTGGGATTCTATTTTTTATAGTTTTCTAAAACAATCGGCTTCTTCTGAATCTTATTTTGCTGTAATTTTATATTAACGAACTGTCACTTGTTAGAATTTACTGTATACGGTATAATGGAGTGACCGTTACCATTTATTTTCTGATGAAGATGAAATAAACCAGAATGAATGATTCTTGGGTACCAATTGTGTATGTAAAGTTTTTTAAACAACATAAAAATGACTCGCTGTGTAGTGGACTGATACAAGCATGTTTTTCTGGGATTCTACTTTTTACAGTTTTCTAAAACAATCGGCTTCTTCTCAATCTTATTGCTCTTTTCTGGGAAGATAAATTTTGCTCTGTATGGATACACATGATAACGTGTCAGGTTATTTTATATTAACGAACTGTCATTGGTTAGAAACATGTTTTGACATTTATTCAGATTCTTTTTTTGAGTGGTGATCGAATAGACAAGGTAGTAGCGCTAATTCTGATTGCTCACCAGTCACAGAGCTAAACTCGATTCAACTGTGTCCTGAATAGAAACGAAATTGTCTCACATTTAGGTAGAAATGATCGTGAATAGAAGAAGTAACTAGGACATCAGAAAGGAAAACGGAACCTACATCAACTCCTTTACACTAAGTCGCCCTTAATCGCTAATCAATACTAAGGGAGGTCCATTAATCCCAAATGCTAATAGACATTGTCAACAGTGTGTGCGTTGGAACGCGAATGAATGTAAGCCCAGTGAACGTGAACTAGAAACGAAAGACCGCAATTGATCGCAATTCACGTTACGGGGGTAGAAAAGCAGCGAATATTAAAAATAGTGTTGACAAAATATTCAGAAGTACTAACAGTCGGTATTTGGAAGGATGCAAAAATAAGAAAGCGGACGCGGGGTGGTGGCCTGGGCACAGCAGTGCCCTCATTTCTACGCGGTGATAAAATCAATGGTCGAGGTTCAGCATCGCATGAGATATCAAAGGTGGTTACGGTTCGAATAATTCGTCCACATGTTGACACACTCACGTTAATGAGCAAAATCGACGATTTTCACGATAATCGCATTCACAGATACAATAACAACTCAAATATGAAAATAATCTAATTAATTCGGTACACATTATCGGCCAATTTGTTATTGGATTTGATGATAATGATCTGGGTTCCTCACAGAATTAATCAAATTTGGAACATAAAGTTTTCTCTATATAAGCATCTATATAGCATTTTCCAGTTCAATTGAACCTTTTTCCTTAAAAATTGAACCTTTTCCCAGAATAATTACACTTTTTTCCAAAATAATTAAACCTCTTTTAAAAAAATAATTAAACATCTAGCGGGAAAATAAGGAATTTCAAGCACATGAAAGGTGAAACAGTTTCATCATGAATTAGGTTGAATGAATGATGTTATTGAATGAGATAGGTCAGGAAAATGTTTAAATGAGGTTATTCCTCAAAATATTTCACCATTAAGAGGTTCATTCTTGCAATCAGTTTGGCTACCCTCTCCATAATATTACTGTTTCTGGCCCTTTCACTTTGAAAGCCTCAAGTGGCGTTGGTTGTTCCTCCCCGTCCCTTTCGCTTCCCTGAGCCAATAGAATTCAACTTCCTTTCATCTGGGACTATATAAGATGTGCTTTCTGCGATGTAACTTCAGTTCACGTTTGCTACTGATGATGACCTAACCGTCGAAATCGATTCAACTGTGTAACTCATTATTTTCATGGAAATACAGACAACGTTCTACCTTACTCCATTTTTGCTGTACCTGGCTTCATTATTCATTGAACCTTTTTTATTCGTTCACGCCTTTGTTGTTCACTTTTCTTCAATTCATTGAACCTAATTCATGATTAAGCTCTTTCGCCAATTGAACTTGCCATTCCGTATTCTCCCGCTAGAGGTTTAATTCTTTTGGCAGAAGGTTTCTGGAAAATACTATATTTCGTCCAAGTTTACAATTCAAACTTGCTTCAATAAAAGTCTCAAACTGCAAGTGAAAACGATGCAAATCATTTCCAGATTATTTGGCGTTTTAGAGATGAGAAAAAATACAAAAACTCTACCGACGAACGCATTTTCCAACAGGTTTTGGTTGAGAATACTTTAATTTTCACAAACGTCAAGAATACTGCTTCATTAAGATTCCAAAGCGGGCAATCAAACACGTGGCCGCCACTGGAGGGTTCTCAATTTCCAGGGTTAAAAAGTTTGCACTCTGGATGATAATTCTACTTGAAAAGGAAGTCTGTAATATAACTTCTCCGCGGTTCGAAAGTTCGTCGAGGAACTTTTTCCTCCCTTGGAACTGTGTGTTATCTCCTGAACACTATCGATTTCGGCTCGCAGGCGGACTCAACAGCAGGGAAAAGAGAGACGAGGCCTTGACGACGAGCCGTTTTTTTCCTCTCTCGACTGCCAACGTCCTTTATAGGTCGGTAACTGAGGATCCGAAGTCATCGGGAGACGTTGATAGGCGCTTTCGGTCTCTTAGGAGAGGCTGGGAAGATTATCGGATTGGACTTCAAAGATCCTCGATACGGAAGGTCTTTTCCAGCGGAAGGTTGAAAGATATAAGGAGGGAAAAAAAGAGGGAAACCTTTAGCCAGATATTGAAACCAGGCAGTGCCGTTGGGGAGAGAGGGCTTCCTGCCATCAATCATCCCCGAACGCAAACACGTTTTAGCCTCCTGGCCTGGGTGGGTTAATATGCCCCTTAGCTTGGTGACGCAGAAAATATACATCCTAAATACACTCATGAAGTTGACTACACATTGAGCGCTATTAGGAATCGCTGAGGAATAAGAAAAACCAACTAAAAGATGTTAACCTCCGTAGGAAGCAAGTAAATTGCACCATACAATGGATGGGTATGGCCTCCCTTCCTGTTTCTTGAAACTCGATGAATTTTACCCTGAAGCTTTTCAGTTCAGGAGTATACCCTGGACATTGGTTAATCGCCTCATCGACCTTACGAAAGGGTAACCGCACCATTCTATCACTTGAACTCTTTTTTATAGGTACGTTATAAAGGTATTTGCACATTAAAGTTTGGCCCAAAACATGTCTAAGGTTGTCGACACCTGACCTGCACACTCCTTAAACACTCCATCAAAACCGGATGAAAACTTCACAAAAGTTAAGCTTGTGACAAATTTCTGCGGACAAATAGGCAGACGAACACAATACGAAAGTTGTTCAGAATGGTCTCAAAAGTGAAATGTGAGTAGAAATTTTAATTTTGGAGAAAGAATATGTTTCCTTCTCCAGAAAGTGAAAACAAAATTTCAGGCACCTGTAGGAGAACTCTGAAGCAAATAAGCATGCATAGTACTCAAAAAGATAGTAATCTTTCAAGTAAAGGGTGTATTTTTTAATTATTCAACGCCAAATTTAAAAAGGCTGTAAAATTTAAAAAAAATAACATAATAATAATACTATTTGATTCAGGAGATTTTGAGGATTGAACGTGAAAAAACAAAATCGGGCATATTATGCTCTCCCTTACTAGCAATTACCCTGTCCATGAAATTCACCATAATCCGATCTCACACATCTGCATCGATTTGACCAAGGACTCTTTGAATTTCATGCATGAGTTCTGCCACATTTGTGGGTTTGTGTTCATAGACTTCTGAGTTCGTGTAACCCCACAAGAAAAACGCTGCAAATTCTTTCACTGGGGTTTATTATTCAATTGGCTTGCGTTCATGATTTGAATTTCTACTAAGCTTTGGAGTGTGCGCGTTTCACAGGAGAGAGCGATTATTGAATTTCAGGAGGCACACAAATATGATCAACTGATCAATCCAAATAGTATTTTGGTTGAGAACACATTTACGTGCTCTATGCATATCTCCTGAAATTCAATAATCGCTCTATCACCTGTAAAACGCGCACACTCCAAAGCTTAGTAGAAATTCAAATCATTAACGCAAGCCAATTGAATAATAAACCCCTATGATTATTGAATAATAAACCAAAAATCGTATATTCCAAGTCCCCGAGGAGGGGAGCAGGTTGCCCTGGGAGACGCTCCTCTTCGGTGGGGTCCCCTTCACTGGCGCGGTCGAGTGAGGGGGGGGGTGAATTCCACCCAGCGATTGCCCTCGGAGACGGTCCTCATTGGTGGGGTCCCCTTCACAGGCGCGGCCGAGAGGGGGGGTGGCGGAGAATTCCACCCGCCCAACGTTACCACCCCCTGATATACCTACCTGCTCTGATACTTTCGTCTGTATATAGATGATGATGATGATGATGATGATGATTGATCGAAACTGACGCTGGCACATAGGTACGCCGCCTGCAGCGCCGCGCCTCTTGAGAGATAACTCTCATGCAGCGCGGCGCAGCTGGCGCCTGTTTCGGTAGGTACATGAAGAAATCGCAAGCCGCTGACGCCGGCCGCAGACGCATCATGGATACCATACCTCGACGCCGTGTCTTAAGTGAACAATGAACGCGATCAACATGGGCGAGCGGGCGCCCTTCGCGATCTATCAGTGCGATCAGACAATACAACTCTACAGATGTGTCAGACGTAACAACGCGGCATCACGCTTTGATGCGGCAAAACGATCGTGCCGCGTGTTCGATTTTCTTCAGTCCAAGAATTTTCCTTCGCCGTTCAGCCTTCACATGTGATACAACCATCAACCTTCACGCGTTCGCGCCAACCTGAGTCACTCCGGCGCTCGCGCAGCTGTCTGTCGACCGCCCTTGATTTTTCAATGATTATCTTGCTGGTTTCTCTACTTTCCATTGCAGTAAATACAAAAGAACCAGAATTCAATTTCAAAATCACATTTTTCATAAAAAATTCTTTATTGTTTAAAATAACAGCCGTTAATAGTCGTTAATGGTTAAAAATGAACTCTTGCTTCCGAAAACACGCAATTGGCTTCAAAAGGCCTCTTGGAAAATGATTACTTTTGTTCAACTCTTTTCTTTGTTGAAAAACTAGATTATTTATTTCAATTGAACTAGATAAGAAGGTATAGAATTGCTTACACATAGGTATTTAAACTTATGTATGAATGTTACACGAACAGGTAACTCACAAAAGCGCGATGTATCAAAAAGGCCACTTGGACTATAATTCTTTCAAACTTTTTGTTGTAAAAATGTAATTTTTTCAATCTAACTAGATGGAAACTAGAAAAAACATTTGCTAGTAGTTCCAAAATTACGAAATACTGAAAAATCACAAATGACAAGACACAAAAAATAAAATAGTAGAAATTAAAATCATGAACTCAAGCCTATTGAATAATAAACCCCAGTGAAAGAATTTGCAGCGTTCTTTTATTGAACCTCAATACCCCCCCACAATAAAAACATCTATAATTTATCAAGTCCTTTAGCACTCGTATTCCGTTAAAACTTCCCCAAATCCAAAATTAAACGATGTAGCCAAAGGTAGACAGATGTAGAGGAGGCACACAAATATCAACTGATCAATCCAAATAGGTGTTTTGGATGACAACCGATTTACGTGGTCTATGCATATCTCCTGAAATTCAATGATCGCTCTATCACCTGTAAAACACGCACACTCCGAAGCTTAGTAAGATTCAAATCATGAACGCAAGCCAATTGCATAATAAACCCCAGTGAAAGAATACTTATTTACCCCAGTAATAATATTGAATAATAAACCCCAGTAATAATATTGAATAATATTTACCTGTATATTATCAGCGTTTCATGCATATCAGAATGCTTCAACCCGTGTATCGGCTATAAACTACAAGTATCCACATCGGCTATCACTCCAGTATCCACATTCACTACAACTCGACGCTATCGGCCGGACATCACTAGGTTACAAACAAACAATAATAAACCAAAAAACGCAGATGTTTGCACCATAAATCGGGCCATACATCGGGAATGGTTTGACCTACGGACGTGGGGAGGGGCTCATTCGATTCCTGACGGTATGTTCTTGAAATAAGTTTACATTCATGCCGCTTGGACTTGTTTTGAGGTTTCTAGGGATTTTACAAAACTTTGACAGCCCTTAAAGAGCACTTTAAATTGAGTGAGAGAGCTGGCTCAAGAACTGGGGCGTCGTCGGACCAAGATGGATTTTTTCTCAAAATTTCAGATTTTTTGCTCCAGCCGTTTGGGAGAAATCGTGCGTACGGCGTACATCGGGAATGGTGTGACCTTCGGACGTGGGGAGGGGCTCATTCGATTCCTCTTGGTATGTTCTTCAAATAGGTAAATATTTAGGCCGATTCGACTTGTTTTGAGGTTTTTAGGGATTTTACAAAACCTTGACAGCCCTTAAAGGGCACTTTAAATTGAGTGAGAAGGCTGGCTCAAGAATTTCGGCGTCGTCGGGCCAAGATGGATTTTTCCTGAAAATTTCAGATCTTTTGCTCCAGCCATTTTGGAGATATCGTGCGTACGGCGTACGGACGGAAAATTTTTTATTGCAGATTCGGATTCTACACCCTTTGAAACGTAAACCATGAAATTTTCAGGGGGGTTAGAATTTTTTTTTCCAGAGCGATTACAATGGTTTATTATTGAATAATAACCAAAAGCCACATGGAGTCAAGTCACATGATCGAGGTGGGTAGACATGGTCTCCTCGCAACGAGATGAGTCGGTCTGGAAACCTCGAGCGCAAGAGCGCAATGTTTCTCTGGAAGTGTGGCACGTTGCACCATACTGTTGGAATTGAAGGTTCTCGATGTTCATTTGATCCAATTGAGGCCATAGGAAATAAGTGATCATTGTTCGGTACTTGACTCCGTTCACAGTGACTGCATTTCCATCTTCGACTTCAAAGAAGAACTGGCCAATCAAACCTCCACTCCAAATCCCACACCAAACCGTAACTCTGAGGATGCATCTCTCGTTCTTGAATTACTCTTGGGTTCTCAGCTCCACATATTCGGCAATTTGGTTTATTTACAAAGCTATCCAAATGAAAATGGGCTTCATCGATGAAGATTGTGCGTTTACCGAAACCAGTGTGTGACGTGTTATGGTGAATTCATGGCTAGGGCTAGTAGGGGAGAGCATATGCCCGATGTTGTTTCTCACGTTTAAATCTCAAGATCTCCAAAATCGAATGGTATGATTTTTGGGAAAAATAAATTAATTATCAGCCTTTCCCAATCCGGCGTTCTTTTTGAAACATTCCCACCTTAAAACTCCAAGGCTAGACATACTTCACCCTGAAGTCTCTGTCAAATATCTTGGGCACATTCTAGACCCAAAATTGACTTGGATCCCGCACATCAGTGAGACAGTCGTCAGAGTACGCTGTAGACTTGGCCAGCTGCACCATCTCCTGGACTGGATCTGAAGAGATTGCTGTATGCTTCCCCTGTCCGTCCTCTGTGGCTTTATGGCTATGCAATATGGAACTCGGCATCCGCGACACAAATCCGAAGGATTCAAACTGTGCAGAACCGAGCCCTTCGTCTCATTACAAGCTGCCCCTGGTATGTCAGAAATGACTGCCTGCACGATGACCTGGATCTGCCATGGATTGCTGGTATGATGCAAATTTCGTAAACACAGCTTGCCACTCGGATGTTAAACAAGATCATCGCGACGCCTCAAAATAAAAAGGCATTCGGACCTCTTATGAGTGCACAATTAACACCTATAAACTGAACCTAACTAACTGGTCAACCTTGTTATAGCAAAATGAAATATTATTTATATTTGTTTCACTAATCGTAGGATAGTTTTGATTACTTCATGTCTCATGTCATTATTTGTATTTTTTATTACTGTTAGGCTCACGTGATGGTGGTACTCCACAAAAAGTAAATAAATTTAAAAAAGAAAATTGTTTTTCAACACCCTTTACTTAATTGCACTAACTACTACTGTATAGTACTCTTTCAAGATCATTAACTTTCGTTTCATCGTTGAAATGGGTTTCCTTAGCTTCGTCGTGAATTTAGGTTGTGTATACAGGTAGCTACAGGGCTACTCAGCTGTGCTAAACATAATTAAGAAATAACAACTCTGGATTGTATTCAACACTCCATTTCTCGGTTGAAACGTCTTGAAGAGAATATTACACTAAGACGTAAACTGGAGGAGGAAATTGAGACTTTTCATTCAGTTCGAAACACCCTTCTCCTCCGACAATTCCCTCCCTCGAGGAGCGCAAAAGGTAAAGAAGGAGGAAGACGTAGATGAAACAAAAGAAAGTAGAAGATTAGAGAGGGACAGGGAGTGGCGGGGGCTAAGGGGTTCTTTTTATTCGTAAAGCTCCGCAGGGCACTTTTTCGATCGCGCTTTCACGGAGGGTTTGAAAAATCCAAACCTTTTGTCGCGCGATAAATTGCGTTTCCTCAGAAAAAAACTGAAAGAATCGAGAGGTTTGTTTCACTTTTTCAGTTTATTTTCGCGGGCCCGCCCGACGTAACTTGTGTTCTTAGTCTGGAAAAATGCGGGTTTTCCGACAAAAGACCGTGGCGACCGAAAGGGAGATGAAAACAATTCCAGAAGCCGTACGAAAAAGGGGAGAATTGTACAAAAGGTTTGGAGAATAAAAGAGAGACAATGACGCTTCGTGAATAGTTGAATATGTCCTACTAATTTTAAGACGCTTTGTGTCGTAAGGCTTACCGTCCCGTTCAATGCGGGAGGAATTGAAACTGGTTTTCAAACTGACAGACGATGACTTTTAAAGAGCCATTCGTTACTGTCTTGTAAAAAGCCGAGGAGAAAAAATTGTAACCGCCCTGAAAAGTGACATCTAGTATTTTTTCTCTTTTGTGTTAATGGAATAAGTGGACGATTGCGTCATCGAAACGTATTCTTATTGAATACTATAAATATTCCGATTGAAAATGGAATAATAGAGTAAATGCATCGATAATTTGATGAAAATAAGTGCTAGCACATGTCACAAGGGACTTCGTTCTTGAACAACATCAAAATTGGATTAAAAGACAGGAAGTTAAAAGTGCTGCAAGGTTTTCACATTCAAGCACAACTGAAAATGACGTCAGTGGTACTAGAACTGAAATTTATTAATGAATTTAAGGACGTTTGATAACCACTTTCACATTAAATACGATAAAAATCAAACCTTTTCATTGCGAAATAGTTGCGAATTTGAGATTGACTTCCATACACCTGACTTATTTCTGTGAATTGCGTGTAAGGATTCCACTAACATTAGATTTTCAAGTTGAAGTGTTTTCAATGGTTTCATCAATTTTTATCTCAAATCAGTCACTTTGATCAAACTTCTGGATATGCTGACTCCCAATATCAAACTTTGTGAGCGCCGTTGAAAAACATTAAAAGCACCCTCTTTGAAATTCAACAAATCATGCGAAAGTGGGGTGAAATCTAACATTAGACGCTCATAACAAAGGGCCACTTAGAATCTGATTGTAATTCCACAAATCCGTATGACGAAATCCTTAGAACATTCAGCAGAATAAGTCGACAATGCATCGGTTATGAAGAACTGCTACTAGACTCGCAGAAAAAAATAATAAACTACATCGGATCATTTAGTGCAAACGACACGAGCGAATTGACAGTGCGTCATCATAACCATCAGTATTTGTATTTTGCTTACCACTGCGGGATACGACAAAGGTTTTTGCAGAAATCTCTTACCTGTAACAAAAGAACCAAAATGACAATTAACTCAAAGATAAGGTGCTGAAAATTAGGAAGAACTATAACAACGTCACTGGTTGTTTATTTTTCAGCATGAAATATTTTGCTCATAATAATGCAATGTGCAACAGATTAATGTGTCAAGGTGAATAAAACTAAAGCATGTTTGACAACAATTGTGTTCAAGTGATTTCTGTATGTACAACATGTGTACAACCGGTGAAATGGTAAAATTACGAGGCATGGTCAAAAAAAGGTCTCTTCATTGTTTAAAATCGAAAAACTTAGTTAAAAATCGAGAAACTTGGTTAAAATCGAGTTTTAATAAAAAATGTTCAAGGCTTTATACAGTAGGTACATTAATTTTTCGACGAAACTTCAATTCGAGGCGAGCAGGAAGCTTTTTCATGGGAGCATCGAAGTGGCTGGACAATTCTAAGTAGTGGGTGACCGAGTTTCTCACTTCCATCCTAATCTTCAAATCTTTCTCTATCGGAATGCATCTTTAGACTCAACAGTAAGCGGCAGTTTGATTGGGGATGGGTGGGTAGATGAGGGCTAGAGGAAGGATGGTCAATCACGTCACAATCAAATGAAGCCGAAACCTATGGTGGTACGGGCAACCTGAGGTCGGGAGTGGTCGTGAAGGAGATCGATTCCCTTCGTTAGCTACCGTCTTCGATTTTGGATGGGCTTTCGAAATTTTTTTGAGGGTCTCGCAACATGAGGGAACATTAATGGTCGACCCAGTTGGCACGCACTCCATGAAACTCTTTCTCAGTCTCAAAACACGTTGGCCATAATTTTGAGCGTCGACTGAGTTATTTTGAACTTCCTTTTCTTTTGGAGAATGAATATGTCCCAACTCCAGTAATCGCTGTTTGGGCTCTGGAGTTGAACGGTAGATCCACGGATTGTCACCGGTCACGGTAGAGTCCACAAAAGCTTTGCCTTCATCAGCATAACGATTCGTAGTCAACAATGTTCACAAGATCATTCCCAAATATACGGAGTTCAGAAAATGTCTTATATCACAGCTCTTCGTATTTCGCAAAAACCCATGAATCCATCATTTTAAAAGGGTTCATCAAAGGTCTACCCTCTTTAATCAGCGGATAGCACACCACTTTCTGTTCCTAGTCCGTTGTGGGCCACAACACTTGTGATCTTCCCAAAATGCACATTACACATTACCAATCAGTATAACACTAATTACTGGTATTGAATGATATATTTTATCGAATTAAATGCTCAATATTAAATTATAAATATTAAATCCATCAATGAACTGGAACCGGCTATGGGGACGTAATGGAACCTAAATCAACAATAAGTTTTAATTCGATTGACTCAGCTAGAAAAGGATTTAGAGTACAGCATGAATGAGTTTCATTAGAGATAACGTCGTATATTTACCACAGAAACAAGTAATTGGTCGGGACGTTCGTTTTACTGAGAAAAAGTTCAGCTTACAGGATTACAACAAAAGATGATCAATATTTCTGTCCTTCCCGGTTCCTTATTTATCGAATACGAGGAGAGAAACCAATTAAGGAAGAGTTTGAACGGCGCATGTGTCTCCTTCAACAACTTAGTTCGGACTCAGTTATAAGAGGCAGCTTTTCAATACCAGGAGAAAGGTTTTGTGTTACTCTCTCTTCAAACACAAGCTCCAAATGGAACAATCTGAAAGTTCTTGCTTTTCAATTTAAAACTTATTACATTAACATCTTGAAAAGAAGTAGCCGTTTTTGTACTTTTCTATTGGTACTCCAGTAGTACCAATTTACCTTAATTGATAAGAATAATCTTGAAAAATGCAATTTTTTACTGTTTTATGGTGAAACATGAATATTGATGAATAAATATAATATTGAACTTTTGGACATGAATGTCGCCAATAATTTTCCTGGAATTTAAAACGACTGAAGTTGAAATTGGACGAGCCGATTTCAATTCAGTGGTCTACCCATGTCCATTACCAAAGATATAATGGCTTACCGAATATACAACACCGAAGTTACAAAGGCTTACAAAGTAGAGATTGGCGTCCATTTTGAATGGGCGCCATGTTGAAAACTATCGTTCTGGGATTCCATCACGTTTTTTCAAGCTACATAACAACCAATTCGTGTGTGTTCCAAATGTTGGTTCGGTTGGGCACATTTATTGATTGATTACGACCAAGGCAACAAAATAAATTCGTTTGCTAATTACGTTCAAGAGAACAAGAATTTTTAAAGTGTCAGGGTGTAGCATTCAGAAACGTAGATATTAAAATTAGACCGATTCACTGAGATCACAACAAGTAGGATGTTGTAATGCTGAGAGAGATCAGTTCTAAATCGGGGGATAGACAAGAATCATCATAACTTCCAGGATAAATGTAACAAATGATTCGCTGAGGAGATTGCCTGTCTACTTTATTGTAATATTCCACAAACAGCATGCCTACGGCGTAAGCTGCTTAAATCGGATTGTTGGGAGTATTCGTAAGATTGAAAGTATTTTCAAGATGAAAACGGAAATTGAGCAGAACCTTTTCTATTAAGTATTTGCCTTCTTAAGACCGTACGATTCAAATGACCAATCTTCAATTTGAGAGGGAATACGCTAATCGAACAGGTAAAATTGGAAGTTCTAAAAACTGATCACGTTCTTGCCTATATAGCAAACTTCTTTTCTATTTTCGCTCGCCGTGTAACGTTTACCAAGAGGTTACATAAAAAAGAGAGGGTGAAAATTATGCAAATCATTACACAAAGGTTTATTTCTGTAAAAAAAAGAAAAGGGCGGATAAGTGGTATTCAGATGTTATTATACGGGGTCCGTGGTAAGTACATTATCAGAATATATCTGTATAGATGTATCAATCTACCGAAAGAAAATTAATGAAATGCTACAACTAAAAAACTAGACGAACTCAATTGTTCAAATTCTTTTGGAGGGTTAACAAAATCTTCTCAACCTCCAAGGAGATTCGAACCCCGGTCGTTCGTCTGAAACATAACGTGATGGGCATATGATTTGCAGGTGGGGCTATTAACAGGGCTTACACGAGGGCTATTATCGATTCCCATATGAGCAGCCAACCGATTAACGTATAGCATCCTGGGGAATTCATATTAATTACATTGAAATAATATCGACGTAATATGAGCCTTTCATTGCAAATTTTTCATTGTTCAACATGTTTAACCCCTCAACATTACCTCTTGAAGTTGATTGACATTGAGGCTATATATGATTTTGGAGAAGCTAATTTCGAGCTGTTTCGGAAAAAAGCTTCACAAGGACAGCGTCTACAATTCACCACCACTTTGTATATTTTCAAATATCAGCATGTCTTTCTAAGAAAGCAGAACCAAAAGCTAGGAAAGCCTCCGTCTATTCGATTAATATAACTTGGGTAAAATCCAGTAACTCCCGACTTCAGAATATAGGAAAAAACGTACCTCTACGCAAAGGCCCACATTTTAATGAAATTTAAGAACAATTTTGAGCATAAATATGAGCTTAAATTTTCAAACTACCTACATGGTTGATGAAGTATTTTGGTTACATTTTGCTGGAATAAAATATCCATGATTTAAGACTTTTAACCGTTTTAGTGACTTTTTAAGTACAGTTTTTTAAACTAGAGTGCTCAAAAAGTGTTGTCCAACGAACTCATCCTTTCATTTGAAATGCTTGATTTTTTCAAGGAAAGATCGAAGTTTTTTAATCTTAATTTTATCGAGAGTTTGTTCGTAAGATAGAAACACCCTCACTACTTATGTACATAAGCGTTGAAATTTAGGAATCATTTCAGAATGTCGTATAACGGATTTCGACGGAAAAGTTTGAAAAATGTCGGAGCCGTAGCAACAATTTCCAAGAAAATTTGTTAAATCCAACAAAATTTTGAGGAAGGTTATAAATGTCCTTTTCTCGGTTGACTAAAGAGAATCGTGCCCATCCCAATCAAATACCAGAAACTAATATCGATGAGGTAGCTCATTAGTAGAGTGCAAACCTAATTCCAAGGAAGTTAATTACCTTTGAGCATCCGATCTGTAAAAAGAAAAAGTTCAAATAAGTTATTTTTTAATTGCCTGACCCAATTGCTCCGGCTGTAGTAATTAGCGCTTTGCTGCACTCTCTTTCATTCCGGGAGAAAGACACCAAAGGGAGGGTGTCATCGCGTGAGCCTCACTCGCGTTCGCTAATTACTCTGCGACTTGAAGCGGTAGCGAATTTTAGTGTAAGCCCGCTTGGGAAATTTGCTTGGTAAAATACGGGGGCTGGCGTCAGCATCAACTTTCCACTCAGCTTGTTTCTCATTAGCGTTCACGCTAAGTTTCAATTTCAGAGTCACGATCGCGTGATTTTTGAACACGTGGTTTGTTTTGGGAAATTACTCGCGGAACAGACATATCGCAAGGACAAATGGAAAAGTGTAATTATTGTTTCCACACAGTCGTATTGAAATATCGTAGGAATAATATCTGGGGGGTATTGGCATATCAAGCAAAACGTATCGGTATTTCGATAAGTCAATATTCTTCAAGATCACTATGAACGACTGTGATATTTTGTTGACTTTTTTTGTGGTAACTGTTCTATTCTATTTGTTTTGAATTGTACAACATAAAACCTGTAGAAAGAAATTGGAATTATTTTTCTTCTTTCTTTGTTTTCAATCGTTCGGAGAGTTTCAGAAATGCGTTCATCCGATTCAGCGAGAAAAATAACTTAATTATATACCCCTTCAATTTCATCCAACAACAGAGGTAATATGTCATTCTGAAAAGCTTATTTCGTCGGAAAAAATCACGTTTTCCACGTTCAAATTTCTTGGTCAAAATTTGCTCAAAATAGAAACTTATTACACCGATAGGAAGCTGATGAAATATAGATGTTTTTACCGTGAAGCTCACCTACTTTCCCGTAGATTACGGTACGGTGCTAAATCAATCATCATTGAAAATTGTTTTAAAAAAAACGGAAGGTTGACAAAACTTCAACCCTTATACGCCGTGACTTACGAGAGAATTTTCTAGAATGAACACTAAAGAAAATTTGATGATTTTTTAATGGTACTTATAATTTAATTTATTTAGTAATTAAGTGAGTTATGGCCATTTAAGTGAAGTAAGGTCGGAATTACGGAAAACAATTTTGATGTAGGAAAAAAACACAGGCAGAAAAGGAGCGAATTAAAAAAAAATTGCTATGAGGTAAAAGTTGTTGGGAATTGCCGAATACCTTGTATGTATATGTATATATTCAGTTTCAGAAGAATAAAAATGGATTTCGAGTAAGGAAATGATTTTTATATCGAAGAAGCAGCAAATGAATTTAATGAATGAAAACGTTCGTTTGTGATCAGCTTCTACCGAATATCCACGCTGTCCAGCCAAAGTCAGGATAATCGAAGATCCGAGAGACAGCTATTGTTTGTGTTCATTCACGATTGATTGCGATGATTTGCTTTCAGTTGAGTAGCTATACCACAAGTGAGTATGCTGACATGATTTTTGTGTACGGTTTTGCCAATGGTAATGCTTCTGAAGCAGCAAGGGAGTCGCACTCCTCCTGTGTACAACTCACACCCTAGCGAACACGTCGGATAGTATGAGGAAAAAATATTGGTAGACAATATTGTTTATGTCAATGATCCTTCTTTATCTAGTAAACTATCTGTTTTTTATCTACTAATTGTTTTTTGGCACTAAGGTTCTGGTTATTACTGCCAGCTATGTTCGATAGCTATAGCGGACCATGATGAATGGGAATATGCAATAGGGAAAACCTCGCTAAAGGAAATACAGCGAGGAAAGAGACGTAAGGGAAGAGTTGGTAATGATACGGAATCCTGGTTTGATAAGGGTCCACAGGGTCAGCAAAAAGATGAACGCAACTCATCGCAATCAATCGTAAATGAACACAAACAATAGCCGTCTCTCGGCTCTTCGATTATCCTGACATTAGCTGGACAGCTTAGAAATGCCGTGGACGATGTTCACAAACGAACGGGTTTATGCATCCGAAAAAACTAATTTAAATCGTCACTTGAGAGGTCTGGCGTTGTCACCATTCGATTCAGCGAGAAAAGTTACGTATATCCCGCCATCAACCTTTTTTCGTCGAGACTTTTGGAAAAACCTCAATTTTAACAGAAAACACTTGTTTTTCTGCATTTAAACACCATTTGCTTAACTAAAAATTTTTTTAAAAACCGAAACGACTACACCGTTGGAAAGCTGACATTTTGGCGCACGTTTCATCTGGCCTGCACAGTTCTGCGTCAACCATTCATGGGGTTTCTAGGCGAGATGAAAAACAGGCGATTTTAAGATTTTGACAAAACTGCCATTTCGCGCAGCAATCGCACATCTTCAATGCAATTTAAAAAAAGTTTTTTGACATCAAATAGGTAGAAAATGCAACGCTCTTTCCAACGGTGTCATCAAATTTGAGCTATCTCCACAATTGAGGGAGTTATGACAGTTTTAATGACGTAAGATCGAAAACACGAAAAAAATCTTAAATCGCGAATAGCTCGGAAACGAGGCCTCAGGCGAAAAATTGCTAGGAGACATTTTTGGTCGGAAATGAGTAGTAGAACACGTCGGAGTCAGATTGTGCGTAACTCCTGGGACACCCTGTATATATATATACAGGTGTATATATATATACACAGAAACCAAAATGGAAAATAGCATTATTGTATTATTAACTGAATGAACATGATGCCGAAACCAACGTGTCTACCTCTCATAACTTGCCGTCATTGTTTCAAATCAGCAGTGCCGAGATGCTGGCCGTAAAAGCAGCACGAGAAATGATTGGAACAAGAAAAATGACACAACGAGTTGTGATCCTCACAGACTCGAAGAAAGCTTGCCAACAACTTTCAGTTTTCCATCATGGGAAATTACCCGAGTACATACATAGCCTATGATGTTGCCAACCTAATACAAAACACTTAAACTGACGTCACCATACAATGGATCCTCTCACACATAACTGTGTTAGGAAATGATCGAGCAGACCATGCTGCCAAACAAGGCGTATCCTAAGAAAGCAGATGGATTCTGGCACATATTCCGCTCTCAGACTCACTGCAGGCTGTAAAACAAATTGCTCAACTAGAATGGCAACTCTGGTATGACATTTATTCCTAGAATAAAGGTGTTTACCACTATGAAATCAAGCCCCGAGTGCGAAGAAAACCAAAATTATTACACCTCAAAGTCCCACGCAAAGATATGGCCCAGCTCGTCAGAGTTCGGTATAGACACGGTAAGATAAACCGTAGCCGCTACCTTATTAAACTTAGTGATACTCCAGTATGTGAATTCTGTGAAAACCAAGAAGAGGACTTAGTACATGAGCTAGTACACTCCCCGCTGTTCGAAGAGGAAAGGAATGCAATGAATCCGTTCGAAAGATGCGACCTGGCCGACTTTTTGCGAAAAGCCAAGAAAAGTGATTATAAAACACTCGTGAATTTCAAGAGAAATTCGGAAAAGTCTTATAAAATTGCTCCAAAATTGAAATGTGATCAAGTTTTATAGACATAAAATAATCGAATATAAAGTTGTATAGTATATTTTTTTATTAACTTATAATTTAATTGGATAAAAAACAGTGAATACTGCCTGTTAACAACTAGTTATATGTTATACAACGTTCAATGTGACGCAAGCAATAAATTTAAAAAAAATTGAATGTAAATCATAGAACAACGACCTATTCCAGATTGAATTATTTAGCGAATTTTTCCCTTGCACTTAGGAACCCTAATAGAACCCATAAATGAGTTTCGAGAAAAGCAAAATTGTTTTTCCGTTGATCAGATTATTTCTTGCATCAATCGCATGAAAAATGGGAGACAATGAAACTTTTAATGGACGTCAAGTCAAACACATCACGGGTGACCAACGTTTTACGACCGATACAGAGAATGGACACGTTTCAACTTTACAAAACCAGAACTGTACAAAAGACCGGGAAGTTTCGATACATTTTCCAACAGTATTTTCAACGAAAAGTGATTTCTCACTTTCCTCCCCTCGACGACCTTTAAATTTCGTTAACGGAAACTGGATTTCCGTTTACGGAGAGCGGAGTCGACAAACATTTTGATTCCCCGGGGAAAATTTCACTTCACCCAAAACGAGTCCTTCCACGTCAAAACAAGTAGCTTTTCCTCGGGAAAGGACGAAAAGTTTCTTGACAAGGGCTTTCGAAAACGGTTTGAGCCTTTGTTCCCGGAGGGCCGCCCGAGCGATTTCAGTAACGTTAAGTTGGCTTCGAAATCTCCACTCGACATCAACTTGGTTAAACAATTATTTGATAAACTAAACATTCAAGGAATGTCGCCGATGGGAGGATGTTGTAGGGCGTTGAGATACCGCGAACGGCATTGGAAGCATCGTGTAATGTATAGCCCCCGGGGGGAGATGTCCCTCGCTAAATCATCAGCAAGCGAGGACACTAAAGCTGTCAACGTTTGACCTCCAGTTTTGATGAAGTACAGAATTCCTTTGTAGTCCAGAATTATTCAGGGTTATTAATTATACATTATACAGATGGGTGTGTGTGAAGGAATGGACTCGTCACCCCTTCCAATGGCTGAAGCTATATGCCTACAACACCTCTGAAGATGAACAGCTTCAGGTTTGTGCTCTGATGTAGCAGTTTCAAGAATCTAACTGCTAAACTAAGAAACAAAAATTTGTCATTTATTATTGTGTGGATTCTATATTCATTGCGATAGATTTAGTACCCACTTCTCGTCGATCTTAGTACCAGCGGGCCACCTCCACCAAATGAACGCCGTCTGAAGCGCAAAAGACCGCAAGACTTTCTGTGATATAATTCGCTCTGTGTTAATACCTATAATTTGTTGCATCTTTGTTACTTAATTTATACCCGCATTGTATCTTTGTTATTTAATTTATACCCGCATGAACTAGTCATCTCTGTAACACCTTAATGTAGGACAATCATTGGATGCCACCTCTCTTCAAGTGACAGGTTAATTAGGTCTTTCACCTACTGTACCCCAAATTGTTTCGAGCAACTGTAATGTCTATTTTTTGACAATAAAGTTTCCATTATTTAAAAAAAAAAAAAAAAAAAAAAAAATTTAGTTCACTGCAGGAGTCATCACTTTCACGAATCGTGTGGTTTGTGTTGGCGGATATGAGTGTTTCCTCCTTCCCGTTTCTTGAAACTACCAAGTATGGACCTGAAGCTTTTTGGATTCAGCGGTATCGAATTAATGAAAACATATTTATTTTTAACGAAACAAAACAGGTAAAATATTATAAAGTTCCGGTAGTAGGTAAATACAAAGAAAATTTATAAAAATTATATGCTTTGAGCCATCAAGGCTCGTCAGCAGAGTTCCGTCGGTTTATCTGTACTCTATATAATATTATGTAAATAAATAATTCTTGAGGAAAATTAATATTAGGACAATTATGATTGCTATTAGCTATTACTTCAATTATCACTAGGTACATTTATTTTTATTATTGTTGGTTTTTTATGATACAATTGGCTTTGTTGCAGTAACTGAAGATGTATACCTTTAGGTATTATTAAATTCCGAAACCAGGAGTTCCCTAGGAATCGCCAAGCATTACGAACATACCTACAAAGTGGGGAACAGTCAGGACCATTCAGCGCGCTTAAGAATTCTTGCCTGGACAGCGAGACGCGGCTAAAGCAAGAATTAATCACTCTGCCACGAAATGCTCCACAGACTCGTCAATCGCAAGGTTACATTGTGAGCATTGAATGGTATTGGGCGTTCTCTGCCCTGTCTCGGAGGGACTGCACAAACACCTCTCTTTGTCGTTCTAAAACAACCCACATTAATCCATTGAAGTGCGCTAATTCGAAGAATGCTGAAATGGGCAGCGACGACACTTCTGATATCATCTCACTCCATATCTTCGCCCAGCCTATGTTCCTTCTTATCAATTCCTGCGCTGTAATTCGGGTAATCGGCTCAGGGTGTCACAAAACCTTCAAAATATATTTTCCGTTGATCTCAAGGGTGTGGAGAAATACTGGCTCTTCTTTGGTTTCGTTGTAAACGATGAAGTTTGGCGAATTCATGGGTATTCGAAGCAGTTTTTTCAAAAATAACCTTTTAACCTTTTCTACTGCCTCGAACTTCCCATAACCCCAGCATCGAGCGCCATAACCAACCGTTGCTATTATCACAGAAGTGAAAACTCTCATCTTGACCACGGCAGGGATGTCCGATGAGAACAAACTATTCCAAATCGAATTAATTCCTGCGCCTGCAACTAGCCTTATCCCTGAATGATTCTCTAGTCGCATGTTGTAAGAAAGTGAGATACCTAGGTATCTATACGTCCCAACCAAACGAACGAGTAGGTCCCCTAGGGTTCATTTCTAATTTTTTGCCAGTTTGCCCCCATTCATTTTGAACACCACGATATTTGACTTAGTCAAGTTAATTTCTAAATTCCACAGCTCCACGTACTTCAGCGGTATCTTGCAGGTGTTGCGGGCACCCCCTGAAAGGAGATACCAATCCATTCCATCATCTACTTGTTATATTTGAAAACTCTCAGTAAGGAAAATGGAAAGTTTTAATTGTACTGACATCAAGATCCGTCGAGCCTATCAATATCTTTATCATACTCGATGGTGACAATAAACTCAGACTCTCACCAACTCCCTACCCACCGGTCATCCTTGACCTCACCATTCCGTTGAATGCCCCCGCAGTAATTAAGGTTTAATTGGAATTTGTAGTTCTATCCTGTTCAAACTATTGGCTATTCCTGATTTATCGGACAGTCTTCATCTTTTTTTAAAATGAACTCCACAGAAGATAAAGGACGATAATTTAAATCCCTCGTTGACTCCTCGAGATAAAATTGGAATGGCGTGATCCGTCTGACTGAATGAGAATTGCGTCAACCTATTTCAGCTACTACGTTACTCAAGTGTAATAAAACCATGTAATCCACCATAATACCAAATACTCAAAATAATACAATGGGACACAACAATGTACCGCTGCTCCCTTTACCAAACCTAGAACGTATGCCAATAAAATTAATGAATGAAATAAAGACAGTGATAATATTCTTTCGAAAGGTGTAATAAATTAAAATAGATATACAAACATTTCAGATTTACCTCTTTCGGTAAACCCAATTTCATCTCGAGAAAGAAACATTTCCCAACATGTAGGATCAAAACATAGGTTTCTGATTTATTATGGAGGTCAATCGGTGGCATGTTGCGTGGCAACACCGCTCCGTGATTATGGAATACAGCAGTATCGTAATTTTCAATCAATTACACACGCTCGTATGTGATTGGTTGAATGTGTAGCTCACTTGTTGATTTGCCCAAAGGCAAGCGTTGATTGATTAGGGCACGCTACATCACTAACAGTCCATCGAATTCCCAACCGATTGGAACTTGGATACACATGGTGAGGTTGGATTGGTGAAATTGGATTATAGAACATTCAACTAGTCAAAGGCAGGTCTAGCTGGTGGGAGGGTAGGTTTGGGGATCCTAGAAAACAGGAATCGTATTAATCTTTAAATAAATTCCATATATGGAAAAAATAACAAAATTACAATTTTTCTAGTTGAGTGTAAATAATAAAGAATGATGGGATATACCTTGATGGGATAGACCTAATGTAACCGAATTAGTTTAATCTATTATCGATTAATCAAGCGATATTAATATTAACATTGGTAAATAATGAGTTTTAGAGACAAAACATCGACTAATCGATACCCATCCCTCACCAAAACTGTTTAATGAAGACGACCTGAATAGGAATTTCACCTATACCGTATGTCAAAGTCATACTATATTGCCAAGTCCTCTATATAAAATAGAGATAGGTATAAGTTAAGCCCAACTGTTCATGTCTTAAACGGGAAGTAGCAGACACTAATCGTGTTAGATTTTATCTTTCTTGAATCTTCACGAATCGAGACAGCAATCGTAAATTTATCAAGTATCCGCAGCATGAAGAAGTGGAATTTAATCCCCAAATGAACAACTTTCCACAAAATTATATGAGTATAACACATACTTAAACTTGTGAAGGACAATAGAAGTCCACACATAAAATGTATGTTTGCAGATGGTAATCGATCAAGTAGCGTGTAGAGCACCTCAAACCCATTTTAGCTGAAGCAGGTAAGGTTGTGTTTTCAAACATCACATATCCAACCCTCTACAATAAACCTATGTAAGTTTGGAACATTACGAGATATACGTTATAACTAATCCTTTATACTCCTTTGCTTAGAGCGTCCCTGTTAAGCTAGGTCGTGTAGGCAAGGCATCGTTTTTAGGAAGAACGGCCAATTAGAGCTGATCCAGGGGATGTTTGGGACAATTCAACTACCAGAGAAAACAGCCGAATAACAAATCCCTTTTTAACGATGCTAAGACCAAATCCAAACAAATAAAAAAAACCTTAAGTGGACGTCAGCATGACAAATGTTGATTTTGTCACTGATGCAATTCGTTGCTGACTTTTGAGATTCTTATCATATTCGATTCCAATGTTACCCTATCGGGGCTAACAAAACTCGGAAATTCCAAATTTGCCTTCGAGAAAATCTTTTCAAGCTTTGTTCAATCTGATGTTTTCAACCGGTATTCGTAATTTGCTAGTTCACGTGAGAATTTGAGCATTCTGTGCACACATCTTGTTGGGATAGGTTTTTACAGCCAGTAAAATCATGTTTCACTTGGTATTGTCAGAAAAATTACTTTAAAAGCCCAGATTTAGGGAGTAACGTCCTGTAATGTCAATAAGATTTATCAACACGAGTTTATACCGAAGACCATCGGAAGAACAAAAGCCAAAAATGTTATAACATCTTTTGAATACACACGTAACAGATTCGTAGAACAACACACTATTCAAGAACCGAGTTTTGTTCCCTGACAGATTAATTATTTTACAGAGCGATGAATTATAATTACTTGAAGTAATAGTAGTTCTAAGTAGGTCATTAAATCTTTCACCAACCAAAGAAGGTACCATAGGCAGTGATGGTAAGTCACGAAATGAAGTTGATACACCCAATAGAGTAATAATAGATCGCGATGATGACTGTGGAAATGTTACTTCCTGCTCAAACGAAAGGGAAAATCTAGTAGCTTCTAGAAATGTTAAACAGCAATTGAAACGTAGGAGTATTTCTCAAAGAAAGCGACAAAAGAGCGAACCCTCAATGCAAGAAACAGTCGCTCCAAATCTTCCATTGGCTTCATCTGCCAAAAAATTAGGAAGTCAATGTGTGTCTGAAAATGTACTCGATCAAACCGCTAGGTCTCGTGTCGATTCTGATTGTGGAAATGTGACTTCTAGTTTGCAAGAGATGATCTCGTGGTTTGTAGTAATGTTCAAGACCAAACCAGACCTACGAGTTTATCTCCAATAAAGAGGCTACAAAGCAAACGGCAACTGCAGGAAAATGAAGTAATACTATTTGCTGTATATCAGAATTCTAAAAGTTCAATAACAATTTATGGAAATAACCAATCAGAAATACATTATGGTCACCTTATGCATTGTTATTCCGTTGGCAGCATCGAATAATTACACACTTTATTATAAAGCATTCATTCATTTACAATTTAACGCAATCACAGGTTAAATTTAACGTATTATTAGGTTACATTAATTTTTTCACCCGTTAATACGATTGTACCTATCTATGGGTTACCAAAAAGTTATTCTTGAGAATAAAATAATTTTACTGTTCATATTGATGGGTATTTCGTTAGATGATATGTAAAAAGTGTTTCTACCTCTTCTGTTTGCAACTAGAACACGAAACTGTCAACGTCTGCAGTTTTTGCTGCTAAAATAGCTCTTTCTGTAAGCCATCATGATTTCAATATGTACTGTGTGTGTACATTGGGAAATATCAATACGAATTACGATTTCCAAAGTTAGGTCGTCTACATGATGAAAAGAAAATTTCTGAAAACGCTGACTTTTTTTAACACATTTTGTGAACAATGAGTAATTGCTCGTGTTCATTGAGAGATTTCAGTTGTGTCAATTTTAGGTTTCAGAAAAGGCGATTATTTGTTGTGGGATCCGAATGTTTACGAATCTAATCCAGTCGATTTTTCCGTTCAAAATTACTAGAAAATAACACCCAACTTGCCTATGTCAGTAGAACCCAGAGAAACCACGGTTTGGGCAAACTTTCGACCCTTGGCATCTAAATGTATGAGGCGAATGGGCAAGCTGGGAGGAGTTAAGACCAACTAGACTTCATTTGGAGTCCATAAGCGAAATAACGCATTATTTACATCAATTCTAACGCCTTTCATAAGGACATAGCAGATTTTGAATTAACGCATCTTGAAAAGTAAAGAAACAAAGTGTGAGGGGGGTTATTCAAATGGTAGGAAACGATAAACCAAAATGGAATACAAACATTATGCTTTCTCTTGATGTTAATCGCATCGAAGTTTTTGTTCTGTTTTTCTGCAAAAGTACTGTAGAGTACTGTTAACATGAAAGCTACAATAAAATGTGTTGAACAATGTAATTCAACTAAAGATTTTTGTAATGTCTTAGACGAGTTCACCTACAAGCTGTTTCCCTTTTATTATACATCAGGAGCCTATTTTGTCTTGAGTTCACACGTTTACCGGTGGTAACTTGGCACGAGCGACCCTCTTTAATGCCTCAACATCTGTCGCATTGTGTGCGTTGAAGGCCACAGAGGCTGGGAGGGATCTCAGTTTGTTAACAGCTTCCTGCGAGAGACAGTTGAATAGCTGCCAGCAAAAAATTAGGTTGACGATCCTCACTAACTATAACTGGGTCGTGAATTAAATATGGTCAGTTCTTGCTACAAAAAAGTAGTTTTCTATGTTTATTGCGAACCAATCCATCACGCGATGTGTTCCACTGTCCTCTGAATTTGTTGATAGATGAAATGACAAAGGAGTGAGAAATGGTGGGGTACCCCTTCCAACGACTAGGCGATTAACCCTCAACACCAGGGTTAACACCCATAGCCCCGGAGGCAGCAGAAAATGGAAGGGTGACACATAATATGTGTATATTATACACTCATCGCAGGGATATGTTAGGATTTTACTAATAGATAAGAAACATAAGGAAAGTTGGTTTTTCCAAATGAAGGAAGTTTGGAACCCAATAGGAAATTTCCAGAAGGGTTCTCAACTACGGAGCGCAACGAATCTTCATGTCCCCGGCCATTAGCTGCCTGTTTACTGTGGGATAAAAGTATATCTAATTATTGCTCAATAATTGAGAATTATTACTGCTGTTGTAGAATCATTACAATTATTGCTGGTGTAGTCTACGAATTCTTGATTTGGTGGCATGCTAAATGGACCGGATCTTGAGTTGATTGTTGTAAGGTGATTAGTTTATGCACGTTGATTTGGGACATTATTCTTAGACTTTATTCGTTTATAGATTACAATCGTTAAAAACATTAGGTGTTTTTGTTAGTGTTTATTGAATTAAAATTTACTATCAAGGGGTTTTATGAGGGATCGTAGGATTATTGTTTTTATTCATGCTGATATATTAATGAATTTCAAAGCCTGAAGCAGGAGAGGACACCTTTTCTCTCAAAACCGCAAAAAATCAAGCGTCTTTTGTTAAACACAATTTTGCATAGATGTTCAGCATTCTTAACTCGTGAAATGTCAGGATCAAATTAGTTGGTAAATTACGATAGTTGACTTCAAGAAGTCTGAATTTAATTTTAATTAGGATTTTCCTTGCGTAAACATAATTTTTCACTGTTTAATCCTCACTTACAACGGTTCATTATAATAATTATAATGAATTATAATGGAATTTGAAATTATTTCAATTCCAAACCAAGTTCTGCATAGACTCTCAAACAAGAACTGCTAAATTGATCTTTCAATGGGATCATGGAATTATTTGCACGTAATAAGTCACAGCTTGAAGCATACATTCTTCAAAGCGTTTGACTTCAAGAATTTACAATTATCTCATAAAAATGGAGAGTTACAAATAATTGAATGTTGGGTGCCTTAAATTCGCAGGATTTGAAGGAGAAAACGGCTGTCAATTCTATTGAAATCAGTGATGCTTTTGAGGGGGCGATGAAACGGACTATTTTCCCCTGCAAAGGGCTGAGGCGATAAGCCTGCAACACCCAGAAGAAACCCCTGAAGCTAAAAAGCTTCAAATTTATGCTCAGGATTAGCAGATTCAAGAGACAGGAAGGGGGAAATATCCAAATAAATCACAAGGTTTTGACAAATCCTCAGGTCTCCTGCAATAGTTAGGTAGTAAGATGCCGGTACGAATCACCTCTCCCACGAATTTCACTGCCTTCGAATCAACAGTAACTGGGTCTCCATTGTGCGCTAACTTAATCTCAACCACTTCCACACGAAAGATATTCTCACCCAATCAAACAATCCACCAACTTATCAAATATTTCAAATTAGTTCTCGAACGAACCAATTATACCTCGCTCAACGCATTTACACCCAAAGTTCGACCACTGAAAAGTTTCGCTTTCCCGAACCCCTTTGTTGGTCTAAGAATGAATCGTTTTAACTATAAACCAGAGTATAATGGTTGGTGGTTACTAATTCAAACTCTACCCCTTAAAAGGCTGGAGGGACTTGCCTCTCGAGTTTGCTTTTCTCTAGCAATCCTATTCATTTCCGCGCTTTCCAAACTGTTTCCACGAGCCGTTACCTGTTTTATAGAGAGCGCCTTCTGTGAAGCAGGCAACCGTTCAAATTCCGAGGGAATCATCCGCTCGTCTACTCAGTCAGTTGTTTGCTTAGGGATTTCAATTGTCTCTATAAACCCGCCCTCATCCCGATCAAATTCAGACGTTCAAAGGCCTCCTTTCATCGTCATTCAAATAATAGAAGACCCTCCTTCTGGAGTGTTCTGGCGAGCAACCTATTCGTTACATTTCCATCAAACCCTTAGTCATTAGGAAGTGAATGAGTAATTTAATATAGTTCATGTCAATTACACCAAATTGGTTGCTAGGGGTCGAATATCCACAGGGCTAATTACATTCTCACCTTCCACACAGGAAAGGTAGATGAACAATCAAGTACAAACAAAAAAAGCGGGACAGTAGACCTCTATGGGGCCAGATCATTTAAATGATTAATTTTACACATTTAAGTACCGAAGATGAAAAATTGCCCATGCAACCTACAAATATGGGATTCTAGCTCAGAGGAGGGGAGCTAGTAAACAGAGATGAAAGCTACGGCTGGAGGGGGGGGGGGGGCTAACAAGGGTTTACGTGAGCGCATTCTGTGTTCATAAACGGTACTTACTAAGCCTAACCAACTCCCTGGAAAAATTTGTTGATTCAACCAGAGCACCAGAGAGACTATAGCATACCAAGGTGGCAGGTACACGAATAACCCTCTTGGGCGGACGAAAAAAAGGTGATGCCGGGATAACAAAGGGCGGAAGGAGCCCACCCGAAGGTTAGTTGAAAGAGTGTTGAGCCGGGGGGCGGAACTGTCGGGTCGGTCGCTAAGAACTGGATTGGACTCCTGTTAATCATTTAAATGATAAAAATTAAAAATGCTAAAGAAAAACAGCAGACTTAAGGTCAGTCAGTTCCATCAACTATCAACGAGTCTCCGTTGCTTAAGCTAATTGAAGTGCACTATAAGAATAAAAGACAATTAACTAAATCTAAAAACATAAATTTCTATATACTAAAATAACTTAACCTAGGTTTCTCATGCAAACATATTGAAACTATAAAAAACTCAATTACCTGGAGCTGCAATTTTCCTCTAAATTTATCATCAACAATTTATATTATCTGTATTTATTAGTGAACTCATGGTTCCAGTTGTTTTCTAAATTCTTTATTACTGTTGTTATTTCTATCATTATTATTTCCATTGTTTCGCTTCCACTGCCTTATTTATTATAATAAATTGTTATTTGTGATTACTTATGTCTCCAAGATGTATTTAGGCCAACCACGCAACTTTGAGGGGAGCACGGAACATTTAGGAACCGTTAGGGGTGGTATTCCCTTTTCTGGATTTAGCAAGCTCTCAACACCACTCCCCGAATTTTTAAATTTTTTTTTTTCACAAAGTTCTCAAGTAAAAACAAATTTTTTTTTTTTTTAAATGAGAAAGACTACGAGGAAAGTTGCCAGTGGGTTGGTTAAAGGAATCAGAGCTGGAGTTGGCAAGTTTTCCTCAGACTTTCCTTTTTTCACGAAAATAATTTGATCATAATTGTTATCTGGTACACGCGCTTTTCATGTCAAAAACTAACCAATGCTCTCAAAGCTGCTGCACAGTTCCAAAGCCCTTGTAAATCTGAACGTATTGCTCTAGTCGACTTTTTAAAAACCTTCCAACCCTAGGCAAGAAAACTGTACCCACGAACAGGAAAAGTTATTTCCGCTGATGAGGTGAGGATAAGTCGAGTTTTGAAAACATCATTTTCAACATGGCTCTGAACCTGGAAATGGACTTGAAGAGTTTTGGTTTGAACAACACGAAAAAAATCCCTACAAAGTGCAGGATGGATAACAGCTACGTTTAGCAACGTCATTACCGTGTACAAAACCACTTTTGATTGGTGAAACTTCTGTGAAATGTGATGAGTCACTACAAGATAGAAAAAAAATATTCTGGACGAAAATGGACATGTTGATTGCTTGAATCCTCCATATATATTATTGAAGAGAAAATTTCATTCAAATCCGGTTCTAATGAATGAATTTTGGATCTTTCTCATTCCATGATTGGGCTAATGCCCATCCGGATATAATATGGGCGGTATAATCTTATTTCCTGGAATATTCGCTGAAGAGCCGAATTTCGGCCCTTCTCTTGTAAGGGCGGATAGTCACCGACCCTTGTCAACCCTTTTCAACAGGTTTTCTATCATCCTCAGCTGTAACGAACCAGAAGGACTAGGGATTAAGAATAAGTGAAGGCCTTATTCACTTTTCGTGGGAAATAAACTTCGGAGGAGTTCGTTTTCTGAGATTTAAATTAAGCATTCAAGTCCATCCAAATTAAACTACGTTATCTGTCTTTTAATCACGTCATAAGAACTCTAATAGCCGCAATCAACATCAACATGCAAGGAGCAGAATATGATGAAAACTGGATAGCTCACATTTTTCTACCATGCCTTGCTCGACATAGATGACACTTTTGATTCCATCCAAGACAATGAAACGTTGCGTGGTTATTACGGATTTTTGAGAAATGGGCTCGAGAAGTACCGGCTAAAATGTTTTCTGACTGGGAAGAAACTCACAAGAACTGCATCAGATCTTATAAGAACTTTCAAAAGTATTCGGCAGAAAGAGAATCATGAAAATAGAATATAGGTAAATGTTGAGGAACACATGGATGATGCGGTTTCCAAGAGTAGATGGGGTTAACATAGTGATGGAAAACTATCGATACTATCGATAGTACTATCGATAGTTTTTGAAAATATTGATAGTACTATCGGCAACCATAAAAAAATATTGTTTTAGCTAATCTTGAAAAGAAAAGACGATGCTTTCCCTCACTAAGTTATGGAAGTTTATCGAAGAGGAAATTATAAAAATATATCAGTTGAAACAAAAACGTATATTGAATTGAACAAGATTCAGCAACTCAAAATTCAGGTTTTCTCACAATATTCTTATTTTCCAAACCCTCAAGTAATAGCTTTGAGAAGAAACTGTTTATTGCATTAAATTTTACAACTTTCTGTATATTTTTCGATACCACAGCTTGCATATCACTTGGGAAAAAAACTAGATTCAAGGGTACCTACTCAAATTTTATTTACAAAGAAAGGTAAGGTCACATTATGTTGTCAAAATGTCAATAGCAACTTTTACTTTTACTTTAAAATTAGGTATGTAACAAATTTTAATCATTTTATGTGGAAAGTTAAACTCCTTTTTTAAAACTGGTACTTGCATTAACAGAAGTTATAATCATTTTATATTTTTAATCCTCAGGCAAAGTTATGTTTGTTTCCTTTTCAAGATTCAACAAAGACAAGTTTCGGTCTAAAAAAATGAGCATATCGACGTGTTTTGGGTAAAGGCGATTTCGTCTTTCTTGAACAATGTAACCAGCAATACTGAAAACTCGTTCTGATGGTGTGGAGACGTTGACATGCGACATCACCCAAAGCTTCCCAGCATGCTTGTTTTTCTTTCCAAAACTGGAGAGGGTTCTCAAGTTCAGCCAAAAGAACTATCGATAGTTTAACTTTTGATAGTTTCCCTTCACTAGGGCAACACCACCAACTGTCCTAGAGTTGTATATTGAAACAAGTGGAGGGAAGGAAAATGATGGAGAAGAAACCCCTGGAATACTCTACGGCTGAATGTATAATGAAATCCAGCTGTTATACACAGGCATTCATTGAATAGCTTGGGAGAGTTCATTGTTCAGAATTGATAGCCCCGAGAACCCCCAGGATCACTCCGTTTCAATGTAAGAAACCGAACCAGAATCATTGATGGTATAACTGACTGATTTCGGGAAGAATTTTTTTACAGGTGGCAGTGCCGTCGGGGAAGGATTTAGATGACAAACTACGCTTCGAATTTGCAATCAATTTAAATTCTGACACGTCCATTTACTCGGTATAAACATATAATTGATTATACCGTCAGTTTTCAATTTCAAATTTCTCAATTTTCTGGAAAAACAGTCTTTTTCTTTATTCAACAATTTATCTTCCTTTTTCAAAGTGAGACAGCAGATTAAGCAGTAAGACTGGAAAACAATTCCATTTTCAGAAACAAAATGAACGGTACAACTTCCGTAAAGTGTAATTTTGGCAAATTCCTTTAATATTTTGGGAGAAGCTCTCTCTCCACTTTACTGGTAAAAGCCCCGACGAACGGGGTTGGTGATACCTAGAAGCAATCCTGCCGAGATGCTCCGAAAAACTTCTCCCGCGCTATGATCTTGAGGTGTGACCTTGATATCGCTTGTTACAGGTCATTCCTACCACAACACACACAGATACCTCTGTTGGTTTCGGCTTTGGTATCATATAAATGATTAACAGGAGTACAATCCAGTTCTTAGCGAGACCATACCGACCCGACAGTTCCGTCCCTCCCCGCTCAACACTCCTTCAAATAACCTTCGGGTGGGTTCCTTCCGCCCTTCGTTATCCCAGCATCACCACTTTTCCCTAAGCCCGAGGGGGTCATTCGTGTAACTGCCACCCCCCAGCCGTAGCTTTAGCTTTCATCTCTGTTTACTAGCTCCCCTGCTCTGAGCTAGAATCCCATATTTGTAGGTTGCATTGGCAATTTCTCATCTTCGGTACTTAAATGTGTAAAATTAATCATTTAAATGATCTGGTTGTAGAACCTTAGAGGTCTACTGTTCATGGTTTCGATTTTAGGTCTGAAATGGATTTATTGTGTTTTTTTTCTCAAGGTTGGATTGTTCTAATCTTTCGAAAATATCAAGTAATAGCTGGATTGACCGGCATTTCCCGGATTGAGGCACTAAAAAAGGTGACTCATCATTATCAAACAAAAGTCAAGCTTAAATTATGTTTTTCCCACCACTAAGTCAAGAACATTTCGAACCTAAAGAAATCGAGTGAAGTATTAGATAATCAAAATCAATCCCTACTTGACAGAGTTCATTGTTTAAAACTGATTGTTTAAACAACCATCAGGTTACTGCGTGTCATCATTGTTAGTTCTGGGAAGGGAAGAAAATGAGGTCACATTTCCCGACCAACTTGACAGGGATACGACGCTCTCCGTCGTCATACACGGGAGCGTTGAAGGCGGGAATTGATGTCGTATTTCCCCAACGTATCAAGTGACATCGAGGTCAGCGGCGGGAGCAGATGGGGTATTAGGAACCCAATAGAGGAGCCCCGCCAACCAGGGGCGTCTAATGAAGAGCCCCCTGAGACCGCGGGGATTCAGAATTATACCAAAGGAGCTAATTGGGTCGACCAACGGTTCGCCATCAAAATAATGAAGACATGAATACAGAATGAATAAGGACTTGAAGATCTGAATGAAGAGAATGAATGATACTGAAAACTCAGGATTGTACGATTCAAGCCTAATTACTACGGATATCAACCGATCTTGATGGCATTTCCAAAGCATGTACCCTCGGAGTTTCTCACTCAAAAATTTTTACTTCACTCTGCGCAAAACGTAATATCCACCAAGCATGATTTCATCACTTTCTAGTAATCAGTTCATGCTCAAATTCGGAGGGCAGTTGAAGAAAGCCGGTTGTATCATTGAATAAATTTCAACTCGATGTGCCCCTTCGGGAATGGTTTAGCATGAAAGAAGTGCAACACATGTCTACTCACTTTTTGAAGGCGTTAATGTCAACGGGAACATATCCCGCGGCTTTTTTCCCCATAAATCCTTATAATGTGAGTTGTTGAATATCGTTCTATTTGACATCTTCTAAGACCGTCAAAACATTTCAATGATCCGTGTTACCAATACGGCAAATGTATGTGCATCAAACTTTTTTTTTTTTTTTTTTTTTTTTTAACTATGGGGATTTCATTTAGACGAGTTTGAATTGATCTGAACTTATTGATTTTCTAAGGAGAAAATAATAAAGTTCCATACTCCAGCATGTGGGTTTATTATTTATTGCGTAATTCTTCGTGCCATTGTGAGGACACTTTTAGGTTCAGAAATTCCCATTATTCGCTATGGGTAAATTTCTGCCGATTAAAACGTACACCTGTCGAATTTTCTTCCTGGAACTGCTCCGTCTCCTCGCTCTCTCCCTCAAGAGGCGAAAGACCAGTAGTTCGCTTGCCGTCATTCATCTGGTTAGTCTACCTTCATATTTGCGGTTTCCTCCTTATGACCCCATGCGGGGCTAGCCGGTGATAAAAAAGATAAGAGGACCGCCGTTTTGATTTTCTTCCGCAACCCATGTAACGTTTCTCAAATTTCAAATCAACTTATAACAGAAGTGATATCTGGTTTTTCATTCGCGTCAAGTACCCGAAACCCACTATAAGAGGAAAAGCTTGGTCTCACCGCTCTGGCAGACAGTGTGCGCAGATATATTTCCCATCTGAAAATTCTTCCATTTTCCTACCCAGTCACCATACCTTTACCTAACAAGAAATCGTACGTCTGTTGAACCAGACCTGTGGTGGTAATATATTCCATAACAATTTAATATAATATATCATTTTCCGTTATTCCGTACAAAACATTATTGAAATAGTAAATGAGGTTGTAGGGGTAGAAATAAGTGTTAATTATCAAGGGTAATTCCAACACTATTTCAAATTATTGAAAAATTATATCCCACCTGCCTGTGTCAATAAAAACCACGTTTTTGGCTCAAAAAACCTAAGCGCGTGAGACGATCGGGCTGGCTAGAAGCCTAATTTGAAGTTAGGCTTGGCTCCAACAGAACTTCAATTGGACTCCATGTGCGGGAGAACGGATTGTTTACATAAATTTTAAAGCCCTTTATACCAGGGCGTAAGGACATAGCACATTTTGAATCCACGCATCTAACATGTAAAATGAAATTGGGGGGGAGAAGTTGGTAAACAATTGTTGCTATGAAAACAGAAACAATGCTTCAGGAATCTCTATAGGTGTATGTAGACTCCAATACTGAACCCGAGTAGGAACTTCTGAAGGGTTAGGTACTTCTTATTTGTTGAACAACTCATGTATTGCCTATGCAACAGTATTTTGAGATTTGGGAGGGCACAATAACTCTCCGGAAAATCTCGAGTTGGTTGGCATCTACTTGCCAAGCACGAAGGGCCAAGATGTACAGGCGAGTGCGGAATAAACTCAGCGCCCCCATTTTTCCGTTTGAATGAGAAAGTAAATTCCTCGGGTTCGTGCCTCGCAATGTGAAGAAACTCAGGGAGGCGAAATGAGAAGGGAAAACCGTGGAAAGTGGGCGAGCTCACTGCGGATTGCCACTTCATAAAAAGTAGAGAGAGAAAAAACCCTTCGCGATTCGAGAAACCTGACGGCTCTTCCTGGAAGATGCCTTCTGCTTCTTGTTAGGGAAAGACGGAGTGTTCTTGCCCTTGGCTGCGCATATAGGCCCTTAAGGGCTACACGGAGAAGTAACATACAAAAAAGGGTATTGCATCTCCAGTTTCTAAGGGATTAGGAAACGAGGGGAGGATGAAACAAGCCATCAACCCAACCAACGAAGCGTTGAGCAACTCTAAAGGTCGATCCACGCACACCCGTGATGTGACAGTACAGTGACAGTGTGGTGACCGGCAGGCGATTTCACCGGCCGTGATCGCTGTTCACAGTGGTTAGTATTTCAAACGTGCCTTGGCAGTTGAATTGCGTGTCCATGGTTGAACGTGTTGTGATTGCCTTGATTTTGGATAAAGAAAACCACGAGGAAAACCAGAAAAAGGAACGGAAGTGCATGGAAAAAGAGAGGAGTGGAAGGGGAATTCGCGACGTTATACAAGGCATTGATAGATGATGGAGCAACATTTTTCGCATACTTGAATGTCAGAAAATTCAACGTACTGCTGAGCAAATTGGAAGTTTCCAATAATTTTCTCCAGATAGTGTTCTTGAAATTCGAGTCCATGAATTTGGCATTTGACTGATCGTTCGCACCAACTCTATCAGTTTTTCGTCATTCATGATGAAAGAAAGTTGAAAACCCAGCGTAGAACCGGCCGTGAAGATAAACTAATATCGTCCTCAACTTATGTGCTGGATCACGGTGTCAGCTCTATTTGCACTGGGAATGTAATTACCCCCGCCGGACGGATCACGATCCGATCACGTCATTGTTACGCCACGGGTGTGTGTGAATCGACCTTAACGAATGAAAAATCCCCGGCGTGTAACGGCACATAGCTTTCTAGTGTCCGTAAGCTCGTCTACACACGGAGCTACTGAAAAGGGACGCGATGCGTTGGTGACCCGACTTAGAAACTAGTTGGTGACTGATTGGTAACCCATCTCCGCACACGAGCTACTCATTAGTGATCAAAATCTGCAAGTTTCAGTGTTTTCATGGACGGCAAACTTTCAACAAGTGACGTTTTGTTATCTTCTGAGAACAGAGAATCAAGTTTCAAATAAACGGTGATTCAATGTGGTGAAGGTTCAGGTAAACCGAAAGTTCGGCATTAAGGATTTCCAATAAGCTCTCATCCTTATCCAGACAACTGGTTACCCTGGCATTAAATAGATTCTGTAAGACGATCAACAATAACTTCAGCCTATTATTTACAATTTGAAACATTTCCTTCACTTTTGAGGAACTTTTCGGCTGACCCAAGAAACCATAATAGAGAAAAAAGCGGGGACATGTAAGTTTGTAAACTCCATTACATTAAGAACTCACCAGACTATGATGAACAGATTCCCAGTTATTTTCTTACCTGCAAAAGAAAACGTAACCAGTTAGTTAAAGGTACGTAAATTGAACATTTATTAAGTCTAAAATAATGAGTATAAAAGAATAATAAGATATTAACAACAATTTAATGAGAGGTCAAGGTTATTCTTATAACTATTGTTATAAGAAAACGTAAAGGATACTAGCGGATAAGTAATATAGAGTTTGATAGCTTTTCCACTACGAAGAATGAGGGAAAATATTATCAAGAGGATATAAAGGATGCATCAGAGAAGCTATTACAGCACATTTTCTCATTTAGGCTTTCAGCAACAATAGAGAGAGACTTTTGACGAGACATGTAATCCGATGTTATTCTCGATTGCATATTAAGCCAGGAAGCAATGTCTGGCTGGGAACTCGATGGCTTGGGACTATACAATGTATCATGAAATCATGTCATGATTTCATAGACCTTGCTGATTCAATTGTCGAAAATAGTAATAAATACAATAATTGTATTTAAGAATTATTCTCAAGTTGGAAAATAAGTCGTATCACACATAACTAAACATTGAGATTCGGAGAGATTCTAACTAATGAAACATCTGTCCTTGTGGTTGAGAAACGACCAGGCCTTTGCCAGAGAGATTTTTATTATACCACGACATTTCGGTTCTGGAACAGGACCCTAATCACGTACTAACCATTTACTGTACTGACAACAATTGACAATAAATTATGCTATGAAAATTCTTGAGAAGGTACAGTAGAAAGTGAGTAGAAATAACGAGTAATAAAGATGATCGAATTAAGAATGGTCATTGGCAAATTGAATGGCATAATTTGCAGTTGCAGCAGGAGCCGGTTAAAAAAATCTCCTATCAAATCCCGCAATAACTAATTTGAGAATTAACTTAATTGACAGTCAGCAGCTTGGAGTTCGGTATGGGGAAACCAGAAGTACCACGACAACAAACTAAAATTCCCCCATATCTAATCCCCTCTCTATTCCTTTACGACCGCAATTCCAATCAAGGATGACAGAGCACCAGCACCCATAATGGTAAGTATGAATATTGAGAAAACCCCATCTGGAAATTACAATAAATGTTGGGGTTGAAACAAACGAAAAACCGTGACAGTAGGTACGAACGAGGGCTACTTACACATACGGATAGACATCATAGAGAAGGGAGCTTTCCACTTTTAATCATTTCATACACCTACATGGGTATTAGTGTAGGTATTATTATTCAAAAACCAACTGCTAACAAAAATGTTGCCAATATACGCCTAACCAATTTAATATCAAAAACGGAGGGAGAGCAAAAAATCTTGCGAATCTAGTTTAGTACACAAGTATTGATTTTAAATGCACACATAATCACTTCATTTCCACTCAAAATTATTTTTACCAACTAAATACAAAAAAACCATGGAGGTAAATATGTGTTTTTTCTTGTGAGTATTCTGTGGCACGACGAGATGTAAATAGGATGTAAGGTAAAACTGGCTGTAGACAGAGGACAAGCATAAATGATTATGCAGTCACTGATAGTTGATGGCGGTTTCTGCGACAAAGTGGCAGAGAGCAGCACGATCTGATTCGGAATTCAGAGATTAATGACGGATTTATATCAACCAAGCTCGTAGGAGTTTGATAGAAGTTTGGGCATTATCGTGTATTGATAAACTGCACCGCACTCCGCTTATCAGTCGAGATTGGTGAAGACCAATCAAACTTCCAAACAAATACGGTTGATAAAGTGACCCGCATTAGATTGTTGTGAAAGAACGAGCACAAAATTACTCCCGTTAATCTAAAAGGGAAAAGTTGGACAGTAAATCAAGGACGGAGTAAGGTGTGGGTGAGGTTCTGTCAAGAACCGTAAGAATTGGGAATCTACAAGAACCACTATCTACTTTCACCACGAATCAGCTACTAACCATAAAATCATTCAACAAACGCTACTTGCAACCACAAAAGAAGAAGAAGATTTATTTGTGCCAAACATCACGTTTTTCACAAGAGTTCTTAGTACAAAATATCATTAAAGAAAAAATGATAATAGTAATGATAGTACAAACACTGAGCGCAAACTAAAAAGTGAAACAAATATTTGGGTAGGTTAAAAGGCAATAAACCCTCATCAATAATAAAGGACCTTTGGCGCAGAACTGTTAGCAGAAAACCAACAAGTCTCCTTATGCCTGCAGTATCCTGGAAGAGGACTAGGGATTGGAACATTTCCAGATTAAATGATGGGGTCACGAGGAATCTGCTACGCTCATACTCGAAGACTGTGCAGGAAGAAATAAGATGGACTAGCGAGTCAGGACTGAACGCATTGCAAACAGAGCAAATCGACGAACCATTGAAACGATTTATAACATGGTGGGGAGATGATTTACAAAAGGATGGATTATGTGCAACCACAGAATATAGTATAATTTGTATGGAAAATAGGACGCAACTCTAATGAGTAAAATATTGATAGGGAATTCATTTTTCACTTAATTGAATTCAACTTCTAGTTCATAAACCCCATTTTAATAGTCTAATAGTTTAATAGTAGTTGACTGCGTGAATTATGTGGTAAAGGTTTAAGAAAGCCCTAGATTGACCAATGAGATCGCTCGTGAAGTCATTAAAAAGAAGGTATCGTGGGCAGGGCAGGGGGACTGGTTGGTGTTTACTCATAGCGCTCAAGTATAGTTATTAATTACTGTTATTAACTAATAAGAAATTTGTAGGTGGGGGAATGGAATTTATGAGAATTTTTTCCCCTGTTGAGCCTCCAACCTCCATGGGAAACGCCGCTCAAGTCTTTCAATTTAGGTGAGCGGGACAGCACAAATTAGCTTAATTTTAGCTGCTGTAAATAGTAAGGTTTCCTTGCCAAAATCTCACTTGCTACAAGCAGATCTCACTCCCTACAATTTAAGGGGCTATTGGCTATTTGCCTTTTACCTCCTTTACAGGCCACAAATCAATTGAAACTGGTTGAACCAAAATGTTGTCAACGAACTTCCATCAACTACACTGATTGTCAACAAGTACGATCAAGTTTCACTTGTCACAGTCAGAATGTTATTGGAGTAGGGATTGAGGGTTAAAAAACCTACACTGCTGCCTCCAGGGATGGTTTTCCCTGTAGAACTGACCGGGAAGGTCTAGGCAAAATTCAACCACCAGCGTTGGGACCATCTTGAATAAGTGATGTCAACAAAACAGAAACAACTTCATAAACACACTTTCCTGCCTTTTGGGGGCTGCATTCAAAACATTGTGGATAGTGAGGAAAAACCGTGTGGCACTGAAATAAGGCTACTTGATTTGATCCAATTTTTCTTCCTGAGGCGGATATCCATTTTAGATGCTGTGTTCTTGCATAGTGTAAGTGGATATAACAGCCCCAATAAATATTTCGCTGAGTAGTGACGATGGAAGTTGTATACCTCTGGTTAGTGACAGCTGTGGGGAGTGAGAAATACAGACTTTGGTATTTTCCCCTGGGTCCTAGGCACAACTTTTACACACTTTTCCATGAAACATGTACACCCACATAGGAGAAAATTTTAAAACACTCAAAACTGAATTTAGTTGAGATTTGACGGCAATACTAATCAGTGACATAAATGTGACCGAAATTTTGAAATGGCCCGTATAATATAATACAAATTATTTGATATTGGTAAATTAAATCCGAACTCCGCCTCATAGCTAGGGCTGCTGCCGTATATGTTTTGTTTTGGTATGAATTTAAATTTTTAAATAAAACATTTTCAAATTCAAATTTATTTAATAGTCACTTTATTTAATAAGATTTTAGGAGTTTATTCTTGATTATCCAACACATATATGTGTTCAGTATACCTACTGAATAATCTACAGGTATTTCTGAAACCAGGTCAAAAACGTTGACGAGTTTGTTTTAGTTCATAAACACCGATTTAACCCGATTCCTGTTTTGAAGCAATAAAGATTGATTATGGCCGACCTTATCAAGTTATCCGATGTTTTCCTCGGGTTCCTGCAGTTCAATCTCGTGTATCACGAACAATCTCATTAAAACCTTCCCGTGAAAGGCTCATAAACGGTAGTTACTTTCAGCTAGTAGCTTTCAATTTCGTTAAAATCGCGTATATTTCGCTCTTTCCCGTTCATGAACTGGGGGCCCTATCTGAAACCCCATTTGTTTCGTACTGTTTCACCAGCTAATGGAATCCCCTTCCACCTGCCGGCTCCCAAGAGATACTGAAACGTAATTCACAGGCTCCGAGCCATTTTATCCAGTTTTAAGCGACAAGTTTCCATTTGTCGTATACTGGGCTCGGGAAAAAAACTGACATTCCTTCACTTTTCCAGAGGATTCTGTTACAGGGAAGTTCGCAATACATGGCATCCTTTTTTGAAAGAGGAACTGAATTCTTGAGAGTCTCCGGTAAACAACTAATCTTTCTCTTTCACGTTACTACGACGTTACAACCTGAAAACCATATTAATTTAACGGGAAGACTCGATCAAAGAATCATGCAAATCATCGATTTTATTTCTCATGCTGATTGAATATTTATGTTAGCGTACCAGGAACATCAAACGGCACTTGTCCATTGAATATCTGGCCCCAACTTTGATTTATTCAATTTTGCGAAAAACCGAGGAAGAAAGGGAAACAGGTAAAAACATCGTTGTGTCGTTGATTGAAACACCTGATATAATTGTAATGATTTGTTTTCAACAAAACTATTGCGATCATGAATTCGGTACCCTAAGAAAGTATTTGGTAATTTAAAACCTGTGTCAATTCTGTTTGAATGGAAGTTAACTTTCGAGACAATTAAGAGGTGGGAGAAGGAAAGTACGGAAGCATTGTCTTCACAATCGGGAGATAGATAATTTGTTCTCGCATAGCTGAAATTTCCACTAGCATTTTTTTTTTAAGTTTAAGATGGAAGCGTGAAATTGGATGTCTGTCTCGAGTCCGCAAATCATTCCAACAAGAAATACTTCCACAGTTAACATACTATTTTGATATAATGCGTAGGATAGGCATAGGGCAGTATGATTCCATCATCCAAACAATGCTGCAAAATATTTCGATATATCGATGTTTGATAGTAAGCTTTGGAGTTTAAAATATCGATGCCGATATATATATATCGTTGGACCAATAATCATCGATAGTAGGACCGATAATATCGACCAAAAAATATCGATAGTATTAGAATAACTGACCTAATTTTCAGGCGGGGTTAAATTTTTTTTTTTCGAGAGCGAATACAATTGTTTATTATTGAATAATAAACTAAAATTCGTTATCACTCACCAACTGCAAAAACATAAAATACCCCAGGAGTCATTTCCTCATGACCTCTTCGTCCGAGCCAAAATTCTGAGGGTGGTTTCGAAATGACGATTACCCCTTAAGAGTTTAATCACTGCTATCTCACTAGTTGTTGCTGAGCCTGAGAGAACAAGATTTCGATGGCATTTTCAGGAATGATACAAGGTGGTGGAACCCGTTTTTCATTTTTCGACGTTTTAGTGCCTCAAATCTCACCTCTTGAGCCGCCTTTCTATTTCTATTCTATTCTATTCTATTCTATTTTTCGATTCTACATTGAATTTGGAAGAAAAAATGCATCGTTGAAAAATATTTTAGAGACTTCGTTTCAGAGTTATTTCACTTTTTGCGAACAACAAAAATCGACAAATTCTTTGAGAAAAAACCCTTTTCTCCAATTTTCTTCAATAATTTCTAGATTTAGAGCACATTTTTGAAATCAGCGTCAAACTCCTATCAACAGAAGCCAGTTTCCATCATCAACAATAATCATCAGGGGATTGATATTACAGTAGAAGCGCTAACGATTTGGGAAAATGAAGTTTTCCTAAACTTTTGGTTGATGAAAAAATGTTTTAAAAAAAGAAAAATTCAATAGCACTCGAAAAATTTAGTATTTTACTCATTTAACAGCGTTCGCAAATTAGTAAGCATTATTCAATGCGAGCATACCTATTTCTAATTTGGCGGAAAACCCCTACCTACACCTATTTTGAAGAACATTTCAAACTGCGCGCAGTCTTGTGGACTATTCTAGGTTGACTTGATAATAAAGAGCAGAGTTCAGAGTGAACAATTAAGGAACTGTTGTTTTGTTGATTCTTGAATTCAGTTTAAAAAAATGTGCGGCTAAGAGACTTCTAGTCAGTTGTGCTGCAACACGTCGAAAATGCCAGCTGCTGCGTTTGCTCCTTCAGAGATATCGGGCTTTCTGTTTACAGAAGCAAGAGGGTCTATTTGAAACGTAGGTAATTTTAGTAGAATAAAAAGTGTCAATAAAACTTGTCTAGTAAAATTTGTATGTTTACTACTTATTTACTACCACTTGATGCAAGAATTGAAATGCCAATCCTCTGATGCTGATTGTTGATGATGGAAACTGGCTTCTGTTGATAGGAAATTTGATGCTGATTTCAAAAATGTAGTCAAAATCTAGAAAATATTGAAGATAATTGGAGAAAAGCGTTTTTTCTGAAAAAATTCAATGAACATTCAATGTACATTTTCTGCCGTCTTTGCTCAATGGTAACCCTTAAATTGATAATTCTTGTAGCTATTAAATTTTTACAAGACACTATGCGTAGCAGCGGTCGGGCTCGAAATTTGAGTGAACAGCGCAGACTAGCAATTAGTTTTTAAATCCTGGAACTCGTAGATAACGGTTTGTGGTAACTTGATTTTTCCTCGGTAGCCCGTTTTACTACAAGTGATTTGTGCAATACTCTAATGAGACTCAAGTAGATCTTGTCCGATTCAAATTCGGCTCAATTTCCATTTGATTCAACTGGTGGTAGGCATGTGGCACGCTAACATTGATGATGCAAGAATAGAAAATCTGTGCATAGGATCACTTTGCATCGTGCACCATGAGAAACACCTGGGAGGCTGACTAGTGGTCAGACACATGCATTTTAGGATGGGCAAACATTTGCTCACTCAAGTTGCCTGTACTAACTCACTTAACGGGCTTAGCGAACTCAAGACCTCAACACAAACAAACCTAACAGAAATACCAATTACGGCGGACGGCTCTGAAATACCAGGAGCATGTCAATCTTCGTAAGGTAACAGTTTTCGAACTTTAAAATTTACCCTAATTTTAGTTTAGGCTTTTCATCATCAGTTGACATTTAGCACTTGTTTGTTGTAGAAGTTTTGCTTTTCAAGAATGCGCTTAATAGTTCATAGATCCTGTACAATTTTCCGGAGCTTGGAAATAACTCTTTTTATCTATCTTGCTTTCTGCAGTACTCAAGCGTATTTCCTATGCACTTCTGCCTCATTGTTACTTATGATGATATTTCCGACAAAGGAAAGCTAAAATGAATGAGGATTCTTGGTAGCTCATAGTTTTTAATATTCAATGTTGTCAGGTCTCGACTTTCCCTCCACTTTCGAGGGAAATTTTCCTGCCACCCTCCGAAGAAAATGATTCGCCATTCATGAAATCCTTTTGAGAGGAAGGGAGAGATTCCTGAAGACCTCTGCATTCATCCCACGTCGCATGTCGAAAAATGAAGATGCCAAGGGTCGCGCAGAGAAATGAGGACCTTCACGGCTTAGTAGAAATCACTTTTGATAAAAAATTCTATAACCCTCAACGATTCAGGTATCATTATGAGAAAACAAAAATTCTAACTCGAACACCGATTTCCACGTTTTGTTAAGAACGTTCAACAACAAATTTAATTATTCGTGCCCAATTTTTCGACAAAACATTCGTATCTACTTCCCTGTATATATTATACACCAGTGATTTCCCATCCTCCGATCAATTAACATTAGCACAATATGCTGATGACGTTGCTGCGTTATGTACAAGCGAAGACTCTCAACAAGCCGAATTAATTACTCAAACCTTCATACAGCAAGTCGAAAATTGGTGCCGAAACTGGCGAGTCATCATGAATCCAAACAAATCAATCCTAGTCAATTTTACGCTTCGCACCAGACAGACTAACCCTTCCGTGTCACTGCACAATCAAATAATGCCAGTTGAAGATTCGGTACGTTATCTGGGGTTGATCATGGACAAAAAACTATTATGGAAGGAGCATATCACCCAGCTTGTCGCGAAACTTCGACTTAAAATACAACAACTCCGAAGACTAATTAACAATCAGCCTACACACCAAACGCCTAATATATTTATCTTTAATCCGCCCCATATGGATGTATTCGTGCCTGTATTTGAGGCATTTGAGGCTCCGCAGCGCAAACTCATGTAAAACGGATCCAAACTCTCCAAAATTGGGTTTTACGTATGATCACGGATGCACCTTGGTTCGTCCGTAACTCAACCTTACACGCAGACCTAGATATCCCTGATGTAAGCATCGTCCTGCGAAATGCTTATTTCAATCTACACACTTCAATGACAAATCATGAAAATACTCTTCTAACTGATTTCATCACAAACGCACCATTTCCGCGAAACCAAAGGCGGCTAAAAAGAAAAATACCTCAAGACTTCTTATCTGTAGATTGAAATTAAATTATAAATAATATTTGTTATCTAAATGTTATCCTTGTTATCTAAATATTCCCTTTATTGATTTTTATTGAATTACGGCATGTAGGACAGTCTTTGGATTGGTCCCTACTTTCTAGTTTCATGTTAGTTAGGTAATGTTTCTTGTTATGTTTCTTTCTAGTTTCATGTTATCTACTATAAACGTTGTTAACCTAATTGTAATATTACATAAATAACAATAAAATTTTTCATCATTTAAAAAAAAATCTAATTCCCTATTCTTCTTTTGAATCATTACGATAATCATTATTCATTATCCCAACCATTGATCATGACAATATGTCTGTGTGAAGGTAGTTCTTAGTTCGGAAACCCCTTCTCCGTCTCTAACTGATAGTAGGTGGGGTATGACGGAAAGGTTTTCGTTAGATTAGATTATTGAGGGTTAATCATGATGGAAATAAATCATAATAAACACAATCATGTTATCTGAGAGCTGGTGTGCTATACTGCAATGAACTGTAGTGTAATGAAGTGTTTTACATTTGTACGCATGTACTAACAGATTTTTCATTCAAGGTGTCGCCGTTCCGTTACGGAGTTCACCGTATGGAGTTAATATACAGTTAATAGTTATCCCTAAACAATGCAGTGAGATAATTGGAACAACTCTAGGTTAATTCGTGATCGTACGTGGTGAAATAGGGCAGTAGACGTTTGGTAAATGGAAAGTCAATAGTATACGTCATGTCATGTGTGGGTCATGTCGTGTGCTTCTAATGACCTTCCAAATTTAGAAGGGAAAGAATGATGATAGAAGACACCCGGTATATTAGCCCGAATTAGAAGTTCCAGTAAACCAGAATCACCATGAATGGTGGTCACATAACCTAATTTTAGTTTATAAATTGCAAGGAATCATCAGTTTAGTCCACCCCTTCAGGATAAAGATACAAAATTAATATTACTCCTAGCGAGTCGATTAAAACAGTCCAGACGGCTTGCAGATCCGCTCTAACGCATTTGATGGACCATCTCGTCATCCGCTTGATAAACATTGTGGTATTTTGATCGCATTTGATGAATGGTCGAAGTGACGTGTTCAATAACAAACCCCACTGATCGTAAACCAGCGTAATCACTTCTTGAGCCCTCAGAAGAAAACCAGATCGACATTCCGACTATAGTTATTTCTGTCGTGGAAGGGAAGCACTCATCTTTAAAATATTCGAGAAGGGTGTTGACGTACATATGCTCCGTAATTGTGTAGCACTCTTGGTCACATTTATTTATACATTAAAAGGGAGAGAGAACCAATATATATGAAGTATGTAACAATAAGTATTTTTTCTGGCATTATGGGACAGAATAAATTACATCATCAATGTTTAGATGAGAACAACCGAAGTTTCATTAAAAACTGAATAGAGGAAAGCTTCGCTCTTGATCTCTAGAACATTCATAACACAAGCATTTTCACAAGAAGTGACTAGAAATGGATGTGGACTTGACTCTATTTCTAACACCTATGTCACTGTTTCAGAAATAGGTCCATGTAACGTTTAGCAACCATTTGTTATGTTATCATTGTTTGCCTAGTTCGGCCTAAAATCATTAGTTGGGCTTCACCACATCGATGGATATGTGTATCAAGATATGTTCGTATTTTAGCGTATGGCCTATTGTTTCTATTTTGTATCACGCGAATATCTTGACATTATCATGTAGGTGTGTGTCTTGATTTTGTTGGCATAATTTCGTATTGTTAGAACCCACTCCCACTCTCTTTCACTACGTTCTATGCGCTCAACTGTGCCTGGTGATTTACTGCTCTTTGAATAGTTATTATTATAACTCTTCTTTCATCTTAAAAACAGTGTTGTTTATTGAAGGTACCCGTTCTATTGGAAATAAGGTGAGTTGAAGTGTATATTTATATTTGAATCAGACATTTGAAATGAGATAGTAATCTTGGTTGACAAAGCTAACACAAAATCACACAATTGGCGTCATTTGAATAATCGAGCCGACAAGAAGTACATATTTGGATATAACCAAATTGAAGTCATAAATGAACCTGGCAATCTACGCTTTGGAATACTCCACTGTTTCCAATAGATCAGTTTTGATGTTTACCAGTCATGTTCGCTTGTTTTTACCGAAATCGGTTGATTCGTACATATTTTCACTTATTAATTCAATCTGTAAATGGGCTCTTCTGCTGGCATTTACTAAAACAAACAGTAATGCTATTGGCAGCAGTATCGTATCTTGATGGAATATCGATATTCTCGTGTTTAACAGCGAACATTACACCGAATCTGGTCTAAACTTCAGATCCTTAGCATTTTATAAGGATTTAACATTAGAGAATACGGGAATTGTAGAACTTCATCCGCTGACATTTGAAAAGTCAGAAGAATAATCACAAGGAATGGGAAATATCCCAAACATGATTTTTAATGTTACTATTCACTTCGATCTAGACATCGCTTCATAGTAGGAGATCGTTTTCACGGCTACAAGAAAAGCCCTCAGCACTCTCATAAAACATGAAAAGCGACAATCAATACGAAATGAAGCGTCGGAGAGGGGGCCAGTGAAGCCATGAAGTGGGGACATTAATACCCATCAATGGGCCTTCAAAGGTTATTAAGGGCGGACCACAGTCATTAACGGGACGCTCCCCTGACACCCCCGTTACTCTGGTCTTTCGTGGAACTCCGACTCCCTTCATCTATCATTGGGTCCGCCAGTCATTCCATGCCAAATCCCAAGTGCTGAACAGAGGGAGAGAAAAGGGGAAAAAGAGCTCTCATTGATCTCTGACTTGAAACGCTGCAAATTATTTCACAAAGGATTATTATTTTTGACACCATATCATCCCCCTCCACCCCATTTTTATGACTGCCAAGTAGAGATGAGATATCGGCACCCAAATATCGATTAAGGCGTCAAAACCAGTATCGAACCATCAATATCGATATATTGGCTGAATATCAATTTTCCTTATACTGTTTTTCAACCATCCAAAACCAACGCAGTTTCTTGTTACCTACTATTAATTTTTTTAATGTTTTATTACAACCATTTTGCATGAGGGTCTCCTATAGTGAGATTGGATTCAGATGAGCTTGGACTGGTCTGGAACCCATCAGCATCAATTCGGCGTCCAAAATTAACAGAAAATGATACCCCACTTGCTTAAGTCAGCAAAAATCTTTAACAAGAATCAGGTTTTGACCAGTTTTTGAAACAGCAGTTGGGAGCAACTAGACCTCAAATGTGTCACATGTGCGAAAGAAAGGATTTTCTACATCAATTTTAATGTCTTTTATAGGACTGACATTTGAAGGGGTTATAAAATATGTTAGCTATCCGATTAAACAGGCTGATTATTGGAAATAATAAACGAAAACTCTGCAGAAATTTATGCAGAATCTGCAGCAAGAGTAGTAAGTAAACACCCAAGAATCGAAAGCAGACAGAAACACAACTGCCGAAGACAGCTGCTGAAGTTGCAATCCCCCACCTCACAGCATACTGGCATCCCTCACCCTGCATATTACCACCATTGTCGTTCATCATGAACATCCAACTCTGCAAGATACAGTGGCAGCAGATGTTCACTGTTTTGAAATTAATCAATAAATTATCGCTACTCATGATGAGCCAGACAAAAAAAGAAAGTATGTCCCACATCCCTCCCTTCACACGCTCACTCCAAATTGATTGATCAAGTTACTTGCGTCATTAACAAGTCCCATCTCATCGCATATTAGCTGAAAAATAGATGAAAGCAGCAATAAGGGCTAATGGAATGATATGCTGGTCTTGTTTAAATGGGAAAACTCAATAGAGTGCAGTTAAAAATTCATATTAACTATAAACACGGAAGTAACGTAATTTTTTTTTTTATTTCCTCGAGCTAGAAGAGTACAGTGTCTGGAACAACCCAGGCGCTGGGCAGAGTGCTTTGTAGTCATTAACGAAGTTGTGTCTCCCAACCCTGGAAGGATATTAAAAACTTCCAAAGCACTCTGAATCATAATACAACATAATCACCTTAACTTTTGACACCCAGTTGTTAATTAATGCATAATAGGGGACACCACAAAACCAATAATTTAGTGTCTACCTTTGCACAAACATTTCCAACAGTACACCACATTTCCATTTCCGAGCTCTCTTCTTCCTTTCTAGGTTATTTGATGTCCCAATCTTTTTCGCTGGTTGCATGTACAAGCAGACAATTACTGGTACAATATTCTTGTTTCTTAATACAGAAGGAATATGAAAAGTTAGCAAAATTCCTCAAGTTTCCATTTCCCAAGTTTGAGCCATTATTCATTCGGCTCAAAGTTGTGCCGAACCTCCATCGAGTCCCACGAATTGTTGATACACGATGCCGCCGCGTATTGACGGGAAGAGATACCTGTCAACTTCTCACATTCGCATCAGTGACTGCTCTGTGTTCGCTCAAACTATCGGAACTTCATAGCTTACGCCCTTCAGTTGAAATACGATGACAGTTCATTTTTCCATCACCATCCGGCTTCTACCTTCAATATTTCTAGAAGAAGTACAATAGTAGACGATATGTATATGTATATAATCGACCGAGGGTGAAAACAAAAATTGATCCGTTTGCCTTCTAGAGAGTTAATCGAAAACTGATGGACCAAATTAAATGAAAATTGTATCGAAAATCACATATCCTCCTACACTGGTTTCAACCTCAACCAACCCTAAGGGTTTAAATATTAACAAAAACTAGGAATGGGAGGGGATAATTTTTTGTTTGAATCAGATAGAAATTAGTTCTGTGAATCTCATTAGATTCACGTGGGTGGAAGTTCTATCATCCATTTGCTCAACACTGGAAAAACCGGGAGGGCAGTCCATAACGCGAGGACTGAGAGTGGCTAGCGCCAGCCCCATGAACATGGTGGATAGGATAGTATAGCTTTTCCAAGTCGAATCGAGAATTTTCCAAACCAAATTGAGATTTTTCCGAACCAATTTGAGATTTTTCCAAACCAATTTGAGAATTTTCCAAATCAATTTGAGAACTTTCCAAATTAATTTGAGAATTTTCCAATCTAAGAAACTTTTACTACTAAAAAGGAAGGAGTTTTCCAAACCGAATTGACAATTTTTTAAGGCAATCCAAGACTTTTATTGAAAACAAAATTAGTGAAGCAAAATGAAAGGATAGCACTTTATGAACTAATTAACATTGAAATCAAAAAGACAAAATGAACGAAGAATACTTCATAAAAATTACGGTCTTGGTAAGAACAGGAAAAATCGAGGCCACTTGGCGTTTGGGTGGTCTATTGAAGTCAACAAAAACAAAATTGATTTGGAAAATTCTCAAATTGGTTAGGAAAATTCTCAATTCGACTAGGGAAAGCTATATATGAATCTACTAGCCTTAACGCTGTCTCCCAAGCTTCAATTCAGCCTCAGGTCAAGGAGAGCAAGCAGAAGCATGCTTTTGCAAGAATGTTTATCTCATTAAATGTCAGTGGTTCTATTCGTGTGAGTACCTAGGGAGCATTGTTTCTGTGTGTACAGCCCGTTCTGGCAGTCCCAGTTATCTGCACAGGAGAGCTGTCAAATACAGAAACAATAAACCTTTGTGTAATAATTTGAACACGTTACAATACAGTGTTCGGAAGTTGAATTCCTCACTATTAACAATGCTAATGTTTCAGGGAATATTCAAGTCTTCATTCATCTGGAATCTGTCTTCCGACCTTGTTCGCCCTGAGATTTGTTGTTACACGCCGCCATCAGTAAGAAATCCCTGTCAATATCTGGATCCCGAGTGTGAGTGCTTTTTAGCTACCTCGAACTATTCCACCTTCTTACTCCTCCAACTGGGTGAAGGACTTTTCTCCGTTCACCTCCAACTTTTCCGAGGTGCACATTCATCGCGACTCCCTCCCTCGCTACAACCTTCCCAGAAATGAATTATCTGTTGTTTTCCGCGTCTACGGCCCAAGGTCACCAACCAGACCGTTCTGTCAAAAAGGGAGCAGAAGTTTCGGATTGAAAGGAAAAGGGAAGAAAATCGGGGAGGGAGAGTGAGATCTGCCGGTAAACACTCGCTCCCGGTCGAATCAAAGTTGGCAAAGGAAACCCGAGAAGAAAAATATAAAATCAATACCCGAGCGGAGCCGTCAGCTGTTAGGTCAACAGTAAACTTTTCCCACCCTCAGTGTTGCGATATGTTGGTTTTGATGCAATAAACTTTTTATTGGTACATTGTAAGATGCCAGGGCAAATGGATATATGGTTGGAAGCCTTATATGGTAATGCAGTTGGGAGTCGTGGAGGAACAACTTGTTATGGACATTCCAATTACATTGGGCCAGAAGTGTTATTTCCTTGGAAATTTAATTGAAATTGAAAGCAATGCGAAGACTCCCTCCAAAACATGGTGATTTACCGAACAGAAGTTCTAAATTTCATCTGTGGGATCGATTCATAACAATCCGTGCAAAACCACAGTGAACCAGCTACCTGTTTCTAGTGCATGCCTCTCTTAGAATTTTTACTTTTAGAGCATCCACATACTCATCAAGTGAAATTTGAGATAAGAAAAATAACAGATGGGCTTCACAATGCTCAAAATCTGTAAGGAGTTATAGTGCAGAAGATTGCTAACAAAATGCTTTTATTAAACAGCGATGTAACCCATAAGATATCCCTTTGAGCTATCTCTGAGGCAAAATAGATGCTAATGCGTTACTTCATGTGATCTGGACGTTAATGGGAAAAGCAATCTTGCAAATCAATAACAATTTTGAGAAATATACAGATTACCAAGGAGTTTCAAATTCATTATCAAAAATGACATTCTTTGCAAAGCAGAGCTGTGACAGGTCTCATCGTTTTCATTTGAAGCGATTGTGCATTTCAATACCAAGCAAAACTACTTTTCTGAGGCAGTGAAATCGTGGTGCATTATCTTATCGACAAGTGGCAGAGCGTCTCATCATGATGGTCATGTGAAGGTACAAACATTTATTGTTGTTGTATCATGCAGATTCACAGTTATTTAGGCGATGTATATAACTGTTCACAACTTCTTAAAAAACGGAGCAGACGAGTTTATTATTTTCCTCAACTCTTTCCCAGAAATCTGAAGAACTCGGGATGATAAACGAGAGCTAAACAACAATCCGAGGGGCATCAAATAGTCGTAATCGTAAAGTTGGCGGAAGAGGAGAGTCAAGTTTAATGGGTAACCCCCACCCCGAAACCAATTCAGACTGAAAGCTCGTCAAGAAGTACGAGGTTCTCGATTCTGGCAGCGTCCCCAGAGAATAAATTTCAACTCGCGAAATAAAAATAGCGGGATGATGTACGCCTGAAGTTTCTTGGGTGTGAGAGGGGCAACCGCGGTGAGTCGAAAAAAAAACACGAATTCTGATCCACCGCAAGCTTGGCAAACTGAGGGAATCCTGTTTACAGCATGGGTGTTATGGAGGTAAAAACGGTTCTCTCACGGTACCAGTTAACCGAAATCAAAAGTTCCTCCCTCGTCGATGAACAAAGTGTTTTCCATAACAATTTTATTCGCGTTGCTAGTAGTGAAATCCCTTCCCTTTAACCTTTGAGCATCGTTAGAAATCGTTATCGCACCTAAAACAATGAAACCATCCGACCAATTGTTAAGTAACCGAATATTTGAATTGCTCGGATAAGCATCAAGGATGAACTTTTCGGGCAATTGATAGTGAGTACGTTGGTGCTATGATCATCCTCATTTATGAGACGTCTGGTAGCAAAACCGGCCAACTCCTCAATTTTCGAAAAATCTTCTTATAATTTTTCCAAGTCCTTTACTAAAATTTCCATCTATTATCAACAAGCAATCATGAGCAATCATGAAATCCTGGCGTTTTTGGGGTCAGAAATCTTCGATGTGCAGCAGAGGCGGCCAAATCCACCAGCCTCTATTTTTCAAAACCGGCCTCTCCAAATCCGCCAGGTAGCGCTAGTGTTCCCTCTATCAGATCAGGTAATATCCTACGGTTTTTATAACGAAAGAGAAGAATAAACCATTTGTGCAAGAGAGGTCTTCCACAGATTCCGAGGTTGGAGCCAGAAGAGAAGAGGTGTGGTGAAGAGTTGCAGAAATATCATGAACAGCAGGCTTGAAGACGTTGTACCAGTTACAATGGTGAAGCCCCTAAAACTGCGATGTCAGGAACTTACTGAGGAAACATCGTAGACCAGATTGGAATAATGAAGAGCGATTGATTTTTCAGCAAAACATTTTGGCTGAAATTGGAGGCAATCAAACACCACGAGGAAGTCGTAGAGGTAGGTTGAAGAATCCTTGGAGATCGACAACATATGCGAGCCTCAGGAAGAGGATGTATCCAAGGGTCTGACAATTTTATTCAGAATTTCTATCCTTCATCGCCTTTTTGAAGTTTATTTCAGTTGAGTTATTGAAGTCTATTTCTATTCTTTATCGCAAGTTCATATTGATTAATAAAGTTAGCAGTTACCTAAAATACACATTGTGGATTTTTCAACTCTGAACCCCCATTTGACAGCTATTTTTGTCGCCATTACTCATAAAGCAAAACCGGCTAACTCTCAAATGGGTTGCGAAACCGGCAATATCCTAAACATGGCTTTTATCTCGAATTCCATAGTGGTGATAGAAAATTGGCTCTCCTGACAAATATTGCGTTTAGAAGATGGCCGGTTTTACAACCAGACGACACATATAAACACTGCAAAATTTATTTTTTATTTACAAGTTTATTATTTATGACAGCATCTATGCGCGTGAGGCAATCGGGCTGGCTAGAAGTTAGGACCAACTCCAAATGGAGTTCATGTGCGAAAGAACGAATTTTTCCACCAATTCTAAGGCTATTTATGGGCTGTTTTAGGGAAGATTTTTAATCTCCGCACAGCACTATGGAACGGAAATCGATAAAATTTGAGGGGGACTATACAAAATGTTCGCTCCGAATGAACGAATAAACACCCAGACCGAATTTGAAGGCAGAGGTAGTAAACCAGCGAGAACCAGTTTGCCAGTAAACCAGTTCTGGCGCACAACACACGCTAGGTCAGAATTTCCAAAACATCCTTCTACTCCATTAACGGCGCTACCCAGAACCGTTTGGTCCATGAAATTGTACTGTAATGGTTGCTAACAGGCAGTTGGATAGCGGTGAAATACAACTGGAGAGAAGACTTGATGGGATCCTATGGGTGTTCCAAGTGAAGCACGGGTTGCATTATTGACAGATGATGGACAGGAACTTGAAATTTCGCAGGGAGCACGGGTTTCCTGCTGGCAATTTATAAAATTTATGACATTTGATGTCAATTTGGTTCATTCAACGTGTGACAAAATAAACTGAGATGTCAAAGAAATAAATCCATATTTACTCAGAAATTTTCGGACAACAGCCGATTGATATCAAGAAAATTTAGCTCTAACTGTACGATTTTAGATCATCCAAAAGGCGTAGATCTATTTTCCGATAGCTAATGGCCCATAATCGTGAAAAATGTAGGGCCATTGAAGGATCATCTCAAGGCTAAGGGAGACGGATCTCTTGTGTGATTCGCAGGACAGAGACAGCACTGGCAAATATGCCACAAGGTTTACTAGTTTTTCTCAGCTTCCACCGAAGCCTTTGTCAATCTGAAAACAGGGTCTGGTTCTGAATGAAGAGACTAAAGACTACATCATTGAGGTTTTCTACAAAGTATATATTTTTGAGTTATAAAATTTGAGAATTGCCAACAATTGATGGTTTTGGACCAAAAAAAGATGAAGCATGCATCTTCATTGGTCATCAAAATTAACATTTGCAGGAATTCGCTATACGTATAAATGGCAACGGGAAGCGTCCACGAAATAAAAGAGGAGGTGCCGGAAAAAAGCGGAAACACCTGGTGATCTGACAGCACTTTCTCACTTAACCACCTGAACACCCTTGACAACACACTTCACTCCATCTCGTGAATTGATAATTCCATCGGAATTACTAGTATATCAGCCGTTACGACGACTTTGGTTCTTTATTTTCAAGAATTAACTTTTACCATTCAACTAGTAAAGCAACTTTATCAAAACTAACTTCTCAAAATTTGTTGGTTTACAACTAAGGATACGTCTATTTCAACGTTTTTATATAAAACGCAAAAGTTATTGCACCAATTTTCATTATTTTAGTATTAGGTAGCTCATCGCCACCCATGTCTGTGAATATAACATTAAAGGCTATTGCGCATGTACAAACTAAAAATTAGTAAGGAAAAACGCAAATTTTGTTCGACTTTTCGATGACGTTTTGAGAAATTGATTGAATTGTTAGATTAATACGAATAATTGCGTCAAACATCTGTACATGTTTCCATGAAAATAATATACGTTTTGGTTTATTATTCAATAATAAACCATTGTATTCGCTCTTGAAAACAAATTCTAACCCCCCCTGAAAATATCATGGTTTACGTTTCAGAGGGTGTAGAATCTGAATCTGCAATAAAAAATTTCCGTCCGTCCGCCGTACACCGTACAAACGATTTCTCCCAAACGGCTGGAGCAAAAGATGTGAAATTTTCAGGAAAAATCCATCTTGGCCCGACGACGCCCCAATTCTTGAGCCAGCTCTCTCACTCAATTTAAAGTGCCCTTTAAGGGCTGTAAAGGTTTTGTAAAATCCCTAAAAACCTCAAAACAAGTCGAATCGGCCTAAATATTTACCTATTTGAAGAACATACCATGAGGAATCGAATGAGCCCTTCCCCACGTCCGTAGGTCAAACCATTCCCGATGTATGGCCCGATTTATGGAGTCAACATTTGCGTTTTTTGGTTTATTATTGTTTGTTTGTAACCTAGGGATGCCGATACGTCGGGTTGTAGTGAATGTGGTTACTGGAGTGATAGCCGATGTGGATACTTGTAGTTTATAGGCGATACACGGGTTGAAGCATTCTGATATGTATGAAACGCTGATAATATATAGGTAAATATTATTACTGGGGAAATTATGAACGCAAGCCACTTGAATAATAAACCCCAGTGAAAGAATTTGCAGCGTTTTTAAATAGCTCAACAAACACAAGATGAAAATGACCTAAGCACCCAATAAGAATCTAGTGCCAGTAAGTTTTACCCGGTTTACCGAGAATTTCTGAATTATTCCATAACTTATCTACCTTTTAGTGTATGAGGTTGATGCGAAGTCTTTTGCATATTCAGAAATGCGAAGCTTCAGTAACCTTGCGGATCAATAGAATTTGCATAACAGGGGTAAACCTTTAATACTTCACCTTATTCTAAACCATCTGGTGCGAAGTTGTCACACAACTTTGGCCGACTTTTGATATTTAACCATCGCTTATATTATAGTTCGCCTGAAGAGAGAATGACATTATTGAACTAGTGAGCTATGTAGTTTTCTTAAAGGAACAATGTAATCCAGTATTGAAAACCCTCTATTAAAAATTTATTTAGATTCTGTAGAAGACAACCCAGCAACGAAGAAAACCGCTCATTTACCACCAACTTTCATCATGACCAAGTTTTGTCACTATTTTCGTCAAATACCGGAAGAAAAGTTTGGCTTTTCATGGAAGTGTGATGGATATGGAGGAATCTGTCGCCTTGGGAGATGAATCGGACGCCTGCAAGTGTCTATGCATTCTTGAGTTTTGTCCATCACTTAAGATGCGAAAACAAAACCAACATTGTTTGCGAGTAAGCTGATGCAACTTAGTTCCCATGCAGATTAGAAATATAATACCTTAGATTAATAGTCCACATTCTTTTTCTCTTCTACATAAGCATTTACATATAGCATGCAGATATTATAGTTAGTAATTTGCGTTAATTACATAAAAATACTAGATATCACAAACAAATGTGAGAAGGAAGGCAAGGGAAAACAGTGTGAAACAGTGAAATGATAGGGCTTAAGGTGATGAGGAAGCTGATAATGGAGGTGATTTCTATTATACTGTTCCAAAGATATCAGTACGTTGAATTTTGTGACTATATGTAGTTTTAATATATATATATTAAAATATCTGTTATGTAGAATAAACACTTAATTGTCAACAATTACATTATTTTATATTAACTATACGAGGAAGCTAAATGCCACACTCAACATGGCAGACGTTTTGTCAACAATTATATTATTTCATATTGTCAACAATTATATACATCATTTCATATAGTCTATACGAGGAAGCTAGGTGCCACACTCAACATGGCAGACGTTTTCACGACTATACCGTATTGTGAATTGTTAATTATGGGAAACAACACATTGGAATAATAACTATATAAAATGAGGTGTGTTTTGCACTGAACAAGGAAGAGCGAACCGCCAGACGAACTACAACAATAAAAATCGAATGGCAGGAGAAGGCAAGATATTGTATGAAGAAGAAGGCAATATAACGGCTGAATGTTTGCTCGAGAAACGTGAGGATGAACAGTAATTTGAGACTTGATGTCCACAAGAGCTCTCACCACCGTCGCAGAGACAAAGTTATCCGCAGAGTAAATCCGGAGGATTTTCGTTCCTTGTTTTTTGTTTTTCTTTCCCAGAGAACGAGCTTAGTGTACATCATAAGTATTCTACTCACTCCGCTGCCCTTGGCAATACTGCTAGGACATTTTATTTCTCAATAGCTGTGTATGAAACAGTAGTACTATTTGCCGTGCCGATCAAGTAAATGATACTACTAAAAGGGATTCCTTTCTTGGTTCAAAACTCAACCCATATGCCCTTAGAAATGGCTGCCTGTTTAACATTAGGTATATCGATGGTAGTTTAGGAGTAAATAAGGATGAATGATAGAGAGTAATGCGTTTGGAGCAAAGAGGAAGGGTAGGACCAGCGGAGCTAATGCGATTGAAGAAAGAAATCTACCACGTTCATGTGAATTTCGAAAAAGGCGCGCAGGTAACAATCAAACAGCCGTTCTCTACCTGCCGTATACATGGAAGCACGGTTGAGCCCCTCTACGCACTCAAATCAGAGGCATAATTCTTAATAAATTATACTATAGGATAAGTTTGATTCTTTGACATTCCTAAATTTTTAAAGCGCATTGATTTTTCAACATTTCCAACTCATCGATTCTGAGGAGATGTATTTTCCCAAATGCATAACCGTTTTTCCCCGGACGCGTTGCAGTAATGTCAAGAACGAGTTGTCTTGCTGAATGATACAGTCGAGTCATTTGAATGCCAGGGAAGTTTGTTTGCGGAAGATGCAAAAAGCCGAATAATGAAAGCCAATGGGGTCTTGTACAATTAGATCCAGTTTGGAAAAACCAAAAACCATCCAACAAACTGACTTTTCAATAGAAATGTGAAATCCTTTTTGTGTTATGGAAGCGAAACGTGAAGGTCACAGAGAATATAATGCAAACATTACACACCTTTTTGAACTGATGCCATTGTCGGACAGAACGGATATCGAATTTGAAATTGTGAAGTCCTTACCAGCAGGTTAACGATTTACCAGCTTCCAATTCACTTGGAAATCAAGGAGCGGAAATGGAGACAGCTTATTGTTAGAAAACCAGACGGTACTATGGAGAAAGCTGCCTTACAATGGAATACACAAAGTCTATGAATAAGAAGACCCAACGAGACGTGGCGCAGGTTTGCACAGAACGAATTACGTCTAGTAGACCAATCATGGTAGGAAACAGAGGAATGCTGCAACACGGAACGAATGGAACTTACTCGTTGAAGCAATATGCTCCAATGAGTGTTAACAGAATCAGATATGGTCTGCGAGGAGGATCGTAATAGCTCCATAGTTTTATCGTTTTAAAGAACTTCACCAGTTAGAAAATGGTGAAACCTCCCAAAACCTCGCAGTTATGCTACTGGTAAGCTGATTTTGAAAGAGAGAAAAGGAATATGAATTCAAATTGCGATCTGATTATCATCTCTCGAGGGTTATGACCGTTGGGTGACCATTAGGGAATGGCAAAATCGATGGGGATAAATAAGCCGTCGACGGTCCCGGACACGTAGGAAAATAACGTGCACGCGAGGGCCATCAAATAGCGGAGGGACGAGCCGTAACGATGCGGCCCCGGCAACAGATAGCATGTCCAGAATGAAGAAAACAGGCTTGAAGTAAGAATAACCCTCAAATTCCACGTTCAGCTCGACATTTCGCTCATTTTGAAGCTCTCAAGCCGGTTAAGATTGTTGTGTTCAAAAGTGGTTGATAAGGGATTCTAGAAGGTGAGTGGGTGTGGACAGGAAGTGACATGCGTTGCATATAAATTGGTTTAGGGCCCGGCATATCATCAAAATATGAAGCTATGCAGTAACGTTAGCTATATTTGCCATTGAAGGAGTGAGGTAAGTTGGCATTCACTCTGCACGCACCACTCCACAGTCTGATATATGAGAGGCGAAATAGCAAATTGTGCCTATAACATGGAAGATGATTCTGTCCAAATCCTAGTGTCTCTATTTGAATCGAAAAACTAAGCTGACTATTAAATGAGTAACGATTTGCAATGAAATAATATTTATGACAAGTCTGCAATAAAAGAAAGAAACTTCCGAACAGGAAATAGGAAGGTTGGAACGAACTGACCTGAAGATCTTCGGCCAAGATAGCCGATCCCATCATCGGCAGACAAACTTTAGCGTAGATGTTGCTAGTCAACGAGCTACAACCTCGTGCTGACTACCCTGAATTAACCGAAGAAATAGCAAACGAAAAGAAGGCCTAGCAAGTCGTACGTGTTTTCTGTAAACCAGGCTAGGCTTAGTGATTCATACCGCAAAAAAAGATATTTTCCAACCTTTACGGTTCTTTCGAGGTCCACTAAGTTTTGAAAGTGACAATTGCGGAGACTGCACCGAAAATCTGCAAGAAGTGTATAGGATAGGGAAAGGGCAGGCCTGAATGAAGCGCACAGAAGGAGAATACATGATGGGGGGGCCCCACATTAGGACAGGCACGGAATGTTCATAACTTCTGAACCTGATAAGCGACGTACACTACCAATCCTGTCACCCAACCCAAATAAGATAAGAAAGTTTAAGCAGCCAGAACAAAACTTAGTATTCCATCTTCAAGACCAATGGAATCATTAATGGAATTTCCTGTAATCGTTGGACCGCGTTGATACCAATAGAGAGTTTCTGTACTTCTTGTTATGTTTTGTCGTAAACGAAAAACGCCTTTCCGAAACGAGAAGAGGTGTTTGTTGCGTGGAAACGCTTTTTGGAACGAAATAGTCAGTTCTACATGTTTCAGAATTAGCACTTTCGCAGTTACGAGAAGACAACATTACCACAATCCGTGCAACTGGTAGGAATACACTTAAAAATAATAAAGAACTCGCATTGTTTAGAACTGAAAGATCAAAATATGCCATTCTCTGAGAGATCACCTCGTGGAAGATATGTTTCACAGTCAAACACACTAATGGGGGGAGTAAAATTTGGTAGGGATTTATGGAATTTAGAACTAGGAATCTGCAGCAGGTATTTTACTCCTTCAATCGAGGTAATTTCAATGATGAGTAAAAACCCATGATGTCTCTCTGATTATCATCAATTATTTCATTCATTCCCTGTAGCGATCATCCCTGAATTGTTGGTTAAAATTAAGAGTGATACACGATGAATAAGAAGTTCCAACAAATTTTTCTCTTTGTTTTCAGCTTTGAAGTAATATTACAAGAATCGATTCCCTTCCCTTGAAACGGGTATGTTACGGTCCAAAAATATTGTTACCTCTGACTAAGTTCGAAATCGCGTTCTTACTACAAAGAGGAATTTTCAATTTAGTTGCAACACTTTAATGGATTGAGCTACTACGGGTTGTAATCCTTGAGCATAAGAGGTAACGCATGAATTGGATACCTTTATATTTTAAAATTCATAATTAATTTCCCAATGCATATTTCTCCAACTTGCTTGAATTTGTTTATTTGACTTCATATTTTATCAAGTCTTGACGTACAAATCCAATATTGAAACATCGGCACTGGGTCACAACATGAGCCACGTTAACGTAACTATGGGAATCCACTTTCTGTCCGGCTAACAAAAACTTCACGAGAAATCAATGCGAAGAGGTTAGCAATTCATAGTGTTCGCTCAACCAGCTTGTTTTTGTGTTTACGAGAAATACGAATAGGGAAGTAAAAAACTGTTCGAAGGTTGCCCCGACGCATCTTCGGCCAGTAGGATGTAGAATACTAAACCGCACGACTTGGCGGTCTTGACGGTCATTGCCTATCCTTCCCGTTCCTGAGGTCAATAACCCAAAATAATCCAACTTCGTTCGCCAGAATTTTTCCGTTTCCGATCTGTTTTGAATTCAGCACCCTTGGAAACCTACGGTCGCACATTTTCATTACGAAACTCCAAATGGTTTAGGCAAACAACGCCAAAGAGTATATGAAGTTACGTCATGAATTTCGGTAGGATTCCCCTGCAAGTTGGCTCAGCCTTCGTTTATTATGCCATTAGTCAACATTCCAATAATTGTGTTTTACCCACTTTCAATCTTACGACTTTTAGGAGAGCTCCTGTCGTGATATCGGTCAGCTGGGTACTGCTTTGAAGTTGATCGTGTGTTGAACAATACGTATTTGAATACTATACTATAAATGAAGGAATTTAAAAAGACATTTTAGTGGTTTTTTCACGAAACATTTTTTTACGTGATTATGACATTCGTAGCAATAATGAATACAAACCGCTCAATGTACGGTTTCTTCAAACAAGTTTGTTGAAGATGAATAATAAATGCGTAATGTTTAATAAACCAATAATAGGATCTATCAAACTAATTACCCATAACGAGAAGAAATACTGCACTCAACAGTAACACTAAATTGTCCTCCGAAATATTTCTCTTGAATGCCGAATCCCATTAATTTTTGTAACTAATTAATAGTTTTATAGTGAACCAGAAATATAACAAAAGCTATACAATTATTTAGTGAGAGCAGTGTGAAGCCTCGCACAGATTCATTATATGATGTTCAAAGAGTCCAATCTGATGTCTTACATGAAAGTGGTCACACCAGTACCAACAACCATGACTACAACATGACTGCAACTACTGCCTTGGAGCCTGGCAGGGACGCAGAGGATATCCTCAAAGAAATCAAACGAAGGATAAAATCACTCCAACAATAACCTACGTGTGTTGACCAGGATGACGTTGGTTGGATATACATACGTAATTATAACATAATGACAGGACTGAAGAAGCCCCCATAGCGGGACGAAACGTTTCCGAAAAATGAACCTAATATACGCTCCAATCTGATGTCTTCAATGTTTCAAAGAGTTTGGAAATTCCATTCCATGTTACACTATGAGGATAGACACCCTAGATCAGTTTGAAATTCCATTATCATTCACTGTAAAAGTGTTTGTAAAATAATTGGCCACGTATCTGATTAAATATCAGTTTCCGTTAAATGTAAACAATATATATTGGGAGAGCTCTGCATAGAAATGTCACTTTGATAGAGTTACTTTCTGAACTCTTGGGGTTGTCAGACATTCAGAATGAGAAAATCAAATTTTTTAGCTGACTTGAACTTTGCGAAATTTTAGAGATACAGGGGAGTGGACCATTGAGAAGAAAGACACCTAGTACAATGGAAATGTAACTGTGGTTATCTACGGGCACGACATAAGTGCATTTGACATTACAGAATAGGACGACTTTTTGCTCGAAAGCTCTCATGGGAATAGACGGGCGGCGGTCTAATGTGAAATACGGAGAAAATGCCCTGATATGAAGGTCTAGATCAATGTTAGAAGCGGCGGAGAAGAGAACCGCGCACTTCGTATCTCGTCTACACGAAAGTGGCGAGATTAATCGCACAATATGGCGACCCTTTGCCTTCAGCGTGATACGGATCCTTTCGAGGGCGCTCTTGGTTAAAGCCAGTACCTCCTGAATATGTGGCCACCGCTGTAAATCTTAATAATGGGACACCTCGGCAACACCAGCCGCGTGGAGTCGGGTGAAACATCACGTTCAACAGTACAGTGAAGTATGTCGGTACATATTGGAATAAGTACTCACATATATTACAGCGACGGATTTTCTGGAAAAATACGAAATCCCAAAGAAATCACAATGGATGCTTCCCTACAAATCAACATTGACCAATGGAAGCGTGGGATTATGCTAATACGAACTTTTTCCGATCTAAGACTTGAATTCTCAAAAAATTGAAGAACATACTTTAGGTGATTGATTGCTCAACGGTTCATTATGAATGGATGTTAATGACCTATTGCGCTTGGGCAAACTTGAAGGCAAATCAACATCCACAAAAATCCATTTTTCTTTACACGTAAACAGAATGAGTCCTATCACAGCTTTATTTTTGACCTGACAAAGGCAATACGAAGAATTTCCTCACGTTTGCCCAAGGGGAGGTATGTCGGATCTTCTAGAAAAATTCGAGATTGTTAAGAGTGATAGGTCAGGAAAATGTTTATAGCTTTTCCAAGTCAAATTCAATTTCAGAAACCGCTCCCACCCGGATATTGATCACATTCTGAAATTGAAATGGGAAATTCTGAAATTGAAATGGGAAATTCTGAAATTGATCTGGAAATTTCTGAAATTGGTTTGGAAATTTCCGAATCTGACTTGGAAAAGCTATAAATGAGGTTTTTCCACAGAATATTTCTCCATTGCAATAAATTTGGGTCCCCCTCTCCATAATGTGACTGTTTGTGCCCCTTTCACTTTGTAAGCCTTTTTATTTATTTATTTACAAAACGGGCTAATGCCAAATAACAAAATTTAGTAAGTGTTACAAGCGTTGCCACTGTTGGATTTGAAAATGTTTAACAATTTCGGTACGGAAGGTGTTCATGGATTTCTTGGAGAAAAAGTCAAGAGCCGGGCTATTTTCGAGTAAGTTATTGGCTAGGCGAGGTATTCTGTGCAGCGCTTGATTACAAAGGCGCCTTAAGTGGCATTGGTCGGTCCTCCCCGTCCCTTTCACTTCCCTGAGCCAATACGATTCAATCTCCTTTCACCTGGGCCTATATAAGACGTATATACCTTCAATTCATGTTTGTTACTGATGACGACGTTTTTTACTGACGAATATAGACGACGTTCTATCTTACTCCGTTTTTATTCATCCCTGAATGGTTGCAAGTCTAGCTGCTACAATTTTAAAACATGGAATGTGATTTAGCCAGAGGGATTCTCGATCTTCAATTTTCTCTGCCGTTTGATTCATGCTTCATCTGAATTTCTTATTCTCGATTCCCGTATTCTGGTGCTCTTAAGGACTGCTGGATGTCTGAAACCTTCATCATGGACAAATACTGATTTTGCTTCCATTCACCATCGATGTTACAAAGAGGCTCCATTTTAAATATCAGCGAGGTGGGTGAATTAGAGATGAATTAGCCAAAAGTTCCTCTGCAGTATACCTCGGTGGCTTGTAATTGTTTTTTTGGGGTATCTCAATGGGGCTCTATTCCGAATTTCAGCATCATCGGAAAATTGGATGTGAAAGTCCCTCAGAGATATCAGTATAAAAAGAAAGGTCCGTCAGCTTATCAATAAGCCTCCAAGTCTGTCCCATTTCAACGCCATTATTGCGGTGTTTGAATTTTTGTGTTTAGCGCGGGGCAGAAGAATTCCAGGCGCCAGGAATTTGTATACACTTTCGACGTACAAGCGACATTTTCTTACCCGCTCTCGAATTCCGAAACAATTTCGCGGCGCTCCATGAGGTTGAACGTCCCCCATTACTTGCCAAATACGATTGACATCGACATCCCGCTCCTACCAATTTCCGAGATTCCATCCGACCGTCGAATCTTCGCTCTAACGGACTAAATCCCCATCAACGCGAATTCGCGTGCGAATATTTCCCGTCACCGAGAGCAAACAACGAGTAACCCAATCGACTCGGAGCAATCTATACGATTCGACTATCAGCGGGGTTTCATCGATTGACCTCGGCCCTGTTGAGTATTTCATGACGTTAAGGGCGAACGCTAACGAATGCGATACAACTCATAACTAATGCCGTTCACATTATGACAGCGGCGTCTACGCGCCCACGTCATTCATCAGTAGGTATTCAGTTGTTCCATTGTTGTTGTTTGCAGTAAGTAAACAACTAAACAACGTCTCAAAGGGTAACCAAACGAAACTTCGTTCAAAATACCAACCAGGCGTATTTTAATGGAACATTGTCGCATACAATTTTCAATTTTGCACGATTTATGCACACAGTGAGCTAAAAAACGTTCAACAGTGTCTAGTTAGAAAGACAATTGTACAATTATCGTACATGCTATGACTACATCGAATCGCAAAAGCTATTTCAATAAAGCCAACTAACCATATCCATCACAAACCCTGGAATTCAATGTCCTTTTACAAATGTACGTTCCTCTGAGTGAATATTGTTGGGAAACATTTTTCGGTTATTTGTTCCTGGTTGTATATACATACATGATTGTTATCCATCACCTTCGAAAAGAATCGCAAAAGCTATTTGAAAACTCCTAGAATTTCACGTTCTTTTACGAACTAGGTGAATTCGAGTGAACGTTGTTCGTGCCTACAAACGTACGAATGTACATGCCTCTGAGTGAAAATTGATGAGGAATATCTCTCCGTTAATTGTTCCTGGTTGTATGTACCGACATATTTTGGTTTGTTATTCAATGATAAACCATTGTAATCGCCCTTGAAAGAACAAATTTTAACCCCCCCTGAAAATTTCATGGTTTACGTTTCAAAAGGTGTAGAATCCTAATCTGCAATAAAAATGTTTTCGTCCGTCCGCCGTACGCACGATTTCTCCCAAACGGCTGAAGCAAAAAAGCTGAAATTTTCAGGAAAAATCCAAGTTGGTCCGGCGACGCCCCAATTCTTGAGCCAGCTCTCTCACTTAATTTAAAGTGTCCTTTAAGGGTTGTCAAAGTTTTGTAAAATCCCTAAAAACCTCAAAAAAAGTCAAGGCGGCCTAAATTTGTGCTCTTTTTGAAGAACACTCCACGAGGAATCGAATGAGCCCGTCCCCAGGTCCGTAGGTCAAACCATTCCCGATATATGGCCCGATTTATGGTGCCAACATTCGCGTTATTTTGGTTCATTATTGTTTTTGTGTTGCTATCAGTAACCTAGTGACGTAGTGATGTAGTAATGTGGATACTGGAGTGAACGCCTAAAAGGCTTTGTAGCCGATAAATGGGTTGAAGCATTCTGATAACCATAAAAAACGCTGCAAATTCTTTCACTGGGGTTTACTATTCAATTGGCTTGCGTTCATGATTTGAATTTATACTACGCTTTGGAGTGTGCATGTTTCACAGGTACTTACTCAAAATTATTGAGATGAAATGTGACTTCTAATATTCGCTAGTTCGTCTAATTACAAAAAATGCAGTGAAATCAATTTCAGAAAACTATATTACCAGCTTCGATCGACGATTCTATCAACAAAGATGATTTGTCCCATGTTCATACCAGCTGTTATCCACATTCACGTTGACAATCTTTTCCCTTGATTAATGTGTACTAGCCCTTACGGAACAGATGAACTTCCAACGATCCGAATGGTTTCATAAGGTTTCTTATAATGACGTTGTCTGATCGAGGAAATTTATTCTACCTAGGTCAAAATAGTGAAAATATCGGGTGAATATTTTCAATTAACGTAAATTGATTAAACAAGAATCTTAATACGCGGAATTAAGCATTATCAATGAGTTTCACAACACAATACTTATCTACTGCATTAGTTAAAACTGTGAATGATAACCTTGCGATTCGACTGAAATGTACTGATTTAGAATTTTATAACGAAGATAAGGAAATGGTCATAAGGTGCGCCGAAATGATTCTTTTTTCCTTAGTATTGTGGATTTGAATAATTTTGAAAACTACAACAAAGAATGTTTCAGAGGGGTGGTTAAAATTGGTTCCTATTCGTCGGTAACAAAAGAGTTAATTAATGACAAAAATTAAACGAAAACTACAGATAGAAGTGTAGAAAGGCGTGTGAAGCCTCGAGTCGGAGCAGGCTCGGGAGTGATGGTTGTATTCGGGATTAGAGGGAGACAAGCGTTTGACAAAAGCCGCTAACACCGTTCTTAGCGCTGCGTTGAAACTTTCCATTGATGTCGGGGTAAACTTGTCTGTTTGCAAGGAGATTAAGGTGATTGATAGGTTTATAGGGCTGAATTGGGATTAGCTAACGAATTTATCAGCTAGCTAATTCTAAAACAGCTTTTAGCTTTTTTCCACTGGTTACAGATAAAATGAATATTAGCTATTAAGAAAGGTTCAAAGTTAAAGCTAAAGCCAATAGCTGCATAAAATTAGCTGTCAAGAGAAGCTAAAAGCTGTGGCCTAGTATCTTTCGGTAATATTCAATAGCTACTTAATTCTAGCGAACTACTCTCGATTCAAGGTATAAAATGTTCACCTTCTCAAAACTCAAAGTTTCCACTCGCATTTTGCGTTTTAGACCATTCTGAACCAATTTCATAGATGATAGCCTATGAGTTTCATCGCTAATAAGTCAGTCTGCACATGAGATTAAGTAAAATCCCCTTATCATGATTTTCTCAGAAGATAGTGGGCTTATTTTGCTCAAATTGGTAGGGGAGTCAGGAAAAATCGGTTTAATCATGTCAAAACTATGAATAGTTGAATTTTTCAACACAATAGTCTCATTAGTAACTTCTGCGCTTGCGGGAAATTGGAATCCTTGTAAGAAGTCTGATTTCCACGGTTTTCATCTGATTATAATATAATTTTCCAGGAATGTGCAGGGAAGGGAGTTTTATCGCTCATAAATCTATGAATGCATTTGCATCAAAAGCCTGATTCGTGCATTTCCTGACAATTTCATCAAAATTGGACTTGTTACGGAGGTCAAACTTTCACCCAGCAACTGCTGATGGTATTATCGTGTTTGTGTTTATCATTAAACGGGGCTACCCAACAAATTTGAGCGATATGGACCCATTACATCCTGAGAAAATGATACTGATTTTACTTTTGCTCATGCGCTGCTGATTTATGAACGATGAAACTCATAGGGGACTATCATCCTGCAAGTACCTCAAAGATTTCATCGAAATCGGAACAGAACTTACACTTTGCTACAAGGATTTGAGGACACAGGGACCGAATCTCAGCTTAATTCGCTTCTAGATGTAGCTAAGTTTTGACATCTCTGTCTATGGGTAGACTCATCATTAGTAATCCGAGCCCTCCACTACAAAGGAAGTCGCCCATAACGAGGCAAACAACGTGTTTAGAAACGTTTGAAGCAGGTACCCCTGAATTACCTAACGAGGCTGCAAAACTGGGAGCTTGAGCACGTAGTTTTGACAGCAAAATCGACCTCAAACGTTCAATATTTTCATTCACACTCAGGTTGAAGTTTTACTTATTCCCTAAAACAAAGCTAGTTACTATAATAAAGGGCAAATGTAAGTTGACAACTCCTCAAAACATCGCACCGAATTCGAAATTCAAACCATTCAAATTTGTAGAATTGGAAAAACCTGAATTTTCTACCTGGATATACAACCAATTTCCCATTTAGTTTGGAAGATTCTAAATCACGTAGCCATATGCTGAAATTGACTTGGAAAGTTCTGAAATTGGTTTAGAACATTCCGAAATGACTTGGGAGAGTTCTTTTGGGTTCCATCCTATCTTGGAGAAAACTAATCAGTAAAAGCCAATCATGTTATTGATATGGAATTTCCCCCCTTTCTTTTTAATACAGCTGGCTCCAGGTTATTTGTGGAGCTTTTTAGGAAAATTTCCAGGGAGTCCCCTGAGTATTGCATGGCTAACCGCTTCATATATGGAAGGGGTACACAACCAATTTCATCTTCTCCTTGTCACTTGGTAGCCGTTCTATTATTGACGTCACCGTCATACTTCTCTCTCGCACTGCCTTAACAGGTAAAATTATCAATACATTTGTTATATCTATAAAACTTTCCACAACACTTTCTGTTCATTTACGGCCATCTACTACCGTTGCGAGCCTTTCCCTCCAATCAGAGAATGTGATGTTAATATGAAATTCCATCTTCTCGTTTCATGAAACAGCCGCCCCTGAGGTTGCACCTGGAGCTTGTTACGTTCGATCCTCCGAGTTTTGCATGATAACCGCTTCAGCTATTAAAAGGGGCAAATACTCCATTCATCTCCTTCCTGAGTCCTCCTAACCAAATATGCATGAGTACGATGGATATGCAAAAATATGCAGGATCGCTTCCGAGACAGTTTCAAACTCAATTATACCTGGATGACAGGGTCGCTTCAAATCGTTCAACAAATTGAATGATGAGCCAATTTGTGCAGTTAGCAAATCTCAAGCGGAGACTACGAAAATGTCGTGAGCTGAATTGAAACAACTTCAGACCCAATTTTTTCAGCTGAATAACAGACAGCAGCCCAACTACAGATTGAAGCTATAGAATAACATCTGCATAAATCAATTGAATCGCTGATTGCAGAGAGAACACATGTCATCAATTTGCAGAAATCGTTTATTATTTTTGAAGAAATGTCTTGAGTTCGGGTCTAAATAAGCACGTGTATTGTAAAACAAAAACAACCTCTTGGCATCGCCCGATACAATGACACTAGCTCGTAATGTTTGTTACATTTTGATTTACCTGACTTTTTAGATTAAGGGAGAGTATTGGAATTCATGATCATGGATGGAGTCACTGTTTCCTCTCGCTAATTTTTCTCTCAATTTTTTTACTCAAATATAACTTATCGCATAGCACCTCGCTTGTGTACTGTCTGTTCACCCGGAGTGATTTATGGTTGTTAATTTTCTGGTGTTGAAATAAAACGCATCATTAACACGATTGTGAAACACAAACCGATTAGAAAACGAAGGAATTACGATGATCTGAATCTGATCCCTGCTATTTGCTTTTTTGTTGAACTGACCAAATTCTCATTGGTTAAGGAAAACTGAAATCATAGTTGGGATCTCATGTTAAACTAGTGAACGAACGGTGGTGTTGAACACCCTTGCTCAGTTGTTACGGAACAAGGACAATCCACGTGTTGCAGTCACATTGCTTTGTGGACCCTAAAACACAACTGAATAATACAAACACAGTTTTTCCGGAAGATTTTATAAACTAGATCTCAATCAATCAATGGAATCAAAACACCATTAAAAGGCCACCCAGAGCATGGGTGTTGATTTTCTGGTGTTAACGTCATAACTCATCATTAACACGACTCTGTAACGCAAATCGATTTGAAGTCGAAGAATAATAGGACGAACTTCATCAGAATCTGATCGTTGCAATAAGTTATTTCGTTTAAGCTGACCAAATCCTGAACTGTTAAGGAAAACTGGAATCATCATTTTTGGGATCTCATGTTGAAAATTGTGAACGAACGTTGGTGTTAAACAGCTCAGTTGTTAGGGAGCCAAGGACAATCCACGTGTTGCAGGGTCGATTTTTGAAATCCGAGAAAAACAGAACCTGTCGATTCTGTGAGCAACACCGAACATCAAAAGTAGAACATGCCCAGCGAAACACAGACACAAAATCACACGTAATTCGCCAAAAAATGGAATCAACTCCAAGCCAACATAAATCGAGGCAGCATCGCAGAAAAACTAAAAACTATTTTTAAAATGACAACAGCTCAGTTGATTTTCACACAAAACTCCAGCAAGCATACAAAAAAGAACAGAGGCCACCAAATTCGCAAGCAGCTAAGCGGAATTCGTACAGCCAAATGGAGAACTTCGATTTGTTTGACACTTGAAAAACTCAATTTGAAAGGAAATCTCACACAAAAACAGAATATTTTAGTATTTCGAGAAAATTTTGGTCAAAATTGGAGGCTTTTTTTCTGATTAATCGGACTCGAATGAAAGGAAACTTTTAGTCAATGTTACAATTCATTCCTGTTGGTTTAATACAACGATTATGCCACTGATTTTGATATACTAGATTTAATTGAAATGTGATTGTGTTGTGTTGTTGATTATGTAATCAAGAGAGATCACTGTGGAAATGAAGTTTTATAACGAGTTTTGAGAAATAATGACCAATCAAGGATATTTTTGTTATTTCATATGTTTGTTTGACACCAAAGGACAGGACGGAAGGATTTGGGAAAGAGCAAAAAAACAAAGCTTTTCAAAAAACATTATTCGAAAAAAGCCAAAAAAAAAAAACGAAATCGACACGAATAGTGTGAAAAGCAAAAATCGGATTTGGTATGTCCGGACCTTTTGATCCATCGCTTGATCCAAGCGAGGCAGCCAGTCTGATGATCGTTGATTTCTGGTGCAGGCTGTTTGTTGGGGAGGATCGTAATGATCGTGTAAACGATGATGCACTGATAGTCCATCTCGGCATGATCACGAGTTCATTTGAAACAAATTCGACTCGAAAAAAACAAATGGGGGAAAAAAAGAGTACAAAACAAATGAGGGAATGAGAAATTGGTTTGTTTTTAGGATGATGGGGGAGGGAAAATGATTTTCGAGCGTACAAAAATACAAAAAATCGGAAGTCCGGGAGAGGGAAGTTCCGAGACTTCCGCGGGAGGATGCGACGGCTGCGGCCTGTAGCGAGCGACTGGGGCCGCCGTCTTCGCCAGCCCTCGGGGGCGGGTGGGGGCGGCGCGCGGTGGGAGGTGGAGGCGGCGGGATTCAGACGGTTGCCATGACGACCAGCTTCTGCCCCCCTCCACAGAGCCACCCACGGTAGAGGAAACTCCCCTCGGTCAGAATCACGTTCGCCTCGGAGGCGGCGCGACGTTGGTTTCTACGGGACGAACTCCCCCACGTTCGCGATATAGAACGCTCTTGAATCTCAAAAGCAGTAATTTAAGAGACTTTCCACGGACACTTTAGTACTGCAATTATTACAAAAAGGTGCACTCGTGCAGCATTGTATTCATCACTCAATTCAATATTTCAATTTCCTCCCATTCTTTCAGACAAACGAGTATCTTGGAGAAAAAAAAACACCTACAAATTGTTACAATACGGTTTATCATTTCTGTATTAAACAATTAATGTCGAATAATCGATATCGCCCTAGGTTTCTGGCATTTTGAGGTTTGAAAATGGCGGTTATTTGCTCCGAATGAATTACTAGGATCTGAAACTTATCTCAGTCGAATCTGGGCCCCATACTCCTACGAAAACGGTACCCCACTTGCTTATGTCAGCAACAACTCGACAACCCCAGTTTTCGCCCATAGATGTATAGTATGAGGCGATCGGGCTGGCTAGTGGAATTTTCTAAGTCCATTCCGTCCATACCGAGGACGGATATTGCAAATTTGAAATCTAAACAACTGTAAATGAAAAATGAATGAAATATGAGGGGATTGCACACAATTTTTACTGTATGCTTATTTAGGCTTATCATTAACAAAATAATGAACCCACAATAATTGTCAATAAATTAACAAAATAATCAATTATTGATATCGCCGGTATTGTTTGGCGAAAAAAAGGAGTTTCCAAAACGTAACGACGAAAACGTCAAAACGTCATCATTTTAGGACGATTAAATTGGCGGTGGTTGCGATCGACTCAGTGCAAAAAGCTGGACAGACTGTTTTTCCACTAACTCCATTTAAATTTTGTAGTGTATTACTACAAATAATGCTAATAGTTCTTGTGGAAAATGGAAAAAGGTGCAGGTAGGTTGAACTTAACAGGTTCAACGACAGCAATACTATGAGAGAGATAAGTGAGAATCGCAACATGAGCCTGAAGATGTTTAATACATCGCACGAAACGTCGGCCTAAATAAATATCTTGTCCACTTGATGAACAAAGACACTTTTTTGTAGCCAATGGTCAAGATACAAACAATTCTAAATAAATATGCGTCTTAATAATTGAACCACCGCAAAAGTTAACACCCAAAGTCCCATTACGCACACGAATTTCAATGCTAACATTTTTTTAGATTTCCATTTTGTAATTGATGATTCGGATTTGGTTAATCAAATTTCAGGTTATCTGCGTATGATGAAACTTGAAAAAAGGGTAGATAAACAAATTGATTTCTTAGTAGATTGTTGAAATAGATGAAATGAAAATATGACGGTCGTTCAGTCATGGTGGCATGATACCTTCCCAATTTATTTCGTTACATTAAATGGAATACCCATTGGGTTGGATTAGAGTGAAATGAATGGGGGAGAAGGTTCTTTTTTGTGGGGTCTTATAATCCGTTTTTCGGTGAAAATGTTGTTTTAGGAGAATCACGAAGACGTCCCGGCATAGAAAACGGGATTAGAGATTAGAGGGGACCGGAGCTGGGATAACTCTCTTATTCCGAGACTGGTCATTGATGGGGTGGGAAGTGATCCGCTGGGCACGGGGATAGAGCCAGGCCGTCGGAGTGTGTGGCCAGCGAGGCCTCCGCACGTGAGGCCACAAGGTAAAATGTACATGTAAGACCTGATAATTGTTGATATCTTAAAAGAGAGTACTTCGTAGAAAAACGACATTTTTAATGTAGTAAAGCCCCATTTAGGCGAGCAACTAAAACAGAGTTGTGAGCATCATCGAGCCATTTCCCTCTTTCATGGCCGAGAACCGACAATGGTTGTTGGCTTTTTTATGTCTAGGAGTCGTTCCACTGTAGTGGGACAATAAAAGTTACTCCACTCCCGCATTTCCGCAAGGCCTATAATTGTTTACACTGCTGATCAAAATAAAGAGGTCACTGCTAACAAAACTCAGTTTTGGATTCGTGGTTGCCAGAGAAAAAACGCTGTAAATTCTTTCACTGGGGTCTATTACTCAATTGGCTTGCGTTCATGATTTGAATTTCCACTAAGCTTTGGAGTGTGCGTGTTTCACAAGTGATAGAGCGATTGTTGAATTTCAGGAATTATATGCATAGAGCACGTAAATCTGTTCTCAACCAAAAAATCTATTTGGATTGATCAGTTGATCATATTTGTGTGCTTCCTTTAATGGTTATCAGAATGCTTCAACCCGTGTATCAGCTACAAAGCCTTTAAGGAGTTCACTCCAGTGTCCACATTACTACATCACTACGTCACTAGGTTACTGCTATCAAAACAAAAACAATTAAAAACCAAAACCCCACTGAAAGGATTTGCAGCGTTTCATGCATATCAGAATGCTTCAACCCGTGTCTCGGCTACAAAGCCTTTTAGGAGTTCACACCAGTATCCACACTACTACATCACTAGGTTACTGATATCAAAACAAAAACAATAATAAACCAAAATAACGCGAATGTTGGCACCATAAATCGGGCCTTACATCGGGGATGGTTTGACGTACGGGCCTGGGGAAGGGCTCATTCGATTCCTCGTGGAAATTTCTACAAAAAGAGTCCAAATTTAGGCCGCCTTGACTTTTTTTGGGGTTTGTAGGGATTTTACAAAACTTTGACAACCCTTAAAGGGCACTTTAAATTATGTGAGAGAGCTGGCTCAAGAACTGGGGCGCCGTCAGACCAACATGGATTTTTCCTGAAAATGTCAGTAGGTACCTACTTATAAAACTACCGTATCGCAACACCGTTCCGTAACAAATTTGTTCTTTTAACTAAGTCCTAAAGTCATTAAACTCACCAGCAAGCCGCTGCCACCGCTCAAATTTTCATTGAACACTAATTTGAAAAAGAAAGAAGCGTCCTGTTTCCATATTTGGTTATAATAATGAGGATATATTGTGTCCCACAACACAGCACAGCAAATGATTTGCATAACTCAATGAATTGCAGAGTTTCTTCATTGCCATGTCCCGCGCTGATTGGTCACTTTTTCAATTCTTTTGTTTTCAAACATAAACTGATGAAATAATGAAAATTTAACGAAGCATACAGGAAGAGGGATGATGCGTGGGGGATCGGAAAATTGGAAGAACGGAGGGTGTCCATATGTGTATCACCACATTCCGTAACATCCCTTTGACGGGAGCGACCGGGATCGTTCCGTTGTTTCGAACATATTTCTTTTGAAGTTTTGCCGCGATACGATGTTACGGAGCGGTGTTACGATACGGGAATTTTTTATAGTGCGTACACAGTTTTATAGGTTTGTTGGAACGAGAGCCCCACCCAACGGCTGCCGTCTTATAGATTACAGTTCTCTGCGGATAAACATTTGTTAAGGGGCCTATACACGCTCAGTTCAAGTTTTACGGAGCAAAATGTACGATTATCTACACTGAAGGTGTGTGGGGAACCTTCAGTTTTCCCCAGAGTTCTCTCAGTTTTCCACTCAGTTTTCTTAGTTTTTGTGAGTGAGCCAAGGTTCAGTTGTGAACTTGTCAATTATACATTTAACGATTAGTGAAGTAATGGACCACAAAGGAAACGAAAAAGAAGGCGCCGGGAACGCTGGAGCAACGACTGGTTGCTTAAAAAAATGTACTGCCAATGATCTCGATTTGTTAGACTAATTGATACAAGGAGGAGAAGTCGCAGACTTCAAGAATTACCAACGAATGGACGACTACGTTTTTCAAATGCTGTTGAACAAAATTTGACCCCTCAACCATTTTTTTTATTGCGCAACCACGAATTTGTCAAATAGTTGATGATGGTGATCTGTAAAGTGTGGCATATGAATTTCATTGTTTTTTAACGCTGATTCACGTGATGCTATCCGTTTTTTGATTTGACTTAATTTTTGCGGAATAATGACCGGAATTTGTTTATTTCGCGTCCGTTTTTTTAATTCTAAGGGCCTGTTTTCAGATTGTTACGGGGATTACTTTGCAAGGTCTGGAAAGTAGCAATAAATGATGATTTTTCACGCAAAATTAACAAATTTTGGTCATTATTTCGGTCAAAAATTAATTCAAATTAAAAAAAACGGATAGCATCAAGTGAATCAGCGCTAAAAAACAATGAAAATTCATATGCCACACTTTACAGATCCATCATCAACTATTTGACAAATTCGTGGTTGCGCAACTTTGCGTGCTCGCTGAACCGGTTGAAAAAAAAATTGGTTGAGGGGTCAAATTTTCATGAAATCTTGAGCAGAATTCGAATCTACAATAAAAAATGGCGGTTCCCATTTGAAATAACAAAGTTGATGGGCAAATTGCGCATTTGCGCACGTGCGCAACGCGCAAAATTGTGATATTTGAATTCCTCGTTAAAAATTAGTGAAGTTATCATTTGAAATTTTTTTTAGGCTCGAAAATTACGGAGATAAATGCCTGGTCCATTAAATTTTGGCCACCCTGTATATCACCGCCCTTATACCTGCACGGGGGACCCAATCAGCCGCAAGTTGAAAGGTCGGACACCGCGGTTATCCTATTTAATTAAGTGGCGACTGGGAGGGGTGAGTTATCAGCCAGTTAATTATTATGAGGCCACGACAGGGGTGCGCAGCCCTTTACAAGCCCGGGGCTCTTCTGTATCAACGCGTCCCGCGGATTAAGCTTTTGAGATGAGAACCGAATTATTCATCCTTCGATGGAATTAGGGGCTCACCTACCAATAGCGTCTATCTGCCACCACCTCTCAATATCTGCTATCTACTCCATGCATACCAACTAGGTATTTACTTCCCCAATTATTAGTCCCAAATATTAACTAACACATAATTTTCTGGTACCCACTAACTGCCTACCACTAACCACTTACAACATACAAGGTGTCCAGCAGCAAGTTCATCAAACTTCAACGTTTCCAACAAAAAGTACCTCATGGAATGTTTTTTTGTAGATGCTTCGTTTTCAAGTTATTTAATTTTTGAGATTTTGTTTGTGTTTAGAATCTCACGTCACTAAAATGTCCATAATTCCCTCAAACTACTCTCTACAATCAGTTTTGAGGATTCCGGTGGAAAGAGCGAGAATTGTCTAGGTAAAAAAGAAGAACATTTCGATTTGACTTAAAACGTTAGAAATTAGTCCGAAGATATAATTTTGAGAATTTACGAAAAATTACTTTTGGTTTATTATTCAATAATAAACCATTGTAATCGCTCTGGAAAAAAAATTTAACCCCCCTGAAAATTTCATGGTTTACGTTTCAAAGGGTGTAGAATCCGAATCTGCAATAAAAAATTTTCCGTCCGTCCGCCGTACGCACGATATCTCCGAAACGGCTGGAGCAAAAAATCTGAAATTTTCAGGAAAAATCCATCTTGGTCCGACGACGCCCCAATTCTTGAGCCAGCTCCCTCACTCAATTTAAAGTGCCCTTTAAGGGCTGTAAAAGTTTTGTAAAATCCCTAGAAACCTCAAAACTAGTCGAATCGGCCTAAATATTTTTCTATTTGAAGAACATACCGTCAGGAATCGAATGAGCCCTTCCCACGTCCGTAGGTCAAACCATTCCCGATGTATGGCCCGATTTATGGTGCCAACATTTGTGTTTTTTCGTTTATTATTGTTTGTTTGTAACCTAGTGATGTCCGGCCGATAGCGTCGAGTTGTAGTGAATGTGGATACTGGAGTGATAGCCGATGTGAATACTTGTAGTGTAGTTAGTAGCCGAACACGGGTTGAGCGTTCTGATAATATATAGGTAAATATTATTCAATATTATTACTGGGGTTTATTATTCAATATTCAAGCTTCGGAGTGTGCGTGTTTTACAGGTGATAGGATTATTGAAAGGAAGCATAGACGACGTAAATCGGATTATTGATCTTGATGATATTTGTGTGCCCTCTCTACATCCGTCTACCTTTGGCTACGTCGTTTAAATTTGGATTTGGGGAAGTTTTAACGCAATACGAGTGCTAAAGGACTTGGTAAATTATAGATGTTTTTATTGGGGGGGGGGGTATTGAGGTTCAATAAAAAAACGCTGCAAATTCTTTCACTGAAGATATAATTTTGACAAATATGATCAACTGATTCATGTATATGAAAAATTACAAATCATGAAGCCGATTTTTTCCTCGTTTTCCTTTGCTCAAAATAAATAGGTTTTGCAACTCCCATTTCCCAGGAAAAACTTCTACAGAATCTCAGCTTTAGAACGGTATAAGAAAAGACAATTTTTCACACTTGAATTTTCTTGAAGAAAATTACGTTTGAATGCGAAAAACGTGGGTTTATAGCGTGGATCGAATCTTCTGTATATTTTCTCACTAAATCGAATGGTGGCTCTTTCGAACCCACGCACTCAACAGGTAATCAATCAACAGTTAAAATTTACAATTATTAAGATAGTATTCGCTCAGTACTTGATTGGCATGTGATTTGGGCCTTATGACAAACCCCTATTTCTGTAATCCTACCAATGCCTGTTATCCATGAACACCCAGTTCAGCATCGTTGAAATCCATAGACTACCCAATCTGCACACTCCCAGATATATTAATTGAAATCCAGTTGTGGTTTTTAAATCCACGATTGTTTTTTAGTTTACCAGAAGGACAGACTCACGCCAAACAGTGCTAGCGGATATTCTGATTTTGGAAATTTGGAGCCCTCAGAAATAGATATCTACGCAAGAAATTATTCCATTTTGAGTCCCTAGAAATTGGAGAACTCTCAAATAGAATATGATCTATTCAGTCAACTGAACAATTGAGAGTCATGGAATTCCCCAATCATGGCTCCAGAGAAATGGGATCTACTCAGTTGACTTATGTTTGGCTACTAGAGAGATGATACTGCCTTGTCCCAATTTTTGGTACTAAAGTGAGTTGGCGTCGTTCACCGCTCTTTCCTATGCAAGAATTTGAGAGTCTTGTATTCTATTCAGTCAACTGAACAATCTGGCTCGGGGAGCTCTGTGATACATTTACTGATCTAAACTCTTTGGTTTCAATAGCTGCTACTAGAGAGATTATACTGGTACTATATATATATCGTTTATTTCTGTTTGCCACACATTTTTGGGGGTATGTAAATTCTTTGTCAAAATTAGTTTTGCTTTGCATTTACGATTCTCTCTGTTGTTCGCATGGTCTGTTAATGGTTTACCTGAAGTTTAAAGTCCTACGAAGTTTCTCTCGGGTGCCGATAACTTTTCCGAAGGATTTTTCTCTCCACTTTCTATCGATTTTCCAATCAACAGTTTCTTCCCACGTCGAACTGAAGGGGATGATAATTGGGTTATCCGGCGTCCAAGGGTGGGAGGGGCCCCGTTATGAGAGCTGGTGTGCGGCTGGGAGGACGTTCGTGAGGGTTCGGCCGTCTTCGGCTTTTTCCGCTCGCCCCCTCGATACATCCTGGCTGCCCCTCGGTGCACCCTTCTCTCCACAGCTCGCTAATGCTCGCGCATTACAAACCCGCGGCCCTTTTGGCTCTTGTCGTTAGTGGCCGACGAGGTTCAGGCCTGGGTACGTCTTGTATTTGAGAGATTCTCGCTAATATAACTACAAGGATTGTCAGAATTGCTAAAATGTATAATACCATATTATTTGACACTATTGTAGGGGAGGATGTTGTTTTTTTCAAGCGCAATGTACAAAACTTTGGCCCTGGTCGTACAAAAAAACACCCCCTCCATAAACTTGAGAAAGAATGTAAAGTTTTCATTGTTTCTCAACGCTGTTTCACGTGATGCTATCCGTTTCTTGATTCGACTCAATTTTTGCGGAATAATGATCGAAATTTGTTTATTTCGCGTGAAATACCATAATTTATGCCGACTTTCAACTCTCAGATGAAGATGATTTTTCACTTGATCACTGAAGAAGGTTACAATGTCCTATTTTCACATTTTTCAACCAGACCTCGAAAATTATTTTCTGTAGCAATCTGAAAACAGGCGCCTAAAATAAGAAAAATCGTTGCAATCAGTCTCACGTGACTGGGTATTGCATCTCTCATAACTGTGTCCTTTTTGGTAATAAAGGGATCAACTTTGTTCAACAGCATTTGAAAAACGTAGTCATCCATTCGTCGGTAATTCTTGAAGTCTGCGACTTCTCCTCCTTGTATCAATTCGTCCAACAAATCGAGATCATTGGGCAGTACATTTTTTTAAAGAAAATTGCGGAGATAAATGCCTGGTCCATTAAATTTTGCCCAACCTGTATAAACCCAGAGGTCGCTTAACAATGTGATGACAGCAATGACGGTACTTGAGATAATTGATGAGGATCGGCATCAATAAAATAATAGGTTCTTATCTGAAGTGAATCCCCTACAAATTCGCGAAGATTTTCGAGCCCCGAGTTAAGTTCACTTAACAAATGCAATGATTTTGTGGCTTAACAAATCAATAAAACGGAGCAAATCTAATTAGAATCAAATCGCAACACGGTATTCCAACTTGTAGCGAAGTATGTAGTTTAGGCATAACGAACGGGTTAGATACAAACAGCAATGTCAGATACCTATCAATTCATCAATCGATTTACTGAAAATTCCAGTTTAGTTAAATATAAACATAACTACTTACTTACCCCAAATTTGTGAACAAAGGGTAGAAAAAGACGGTAACTTAATTAATTAAAAAAAATTAATTTAAAAAAAGAAGTAGACAAAACCTAGCATCCGCGTTAGTAAACTCGTGCGAACTTCCACAACAAAAGGTCTGGTATAATGTTTGGTTTAAATTACTGCTATATCTTCTTTATAATTATCATACATACATCATACTATTTAGGTAAGTATGGTAATATAAAGAAAACAATACCTTGGTAGACTCGGAAGCAATACGGAAAAATTATTGTATCAACTCTCTCAGAGGAGAGAGAGAACTCTCCAATTAGTAATGATACAGCTGTCATTAAAATTCCATTTAGGGTTTTGATTCTTTATGAACACGCCCCATGAGCAACTTGAATAGTTGAAGTGACATATAAAACGTAAAATCTCACCACTGTAGAATAATTTAACCACTATCATGATGGTTGACCTGAATAGATTTGTACATAGAAAATATTCCAAAGAATATGTCGGCATTTTTCCAGGAGCAAAGTTGTTATATATCAAGCATTATATCCCAAAGTTCTTTTGTACTCACCAATATGGAATGTACAAGGATGTTAGAGCGAAATCGGTCTCTTACCTGTAACAGACAAAAATTGAATAAATGGAATGATCAAATTGATAAAACATCTGGCAACAATACTAGTATGATCAGACTACAAACTAAACCATCTCTGCCATTGATAGCGCCGCATAAGATGAATTCTAAAGGAGAATCTCCAAGACCCAACCCACAAATTCTTGACGATTTCATGAAAATTTCTTAATGGTTAAGTTCTTAAATTTCTTAAGTTAGGTTTTTGTTTTTCAAGGATTCAAGCTGGCACTTACGAAATTGCTGCTAATGATCTAGCAATAATGAGGAACGTAATCTAGGTCAGCAGGTTCTTCCACAACTATCCTCTAAGTTTGATAGCTGGCGAATGTCAATTTTAACCGGATAAAAATACATTTAGGTAATATTAAGAATAACAGCATTCGATACCCCAGAACCCCTAATCGAGTGTCAGCCATTCTGTATCTGATCTGATTTATCGATCATCCAATTAGCCAAATTGGGTCATCAATTCTGCTGGAATATTGTCATGAAATATGGTTAATTTTGTAGGTTTGTTAGCGCTAAATCAAAATAAGTGCATCAGTACATTCTAGTCAAACTTCATCACTAAACATTAAGAAAAAAACACCCACGAATAGAGTAGAGGCGTGTTTTTAAAGTATTAGATGACTTAATGGTTTTTGATTCCCAATAAATTATATTGGCCAACAAATGAGATGTTAATTGTAGCCGAGGAGGTAAGGGTTAGTATTTCTGTGTGCTGGATCCAAATTTGAAACTCAGTTTTCGCCATCAGATCCAGTTTTTGAGCTTTAGCGTATATCCTATTCCTATTGATGCGTCGTACGTTTCAGAGGTGCGATTTTGACCAGGATGACGGGCCCAGCACAATTTGTCCTTTATGAAACATGGGCGTCCAAGAAGATGTCAGTCACTTCCTGGGAGTCTGCCCAGTTCTTGGGGAATTCAGACGGAGGAATTCAGGTTCTTTGGGTGTGCGACACTGGAACCAAATGCCATGGTGAGGCTCCTTGACGGGGGTGACTGGTTGGCCCTGGCAAGGTTTGGTTCAGTGGCCTAAAAGTATAGAGCGATGCTGGTGGCAGAATTCAACTGGCATACTCAACAGAATTCAACATACCCTTTCAGCGTTGATTATGAAATCTTAATCTCCTTTTCCTCTTATCTATGTTGTTATTCCATTATTCCATTAGTACTATTCACATAATATTACTATGTACTTCATTTATTATCTGAGCTAACTCGTTTTCTCGTGCCTGTTGTTCTTGGCGACTTGCCCCACTCCGACGGACGGACTAAGTCCCTAGTCGTAACACATACTCACTTTACTTTAATAATGTGATAATATAATGTAATAATAATGTAAATTTATGTTCGCAAGGTTCAGTACCTCTAAACTGTTTGTAAAAATTATTTTTAGCATGATGTTGTAATAAATGTGTTTTTCTTCTTCTTCTTCCTCCTCTATTCCTATTGATGCAAAGTGTACACATTAGATTTCTCGTGATACCAATATTACTACCGTGTTGAAATGTAAACGAGATAATTAAACCAGTCTTCACCAACTACCATCTAAATTTCAGAGAGATAAGACCACTAGAAGCCTAAGAGATTATGTCGAGTGGACTTCACTACAGCGCATGCAGACAGGTGTATGGACTTGTGACCAATGAAACTCGTAGAGGAGCATCCAAGTCTAACACGCACATCCTTTGTAAATTTCATCAGAATCAGATGAAAACTGTAGATATAAGCTTGTTACAAGAATTTGCTGATACAAGACAGACACACAGACACCAAACGAAAGTTCTTCAAGATGGGCTAATACGTCAAATCTGAGAGGAAAGTTGGATGTTGGAGATTGGCATCTCCTGAAGGGAGGAACAAAGCTTACGCTGCTCATAGGTAAGCTAGAGAGCAAAAGGAGCATCATCAGATACGATTACTAGCTAAACTGTATAGCTAAGGTTGGTAGCGGCTAATAATGAACCTAATCTTGAGCAGAGAATTCCATAAACAATAGAACCAGATGGGTGATTGGAGGGTGTACACGAGCGTGAATCCATTGACGAAATGTCCTTTCATACCTACGCACAATGAATACGCTCCTGAATAAGACGCTACTCAATGGGAATTCAAAGAAAGACCATCCTCCTTCCCTTGTTCGAGCTGGGTATTACCCAGCTGTATTGACAATGAGCTCCGTCACGGAGGACTGGAACTGGATTGGAATCAAAATCCTATCGGATCCCCAGCAGTTCCAGTTTTCTCATACAATTCCAGAATACGCGTAGAAGTTTCCAATCAGCCTGATAATACTTTTAGGACTTTCACGCTAATATTACATTGTTATGTTGGGTACCAAAGCAACAAGCGAAACAACAAAAAAACAACAGGAGCGGGACTTCTTACGGTTTTCCCAACAAGCTGTAGAATTTTACACTTGGAGTATTAGTGATTTACTTTCTAAGATCATGAATTTGAGCCTTTCAACGGCATTGAGTACTAAGCAAAAAGTTTACTACGTGTACCACCTGTATCGTTACCATCTGTACCAATACAGCAAAAGTAGGTACTTGCAATCGCTAAACAATTAAATGTAAATGAACTAGTACAATACAAATATAGTGACATTTATTTGTACTTCAATTACAAATACTTCCACAGCCAAATTCAAGAGTAAGGTGTAACATTGACTCGATCTAATTAGTGTTCATTACTCTTATTGCAATTCTGTTAGAGCAGTAAAATTGTAGAGGCAAAAGTTTTTCCACAATTAGTAGTATTTTAAAGAAAAATTCGGGCATTAAGAATGGATATTTTATTGATGAACACAGGAATGGTTAAGGGCTTTTTTTTTCATAGTACAAATGATACATGTTGCCATATGTTATTTACAGGATCAACTTCTAACATTGCCAAGTTTGTAATTATTTCCTCTATACAAATAATATCAGAAAATAAATTAACCTTCAATCCAAAACGATTACATTGTTCGGATAGAAACTTGAATATAAAATGTAAATCATACATGAATTCTAAAGGTCTGTCTCCCAGGACTGTCTACAAAAGTGATTTTTCATGTCAATTTTCAGAAAAGCGACGCGAAAAGTCAGTTTTTTGCCGTTTTCCAACACACACAAAATTTCAAAGTGGAGAATTTGAACAATTCCAAGTGTTTTTGTTGTTACTTCAGATTAAATCGAAGGGATGGAAAGCCTATTTGATTGTGTAATTCTTGTGTACTTGTACTAATAACTTCAATTACAAATAATTGTACCCGTATTTTGTACTTGCGAGTACATTTTTTATCAACTCTGCTCGACTTAATACCGTCGAAGTGTACAATCGTGGGAAGTGTACAACCTCAGCGAAAGAAAAAAGGAACTCTCGACAAGTGTGAATTGCTTCAAATTCAGTTCAAATAATCTATTTATATAATATTATATCAATCTTTAATTCATTCTATTAATATTGAAATATTTTAATGTGGAGCAAAAAGCCAATTTGAAGAAGGAAATGTGGAAGTTATGATGCAGTGTTCCTAAATATATTTCCTTAAATATGCATTGGACGAATTGAAGTCGCATGTTAACTGTTACAAGTCACTGTATTCAGTTCACCATAACAATGAAACCAAACCAAATCAACGTATCGAGATTGTGAGAAACATTGGTACCTCGTGGTGCCCTTCAGAAGTAGCGCTAGGCAGACTCAAAAACAATATATTGCCTTTTGGAGATCCAAGGAGAATACGATCAATATTCAGAACCGTAAAGTCTGTCCTAAAATACGTTGTCACAAGGCTGAATTGCCACAGAACTCTTTTTCTATCTCTCGAAAAATAGAACCCACATTTTTCGATTGGAAAAATTGGCTTCTTTCCCTAAAATGAAGTTTTGTAGAAATAACACTTCATAAAGATAGCTGCTGATCGAGCTTTGAAACTTGTTTTGCCTAGGGATTGGAAAATTCTAAGGTTGATTTAAAGGGAGTATCCCTGAACACTGTGCGTGCGTCCGCCTTCCCCCTTTATAAGCAAAGGAGGGAGATTGTTAAACCATCAGTCGAGGGCCTCGCAGGAAGGGTCGAGCACCTGTTTGCAAAACACAGCAGGATGGAACTGAGAGTTCTAGCGCGTTCTGTAAACTAAGTGGGTTGGTGCGCGAGTTATTGCCCTGGTATATAACTTATCCTGGAAGGCTGCTGAGCAAGCAACTAATAGAACCAAAATCCTTTCAGCAAAAGGCGGGATAGGAACCTTTCATCTTCATTTTTTTTTCTAATTATATTTACTTTATTGTGGTTTACACAATCAAGTGGGCTCGTGGCAGATTCATACAGTAACAACATGGCATTTGACGCATACTTGCTACCCAGCGGTAGGTACATGCTTATAGGTTAGTGAGGGCAAAAATAAAACGTCTGCCAAGTGGGTGTGGCACATAGCTTCCTCGTATCCATAACATGACTGTATAGATCATTGAAAATTATTATTGACTAAAGAACTTCGTTCAATTAGGCGAAGTAAATATTGAATTAGGGTAAATTTATTGTATGCAGAAGCATAACTTGAGAAAATAAAGTTAGGCATGTTCAACTATTGAACAAACTATAAAATATACCTAAAAAGTCAGAACAATCCCAGAAAATTTCAACGAAATCGGTCAACAACTGCCGGAGTTATGCGCGTAACAAGGATTTCACGTTTGCGCATGTGCAGAGGCTACTATTGATCCAGGGATCATGAAACTCATAGGGGACCATCTACACATCAAACCGAACAATCCCTGAAAATTTCATCAAAATTGGTCAAGAACTCCCAGAGTTATGCGCGTACCAAGGATTTCACGTTTGCGCATGCGCGGAGGCCACTATTGATCCGGGGGTCATGAAACTCATAGGGGGCCATCTACACATCAAACCGAACAATCCCTGAAAATTTTATCGAAATTGGTCAACAACTCCCGGAGTTATGCGCGTAACAAGGATTTCACGTTTGCGCATGCGCAGAGGCTACTATTGATCCGGGGGTCATGAAACCTATAGGGGACCGACCATCTACACCACAACCCGAACAATCCCTGAAAATTTCATCAAAATCGGACAATAACTTCGTGTAGTTTTGCCCGTAACAAGGATTTGCTGACAGACAGACAGACACACAGACAGACACGGAACCAAAATTGTTCAGAAAGGTCTAAAACGCAAAATGCGAGTGGAATTTTTGATTATGGAGACAAAAAAATTTTCACATTCCGAAAGTGAAAACAATGCTTCCGCTACTTTAGTAGACTCGGAAGCAATAAAATTCGTAATTTGGAGGACTAGAAGGATTCAGGAACCAGAAGGTTTGAGTGCCATTTCGGTTTGAGTCGCCTTTAGTGACGGGATGGGCGGGGTCCTTCAAGAATGGCCGCGATGATTGGGTTTCCATGGTGGATCATACGAGCAGCCAAGTTATTATAAGATTCAGAGATGATTTCCAGGACTGTTGGCATGTTGAGATCTGAATGTAGAGTGGAGTTACGAATATACCACGGAGCCCCAGTGAGGGTTCGTAGGATTTTATTTTGCTGGGTGGCGCCTTGTCGAATTTGAGAGTCGCTTGCTGACCCCCATATGGCGCAGGCATACTGCCAAATAGGCCTCAAAAGGGAAATGTACATCAGGCGCTTTGTATGGAGTGGTACTTGTTTGCTGGATAGAAGGTAGTAGAGTTTTCATCTTGATGAGGCAATTTTATTCTGGAGACCAAAATATTTACAAGATAAACCAAAGTAATCTCTGGAACTATAGTTGACTTGGCAGTACAAGGTTGTTTGTACGCATGTGAAACAGTACTTGGGATGGTAAAAACCGGATTTGGATTCGGCGAAAACTAATAAACTGCGAAAAGAAAGGCGAATAAATAAAACGGCAATGAGCCCGAAGGATGAGAGGGCGAAATGAGGCGGGAAGAGAATTTTTGGCCTTGACTCAAACGGCCCCACGTGGGAGGAAACTGGGTCGGCCAAACTGGGTCAACACAACTTTGACCTTCGTTTCTGCAGAATAAGATGCATCCATCAAAATAACAAAAATATCAGATCACAACAGAAAACAAATAGATCGAATTTAGAGGCATTAGAACTCTGAATCGCGCTGTACCAAGATATCACCGACAAATTTCTATTGAAATATTTTGACGCTGACAGCCAATTCGACATAAAGGAAACTCACGAAATATACTGAACTTTTCCATGGATAATGTCCAAAAAAGAAGAATATGGAAAAGAGGTTTCAATATGTTTAAAAATGTTCCTAACCCGTTTCCTAATGATCAACAGGATCCACCACGAGATGAAATGACAGTTTTTGCGTTGAGTTTGTTAAAGCCTCAATTTTACTGAACTTCTGGCTTTACATTTTTTTCGGTGACGACTGTCATTTTTTGATGTCTATAATTAGTGATCTTTACCAAAAAACTCTGCGAATTCTTTCACTGGGGTTTATTATTCAATTGGCTTGCGTTCATGATTTGAATTTCTACTAAGCTTTGGAGTGTCCCTGTTTCGCAGGTGATAGAGTGATTATTGAATTTCAGGAGACACACAAATTTGATCAACTGATCAATCCAAATAGGTATTTTGGTTGAGAACAGATTTACGTGCTCTATACATATCTTCTGAAGTTCAATAATCGCTCAATCACCTGTGAAACACGCACACTCCAAAGCTTATAAAAACCTATACATTCATAATTCGTTGGATTGCAAGCTTTGCGAGAACGTGAATCTGTTCTCAACCAAAATACCTATTTGGATAGATCAGTTGATCATATTTTTGTGCCTCCTGAAATTCAATAATAGCTCTATCACTTGTGAAACACGCACACTCCAAAGCTTAGTAGAAATTCAAATCATGAACGAGCCAATTGGATAACAAACCCCAATGAAAGAATTTGCAGTGTTTTTTTAATGGTTATGAGAATACTTCAACCCGTGTATCGGCTATAAACCCTTTTAGGAGTTCGCTCCTGTATCCACGTTCACTACATCACTAGGTTACTGCAATCAAAACAAAAACAATAATAAACCAAAATAACGCAAATGTTGGCACCATAAATCGGGCCATACATCTTGAAGATTTGAGCTACGGACCTGGGGAAGGGCTCATTCGATTCCTCAAGGAAAGTTCTTCAAAAAAAGTCCAAATTTAGGTCGCCTTGACTTCTTTTGAGGTTTTAAGGGATTTTTCAAAACTTTGACGACCCTTAAATGGCACTTTAAATTAAGTGAGAGAGCTGGTTAAGAATTGGGGCGTTGTCGGACCAATATTGATTTTTCCTTAAAATTTCAGATTTTTTGCTCCAGCCGTTTGGGAGAACCAGAATCTGTTTTTAACGCTTTCACTTCACTGATGGAAAGTGTCCCGGGGTCAGGAACGGTGAGTACCCACTAGGGCGGTGTTCTTGCCCCTCAGTACCCAGACGGGCGATCCCCATTCAGAAACGGCGGCCCGAACCCGTAGACAATTTTTCTATAGCGATGACCCTTGGAGAGGCCTTCTGTCCCACTGTGTGGCGTCTGATTTACAACAAAACGGAAGTACAGCAATGAGATGTTTTCCATCAAATCCGTTTTCAAATTATTTATATAGGCGGATCCACGCTCTTCCCACCTCACTCCAGGTGATTGCCCTGGCTTTAAGCGCTTAAGCCCGAGTGAGAGTAAAAGGGCCCGCTCAACTCGAGGTTTTTTCACTTGGCAACCTTCCCAAACACCTCGACAAAACCCTCAAGATTTACATTCGCGCTACAAACAACGAGTTCGTTGACGGGGGGCCTCCCTCCTAAAGAAGAAATCCGCCCTTTTCCACCCATTCGAGTCAGAAATAAACAAATTTGCACGCTCGGAGAGAAAGAGAAAAAGTGAAGAATTTCAAAGGGGAGCTCGAAAAAAACCCCAACAAACAAGAAAATGTCCAAGTGAAATCTTGAGAGATCTACTTGGCAGAGATTCCCCTCTTATCGCTCTCTAAAGTCGAGTTCTTTATACGTTTGTATAATCGAACTTCTGGGAAGAGCCGAGTAGAGTGTTTCAACGCTTGAAAGCCCCTTTTCAATTTCAAACGACTCACCGAGGTTTAATTGAAATCCGCGGAAACTTGTCGAATCCCTTCGTTCGCTCCGGAGGAATTCAGTAGAACGTTAATCTACCGAGGAATTTAGGGGATTTTTTTTTCTTTTTTCTCCGTCACAGGAAACAATTTGTCCCTGTAGAGTAACCCTTTTTTTCAAGTCAGATTCAGTTTACATACACTTGTAATTGAATTGTGTTTTATTTCTAAGGAACTTTGGTTCACTGAGATATCTCCCATGTAATAAAACTGGTGAATAGGAATAAGGAGGTGAATAGCAGAGGCTTTGGTAAGACTGGCATAAGAGACCTACCACCCTATCGAATTTACTGAAAGAAATACAATCCCAACCAATGATTCCACTAAGGTTTCATCAATCCTACATATTCGATTGGCCATTATCAATACAGACATTAGTGAGTGAGGTGCTATTCATCAAAACTCGACAGTGGGCTAACTAATATCAAACTCCTAGGAACTTGGAGGTTGATTTCAATGCTTCATTAGTTCTTGAATCCCGAATCAGGCAGTGCTGATCCCCACCGCCACATTACCGTCATGATTCCAAGTGAAACGATTTTGTGCGCTTCCATTGAAGTCGGATTTGGAGATTTCTGAATATTTGAGAATTTCGCAGATAGCTTTTTTTCTACTAGACAAAAATATGAGTTTAGTGAATCGCTAGCTTTTTCGCGTTTTCCCCGGGATATAATCATTTGTCATTTTTATCTTTGAATAATGGATATTCAGTGATTAATTTCTTTAGAGTTCCTCGTACTGCGGATTTATTCGTACCTCAACTTTTTCTCGTGTTATCTTTCTCTATTTCATTCGAGTATGTGCTGCACGCAATTTCCCTGGGCCTAGTTCGCCCACATCGACCCCATCGTATTGATTCGACAAAGAAGCCAACAAAATCCCCCGACCACCTCCGTCATTCTGGTTTCCATTTCAGTAATTGAAGAGGGATAACGAAGCTTCTGTGTTCAGGCTGATAAGGAAGTCGTGACGAGGGGGCGTCACAAAGAGCTGTTTGCGAGTAACTAGATCACCAGAGCTTCCGCATTTTTGCTGTCATCCTTGTGATCACGTTAATTGCTTCGAATTCTTACGGTTTGTGTGATCAAACTCATTACAACCGGAGAATCTTTGATGGCGTGATCCGTTTCTAAGGCGCGGCTCCTTTGCACACTTTGATCTTAACATACTGCAGAGTTGGACAGAGGCTTAATTATTGTGATTAGTAGTTCTCGTTTCTTGAAACAGCTGTTTCACCAGGAACCGCTGTAGCTTCAAGGGTATTTTCTGAGTGTAGCAGGCTTGTCACCTAATCCCTTTGAAGGAGCAACTGTTCCATGCCATCACTTCACCCAAGAAGTTGCAGTCATGAAACATATGCAGATAAATGCCATCATGCAATGTCAAATTTTGGATTGTTTTAGATGGTTTTGAGTTGACCCTCGTATTACCGTTCAGGTCAAGGAAAGGGTACTTTTAGGAGCGTCCCCGTAGGGAGGGAAGACGATGTTTTGGAGTCATAGGCATGTACGAGCGGCCCCGCCTGGTATAAGGGCACAGATTAGAAATGCCTACGAGCGGCCCCGCTCGAGCGAAGGCCCGCAGGCCAGTTGAATCCAGTGATTGGAAGGAATCCGAGCGAAGATGGAACCCGAAGTAGCCTTGTTAACGAAAAGTTCGCGTGGAAACCGAGATATGATGTTGGTAAACGGTTACCCTAGCCAAGTGTGCCCAAATCGTTTCTAATACGTACCAGCCCCGATCGAATAACTGAGAAGTACCTACTTGGGTCGGGAGTACTGTGACTGTGATTGTCTATTTGCATGTTTTGACAGTATTCATTTTAGAGCAATCAATTATACGCATGAAAAAAGTTTCGAGTTGGTGCTATTTCATTTCCATTTTTCCGTGGGGCCGCTCGTACATATACGCCTAGACCGACCGGGGCCGCAGGTACAAGTGCTCCCACACTGAGTGCACCCCAACTTGCCCGCGGGGCCGCTCATGCCGTCAACCCTAGGAAATCACACCCCAGATCATACACCAATCTGCATGGAAGCACCACATACTGCACAATGAACAGTACAGAATTCAATGGCCAGAAAGAACAGAAAGAAATGAGTTGAAGTGAGAAACCACGATACCCCAGGTTCCTGTCAAACGGAGCTGATACACGTGTGGTAGTCGTTAGGAAACGAACGATTCCTAATTCGTAGGCTTTGTACCAAACGCCATTTCCACCGACTATCCAACTGTTTTGCCACACCATAGAAGAAAAAAAGGTGCTAAAAAAAAATGGATGTGCTACAGATCTTTGCGTTTCCTGCAAAATTCACTCAAGTGGATATAGCATTTTTTGCGATCCAACCTCCTCAATTTTCAGAGATTGTTTTGTATCAGACGAATTATTTTGCACAAGTTTATACCGGAAATTGACTTGGATTTCAAAGGTGTTGATCAAATGACGAGCACCAGTCATGAGAATACTCGATGTAATTGAGTATTCAAATTTTGAATTTATATGAAACGATGGTATTGCAATTTCCTTTCTTTAGATGGCAAACTTCCCGACAACAAAACATCATAGCAAGTCACTGATCAGTACGAGTTCTATTCAGATGGCGAAAATTTGCAATAGAGAGGTTAGAAAAATCTTAGAATTAACGAATAAACTCAACGCTCCCAAAATTGCAACCATGCTAACACTTGGTTAGACTAAAATGGATGGAGACTAAAACTATTTCAACTATTAACTATTGAAATATTACATCGAACTTCAGAATATGCTGAGCTTACTTCAAATCAAACACAGAGCAAATAACAAGAAATCCAAAGGAGAATGGAACTAAGGATGACAAATCTATTTAGAATCATTAGCCCTAACACATACAATTATAATTTTCTTAAATACATTCATTCCTATCGAGTCGGTGGGCAACTCTTAGGTTTCAAGTATTATTAAACTTCGAATAAAGCTCAAGTCGTTTTTTTTTTTTTTTTTTTTTTTTTTTTTTTAAATGTTGGGGTTTGAAGAGGTGGAATACTTGTATTTTATTTTGGATTCCTTTTTGATGAGATCACCTTTAACGATCATGATCAAAATGAGATTGTATACGTAAAAAAAGCCGAACGTAATCAACAAATCTCCAAGAGCACCTATATGAACGTATAACACATTTCCACGTTTCATAAATAACGGCATTAGAGAAGAGAGCTCAACATCGAAGAGTAAACATTTTGAAATGATTCCAGCTACTGTAAATATTGGGAGGCACCGTTTACAAAAGAGTTCTCCTGAATGCTCTACCATTATCCTCAAGAAAATCATCGGTTGTAGTAATCTTAATATAATTCCGAAATTCATAGGGATCGGTGTCTGAAACGAGTAGGCATGGGAATAATGAGAATTAGCTGTTATTACAACCCGTTCGTGGAGTATTGTAGCTCCTCTGGCCAGCCTTCCCGCGGCCATCCCGAAATATTTTCCTTGAGGATCATTGTCAAGACGCGGCCTAGAGGGTCGGTGGGATCGAGGTTCTATTTTCCAACGACGGTCGCGTGACGTCGGTTCGGTCCTAACAGAAATAAACTTGTCTTGGGCAGACGGTAAAACGCTCGTGATATCATTTCTCGGCCGTTCTACTATTTTTATTCATCGCCCGCTTCCTAGGGAAGGCCCTGTCCGTTGCTTACCGAGAGAAAATGGGATCTACCACCCTTTCACTGGACCAAGCACCATTGGAAAATATTCGTTCCGTTAAATAAACATGTTGGTAAGAAATGCATGCATTACAGTGACATCCCTAGGTCCAGTATTTCAAATATACATACAGACATTTTTTTAAACTATACCAAATTAATAATCGAACAAAAAATAGGGAAATCGGCCAAGATTTGTAGCAGATATGAGCAGCGTTCGAATGGATCGACCATTTCACTCTCCATCTTCATTCCCGATAGCAAATTCAAAATCTCCGAGATTTACTGCACATAAGAGCCTCTTATTAAGAGTTTTCTTAGACGAAAATAGGGTTTTTTTTTTAGTTTTTTCTTAATCGATATGAAAATGTGCCGAAATACAGGGTCCGACAAAAAATCTCCCGGTTTGAGCAAGCCACCGCGTGAGTTGTAGTGGTGGTAGAGATGTGGAGGGGGTATTGTTCCGTAGGAGGGGGTATAGTATGCCGATACGTGCCATTTTCAGCAAAAGATTCCCCCATATGCTGTCTTCATTTCTTCTGATGAAGCCCACTTCCACTTGTGTGGAACTGTTAACTGAATTTCAGCTAATGGGCTGCAGAAAATCCTAGGGAACTCCACCAACAACCACTATACAGCCCAAAAGTCATAGTTTGGTGCGCCGTTGCGGAATTTGGTGTGTGGGGACCGTACTTTTTCGAAGAAGATGGAGAAACAGTAACGGTCAACGCCGATCGCTATTGTCACATGATAAAGACCATTCTCCGACCCAAGATCAACCAGTTTGTTTTAGACCATGAGGAAGAAGAAGTTTGGTTCCAATAGGATGGAGCCACAGCTCACACTTCTGGACGGTCCATGGAAATGTTAAGAGAGTTGTTCTCCGGACGTCTTGTTTTTTCAAGAGGAGACATTTCCTGGCCCCCCAAGGTCACCCGACTTATCACCTTGTGATTTCTTTCTTTGGGGCTACCTAAAGGGTAAAGTGTACTAACCCAGAACTGAGCAAGATCTAAAAGATGCCATTAGGCAGGAAGTGGCAGCCATTCCAAGGGAAGTTACACGAAGAACTATGGACAACTTCAGGGAAAGACTTCGTGAATGTCTCAACAATGGGGGACATCATTCACCGGACATAATTTTCAAACCCAAGTAAAGTGTACTAAGTGTTGTAAAATAGCATCATATGGACTATTAACTAATATAAGTGCTTGTTCTGTATTTTTTTTCCAAATGCTTATTGAAATCAGGGAGGTTTTTTTTTGCCGTACTTTTAAATAGTACAGCAACATGTCGATTGAACAAAAAAAGAATGATATGAATCGGTCAAGAATTCTCGCTTGAGCAGGAAGTCAAGGGTTGGGCTGTTATCCCCTCCTTTCGTCAGAGCAAAATTTCCTAGGTTTTTTCCCAACAAGATCAAAATTGGAATCTAGTAACATAAGAATCATGAGATCAGTTGAGAATTATGGATACGTTTTTATCGGTTCCTCTCCTCTGAAGCAAAATTTGAAATTTCGGAGGTTAGTTGCACAATTCCAATGAAATTGGGATCGAACCAAAACAGAATCACGAAAATCAGTTGAGAATTGCAGGGGGCGGCGACAAAAGCTCACACACACCTATAGTTTTTCCATGGATCCGGTCCCAGAATGGCCCGAAACGGATTTGTATTCAGTTATTTTCTTCCCATGTTTGGGTACAATGACAATTTTGGATTTTTAGATTTATTTCGTGGGACGTTTACAATCAACTATCCGTCCGTCCGCCGATCGATTTCTCCCAAACTGAAAAAAAAAAAGCTGAAATTTTCCCCAAAGATTTTGGATGTAAGCTTGAAGCTTCTCCTTGTTGTTTCAAAGTTTTGAATCCCTTCAAAAAAATTGAAGATGAATTTGACTTTTTGAAGACGAGGTGACTATCCACAGTGTTGAAAGACATTTACAGCTGATTTCGAATATGCTGTCAACATTCGCGTTATTTTGGTTTATTATTGTTTTAATGTAACAGTAAAAGTTGAAAGTTTGAATTCTAGAATGAATGTAAGAAATCGCGTTCTTCTTTGTTTTAAAGGTTTTTACTAGTAAGATTTGATCAACTCAAATAAGAACGAACCATACTCAACTCAGATAAAGAATTTTCGGGATGTCCACTTACTTCATGTGATATTCTGAACTTTTTAGTAGGTACCACAACAATTATTGTATACGCGTGCAGAACACGATTTTAGTATTCTCGCAAGTATTTTAAAACTAATCAAAAATGTAACAAGCCCTCCATTTAAAAAGATGTTTCACTAACTCGAGAGATTTCGAATATCATAAAAAGTGATTTCCAAACTGTACCCATAAACAAATAATTCATAAAATTCATTCTTCAGCTTCATTAGATTCTTTAAATTAAACCGTCTCTTAAAAAATTGACTACCACATACGTTTCGTACTACAATTTGTCATAGATTCAACTGTTATAATAATTCCAATAATTGTACCAAAATCTAGAATTACCGACATGATTCAAAATTCCAACATTTTCCCACCTTTTTCCGATTGGTAGACACCCTGATTTTATAATGGTCATGCTTAGTAAACAAAAATGATCAAATTATAAGGAAACTCGAGGGAAATCACGATGGACTCATTTTTTATCAAACACTAGATTGTGTGTCCCTAGACGCTCCTATAGATCTGACAGTTGCGGAATCTACAACACAGGTAGGCCACTCACGAATCTGAAGAAGTTCTGTACGACCTGCTACATTGTTCAACGATTCCGGTTTAAGAGGTGAGTAGCTCTAAGAGGATTTATCCACAAACAAAAATTTGAAACAGGATGTAAGTGCAGCAATCGTCAGCAAATAGAAAACCGTAGGGAAGGATTACGAGCTAATAAAGGAAACCTAATTTTCTGGGAGGATCAAAAGATACGAATAAATCTCCATCCATCAACATCTTGATGAGCTGAAGTTCTCCTGCACGCCCCAGGCACCGGACGGGAAATCCAATTTTCAGAGGCCAGTCACAGTTGCGAAGGACGGCCTTTAATCAGGCAACTTTTCGGTTCGGTACCCTAAACGCGTTACGTTAGTCTTCGAAGAAGAGATTTGGAGTGTTGGGAGCAGGTAGGTTCGCTTCTACCGAAAGAGATAACCCTCAAGCCATCCATCTTCCCCGGTGTTAGTAAAAACCACTCGAGTTTCACTTTAACTAGCAAACCGTAACAAATTTGGGTGAGGCTTAAATAAAGTACCGTTGAATAAACTGTAGTTTGAATATCTGGAGCGAGCGAGGTTCCACACAAATATACAAATCCGTACCTCATTATTATTCATTTTGGATGGCATCCAACCATGTACTTTGTAACTCATGAAGAGCAAAATAAATTCTGTCATCGCTGTTAAGACTAACTGTATGCCAGTGCATAGCTGTATAAATGTGTCATCCCTGAATCATCAAATTTTTGTTGTTGCAGGTCGAAATGGTCTTCATGAAACATTCAAGATGTGAAAGACACCAGACTTAAGTTAATCTGACGAGTAAGCACATAGCTCAGCGTTCGCCCAATCCTATATATCAATGGAGTGGATTTAACATGGTTGTATTCAAGGAGCTAAGAATGAGAAAGAAGAACGCGAAATGGTTAGGCTTATTCCTGGTTAAGCAATATAAACGGATTAAATAACGCTAGATACAAGATCCAACATGTAGTTTAATTCCATTTCATGTCTCAAAGATCGGTACGCATGAAAACCTACCAATTTGCGAAAACAGACCTACTCAGTTATTGAAAATTAACAGTTCATCACACTATTGCAGCTGAGAAACTTGAGTGTGCAGACGCCCACCTCTTAACTGAGCAATGCTTGCAGTACAATTGGTGCGACATGATGAGAAACATTCCAAACTTGTGATGCACGGAAATGCTCAATCCAAACTTATTTATCAAGTCCTGAACTTGAGTCTCATTGCACATTAAACATCACAATTTTTGGGTAGTTGTTATACAATGTAGACCAAGACATGAAATCCCCATCATGAATCTATAAGTCAGAGTACAGAAGTCAGCTATAGAGAGAAGAAAGGCTTCTGACGTCAAGCTCTGAACGGGGCGTTGACAAAATGCTTCAATCCATCATAATTTTTGTCACTCACTTCATAATATCGAATGACAGCTCTCTGGGTCTTTTGCACGAAGTCTCACCCCATTTTATTTTTAGCTCTTGAGAAGTGCTTATATGTGTCAGAAGCTGTAGCATCGTTCCCGCAGTCAAACAACATATTACCAGAATAATGCTCAGTGACATAGCATCACAAATACTATCAAGTTGCCACTTCTAAGGTTGCAACGCTGTACCTTGCAAATCAGTTGGTTCAAGCGTACACAAAATGAAACAGGATTTGTTCTACAAGAGATTCTACCGAACCCGAATCGTGATGCACTTCAACGATTGTGCGTTATTGTTAGCACCAAAAACAAAAACTCGAAGTAAAAACCACTCACCAAATGAGAATTCTTAAAGATGAACAACTTCTTACCTGAAACAAAAGATATGAGCATATAGTTTTATATAGGAGTGGATAAGGATTTATAACACTAATAAAATACAATAGAGATTATTTTGAACACTCATTATAATCATCTGATTAATGAGTACGAGAATTAATTGTTTCCCCCTAGCTGTGATTGTACGTAATTACCGTTGCTAAGAAAACCTTGACATTACATGATGATGAGAGAAAAAGAGCACATCGTTGTTTCACTTTCTCCAGTTCCTTCACCAATAGATTGAGGATAATAAAGTGAATCAGTGGTTGTCGTGGAATCAAAGAAAAAACGTCTGCCAAGTGGGTGTGGCACATAGCTTCCTCGTATGCGTAACATGACTGTATAGATCATTGAATATTATTATTGACTAAAGAACTTCGTTCAATCAAGCTCGAGGCTAAAACTTTATTTTCTCTTTATTACTCACGAGGACCATCTTTACATCAATCCCTGAAAATTTCATCGAAATCAGTCATGAACTCTCGGAGTTATGCGCATAACAAGGATTTCACGTTTGCGCATGCGCAGAGGCTAATATTGATCCGGGGGTCATGAAACTTATAGGGGATCATCTACACATCAAACCGAACAATCCCTGAAAATTTCATCGAAATCGGTCAAGAACTCCCGGAATTATACTTGTAGCAAGGATTTCACGTTTGCGCATGCGCAGAGGCTACTATTGATCCGGGGGTCATGAAACTCATAGGGGACCATCTACACATCAAACCGAAAAATCCCTGAAAATTTCATCGAAATCGGTCAAGAACTCCCGGAGTTATGCGCGTAACAAGGATTTCACGTTTGCACAGAGGCTACTATTGATCCGGGGGTCATGAAACCTACAGGGGACCATCTACACCCCAAAACGCACAATCCCTGAAAATTTCATCAAAATCGGACTATAACTTCGTGTAGTTTTGCCCGTAACAAGGATTTGCTGACAGACACACAGACAGACACGGAACCAAAATTGTTCACAAAGGTCTAAAACGCAAAATGCGAGTGGAACTTTTGATTTTGGAGACAACAAAATTTTCACATTCCGAAAGTGAAAACAATGCTTCCGCTACCTTGGTAGACTCGGAAGCAATATTCTTCGACAGCATAAGCAATAGGAAGATTAAATAACACAGTTTTCTGATTCCATGAAAGCAAACATTACGCGAATGGGTCCCTAATCAAACTGCACGTTCCGTTCGCTGGCCCATGACTCTCACAACTGGCGCCATACTTCATCGGTTCTTAAGGCGTTTTGCATCATTCACTCAGCAAATTTCGAAATAAACATCCTAGAGCACAAGCTGTAAATATACTCGTAAATTACAGGGCTTATTAAGTTTTTGTACGAATATTTCTAAAATTCTTCTTGTGTTATTGATTGTTAGTGTTTGTGCTGAGATAATTCTTCTTCCTATTGTTATAGGTCCGGAGGAAGGTTTTAAATCGGAAGCTGGGAGAAGAGGACTTCCGAATCACCTATAACATTAATCCCGATACCTTGACACTTGATAGAATAATGGCCTGATAATTACTTCACTTCACGTCAAGATAAACTGTTATTAGCAGAGGACGAGTGGTTTGGTCATGGACAATGTTTAATGAATATTTGGGAAACTGATCTAGCACGATCAAACAGCTGATATTAATCCAATTCTGGGGTCCGAAAGTTAATTTGAACTTCACGGTTGTGTTGAAGATATCTTTTATTTCTACAGCTAATCCCATTAGGAGCACCCTAAAAGGTGTAATCAAACAATTGAAATCAAATAAACTCACACGAAAAAAATACGCTCTCCCTTGATTATTAGTCAAGTGGATAATAAATTAAACTATTTAATGTTATAACCAGGATTTCATCGAAAGTGACGCCGAAATGTGGAATTAGTTAGCTACACACTCGGAGAAATCAGATTTTTTTTTCTTTTTTTTTAATTTCAGTTATTGGAATCTCTTGTCTCGAAACATATTGCAACATTTTTTCATCAATTACAACGGTTATTATTTAAAACAATTAATCAAGATGAGTATTAATCCAGCTGGTGTTTTTGATAGCACATTCGTCAGACACACAACAGGTGAAAATCCATTAATACCACGAGCGTTTTATTTAGGAAAGTTCAAAGTGAGGGACCCATCAGTATGATTGTTTGCTATCCAGGTCTTTTGAACTCGCTTCGAGAACTTCACCATCGAAGGTTTCTGTTCAACAAACAAATCCCAACTCCTGTCTCCTTTCATCCCATATAGCTTTCGCCGCAGTGCGTACAAATCGTATCGCATCCAGTTTCTCACTCCGTATCGAAGCAAGTCCCTTCCATTACCCCCACCTTGATCCCTCCCCGAAATAATAGATGCAGGCTCGGGGAAGGATTGGTCGGAGGGCTAAGCTAAAAGCTCGAACGCCGCACGCGGCCGTAGCAGCTCCGGGGGCAGCCCTTCTCATATGCCATTAACTTTCAAGCAGCTTTCAAGCGCTGAATGCGAAATCCCGGCGAGTTGATGGAAAACTACCTCCTGAAATAGGTAGCAGTTATGAAAAGGAGTGTGCCCTAGATTCGCTCTTAACTTCACGGAAGGGGTTGAATAAGGATATCAACGAAAGAGCTTCCAGTTTAGCAACATTTATGCAACAACTGCAATTTACTTGTAACACACAACTCACATCAGTAAAACCAATTTTGGGTAGAGTGGTACGGTGCTCCACAGATTTACGAATAACCCAAAAATCGGGGCAAGTTCGATGGTATTCACAAGTAATTCAAGGGAAAAAGCGATTTGCCTTGTAAATCTGAGCTAAACCGCAAGGATGTTTAGGAGAAATTCAACAGGAAATGTTTTCAGAATCGAAACTATGTGGTTTCATCAATGGTTTGTCAATACTCAAAACTGCCAAGCCCTCAAACTCATGAATATAAGGAATTATCGCAATAACTGCATTATCCTCCAATTTAGACCAATTACAAAAACAACCTTCGGAAATAAATATATGGTTTAAGTCCATCTCTTCTAGTGAACATAGAGAGTTACATAGCAATTTCAATGTTATTTAGATGTTTGTGTAGGAAGTCATAGCCAATATCTATTTAGCTGATATGCTTTTGAAAGGCAACAAAAAGAAGGAGAAATACATCACCAATCTGACCCACCCAAATCAATAGTCACCGCAAAAAGAGTTACAGGGGCAACCGCGAAAAAACGTACCGAAGAATCGGTTGTCTCGGACGGAAGAAGCAAGACATGGGAAGCAATTGAAGCGTGTAAAGAAGGAAGAATACCGAACGCCCTAGGCGGGAGCCCGCGAGACCTTTCAGAATTACATCAACCGAAAGGAGTCGTTCAGAGTTATCCAAGAAGGCGCGACATAAAGGATATTGGATGATTTGAAGTGAGGAAAACACCCAAGGGTAGGACAAAGACTCTCCTTCTCACCACGAACATCAAGGAGAAGACGATATGAAGAAATTTCATTTTCTTTTTAATCGGTCATTTGCCCAAAACATTTCTATTTGAGTTGAAAAATTTGCAGCCGGAATTGGGGTGCTAACTTGGAATTCCACACCAGACAAGAGAAAGATGCTCATTGCAATGTACTACCAGTAGTTAAGTCTGCGATAAACGTACAACTAAAATCGTTTTAAAAACAGGATATTTTGTTTAGCAGACAGCAACTTCCGAAACTTGTAACGGATAAGTAGTCAAGTGAAGCCTACAATTAGTGGAAATGTCAAGTTCTTAGAAAGAAAATGAAAGTTACGTCGTACCCTTAGGTATTGTTGCAAGGGGCGTAGATTCAGCGATACCGTCAGTACTCCTGACAAAAAGAAGAAGAAAGGGTAAGCAGGTAAACAACGAATAAAATCTAAACACTTGAATTTCTGCTCAGTCTGATGGACTCGATAAGTCAGTTTAATCGATTTTTCACCGCAGGTTCGTCAGAAATCGATGACTACTTTGTCCGAATCGACACAAACGACCATTCGATAAAGGTGATGTGGCAGCTTCGGTTAAAGCAGATGGTTTGACAGAGGGTTTGAGGTATGCGCCTCCGTTGCGGTGATGAAATGTCATTAGTTGAGACTGGAATTAGAAATATTTGCATTTGTGTTCTTCAGTAAGTATACCATAGGGATTCGACATTCTGGATCTTGTCCACCCCTATCTGGTTCGAAATTTCAAATTTAAATTTTCATATTCTTGCATATTAGGAATTTTTGGAAAATCTGTTTTTTTTCTCAAAATGTGCATATTAGAAGCATATTTTTCAAAAATGCTTGAAAATGAGGAAAATAAGCATCTTTTTCACAAAAGGTTTCCATTTTTGAAGCATGAGCCCATGCCCTATGTCGTGGCTACCAATTTTTGTTCGAAAGTGTTGGTTGAAGTTCAGGTGGCCAAGCTCAGGTAAATGGTTCCCATTATAATTGCGAACGGCACGTCTAGAGACAACGACCTAAAGAGACCAGGATAACACTCAATGATTTAACGCTTAACTTTCACCAGATGACTCTGTCAACCTCGGCAAAATTCACAAGAGAGCGATTTCCACTTCGCCAACATCTTCATATCGTCTCTGTCGACGAAGAACGGTAAGTTTCAGCGTTGAAGGCTCTTCTCTTAGACGTAAGACGGTTTCTAATACCTGAGCATCTTGATTGTTCAATTTAATGAAGTTAATTTTGATTAGACTGATTATAATTAAAACCAACGCAATACCTACTTTGATTGACCACATCTACCGTACCCATACACGACAGATTTAATGATTTTCTGAACAATGATGGATGATTTGCATATTTTTGAGAAATTTTGGTGGTCTTTTGCTTATACAGGGTGGGACAGCATAACTTCCTTCTTTTAAAACTTAATAAAACGCATTGTATGAATCAGAACATTTTTATTCGTTTTTTATAATATAGGCACATACATAAAGTTTTGTTTTACACAGTTTTGAAGATCAAATCAGGTAGGTGATGTCCCCCATTCTCCATACACTGAGTAAACCGATTTCTGGCGTTTGTCATGACTCCAGCCAGCATAGCAGGTGTTATGTTGGCAATTTCTTCTTGGATGTTGGTCTTCAAATCTTGTAGGGTTCTTGGACGGTTCACATAAACACGGGATTTCAAAAAACCCCATAGAAAAAAATCACAAGGGGACAGATCGGGAGAGCGTGCCGGCCATTCCAAATCGCCTCTAATTGAGATAAGGCGCTCTGGAAAGTGTTCCCTCAAAACAGCCATCGATGCTCTTGAAGTGTGCTGTTGCACCGTCTTGTTGGAACCAAATGTCCCCTAAGTCCATCGATGACTGTTTTGAGGGAACACTTCCCAGAGCGCCTTATCTCAATTAGGGGCGATTTGGAGTGGCGGCCCGTGTTTATGTGAACCGTCCAAGGACCCTACAAGATTTGAAGACCAACATCCAGGAAGAAATTGCCAACATAACGCCTGCTATGCTGGCTGGAGTCATGACAAACGCCAGAAATCGGTTTACTCAGTGTTTGGAGAATGGGGGACGTCACCTACCTGATTTGATCTTCAAAACTGGGTAAAACAAAACTTCATGTATGTGCCTATATTATAAAAAACTGATAAAATTTTCTGATTCATACAATGCGTTTTATTAAGTTTAAAAAAAGGAAGTTATGCTGCCACACCCTGTATTTCTACTTCTTGTTGCATATTTTGGGCGATTTTTTTGCATATGATTTTGGGCTCTATTCATTAGATAGGCCGTTGTGTCAGTATTTCCTCTCTACTTGACGATTCGGTGTGGTGTGCGTTGCTAGAAACTGCTTTACATTTCTACGTTTGTTGATGTGAATATTGTGCTTAGGTCAGTTAGTAGGATACTTGCGAAATGAGGATGAATTTGAGTGTGTAGTACCCTCCACTCCAGGGCTCCACTGTGGCTAACAATCTTTGAGGCAGATGACACTCGTGAGTGATCCTCTATAAACCACATCAAAGCATCTACGAACACCATTCAGAGGATGTAATAATAATATGATGAAGTAACACAAGCCCGGCTTGTGTAGGTACCAAGTTAGACAGTAGCTCGATGTAGTTGTTTGACGAAATGGATCACCCAACAAAGAAAACTCACAAAAGGTCTCGGGAAGCTAAGTCGGAGGCGTCATTCAAACACGTTGCTGGAAGGAGGCGGGTGTTATGATCCATCGCTCCCTCAGTTTCCATCCGCCGGCCTCAACAGTTTTTTCCTTAGATTGATGAGCCCCAAGAAAAGTACCGATATTCACTCACGTGGACGATCTCGTCATTTGTCATGTTCTTCCACCCGGAGCCGGACATAAATCTTGGCTTTTATTTTTCCTGACGCGAGGCGAGCTATTTTCCCGGCATAAATATTGAGTTCGATTCAACGCTATCTGGTAGGTTCTTTTTTTTCGAGATTACCGGCTTCCTCAACAAACCCTTCGCACCTTTCGTCTGAAGATGAAACCCTTCGCACAAAGCATCACATAGATCACCCACCTCAGCTTGATTCACACTTCAACTTCTTGGATGACCTTTTCAATGGGATACAAAAGGATTTCAACCCAGTACACAAAGCTTAAAAGACAAGTTGTTGTATAAGGCATTGAGAGCTAATGGCAAGCTTTTTGGTCTTGTGCCTAACACAGAAAAGTCTATGAACTCACAATGTCTTCTAAATCGAGGAAAACATCAAGGATGAATACTACTTGGTAGAGATCGTCTTCAATTCAATACAACACACATTTGAGAATATCTTCTATAGGTAATCAGCCTACCACTACTATTCAAACAAAACGAATAATTAGCAAAGAACTATTTTTAGGTTGGTTCCCTCACAACCTCGTAAATTGGCATGTTTTGCAAATTCTAGCATACAAATTGATTGTATCATCAATTTGAGTACATCAAACTTCATGGGAAACCGGACCATTACGGGCACAGCCGACTCTTGAAAAATTGATGAAAATAGGATAGAAATTAATTCGAAAAACTTCATCAATATCGAGAAAGTGAACATTTAGTCATAAAAGATCAATTTAGACTCGCAAGATCAAATTTTCAAGTTCAGAAAGTTATAAAACATGAAATGAAATAAGAATTTTCAATTAACACAAAAATAGCAATAATAAATTGAAATGAACTTTGGCATGAAAATAATTTCTATCACCCCCTTTGTCTTTAACTCAAATTTCAAGATAAAAGGAAACCAAAATGAAGTAATAAAAAAAACACATTAGAGCAGAACGTCCGGAACTCAAACCAAAACTTTGAACAGTTTTATCACGCGATAATTCATGTCATGATAACTAAGAAAGAAATGTTTCAAACGTTGACTTAGAGCGCTAAAACTAGAAGACCCAGAACTCTCTGATGTAATTGGCTCCTTAATTTTCCGCCTTTTTCACCGACCTACAAGAAACAAGAGCAACAGGGAAAGCCTGTTGAAGGCGCGATAATCGATCCACAGTCACGAACGAGGGGAATTCCTGTAGGGAAGTCTTTGACAAGAATCAATTAGCCCATTGCTTTTAAAGCCCACCTTCCGAAAGCTAGTTAGTGAAGGTAGCAGATTCATAAATCAATATGATCATAAATCAAAACCGGTTATGGGTTATAACGTATAGAATCGAGAAGAATTTTGCTTTAGTTGTTAGAAAATACTCCAACATAACGGAATTAGTGTTTTGTATTTGGCAGGCCCTGGTTTTCGAGAAAGTAGTAAGAGTAATTATTGTCACGCTAATACTACCTGAAGGTAAAGAAATAAAACTTACGTTATCTGTCAGTACATGTCCTACTGACAATTGTCCAATTCGTGGTGTAGGGAAAATGGACTCTGAATTTCGAAAAATTTACTGTAGTTTTCTAGGGGTAACGTAAGAAAGCTGAAAAAAACTAAGGAGCTAAATCGGATTTTATATACGGTTTCCAGAAATCTACGCCATCTACGGTATTACCCTGAAATAATAATTTTTTCATACGCAGTAGCTACAAGTGACACTATCTCCTTGAAATTGATATGAGAATATCAGATGGTTTCTATTTTGACTATCCTGAAAATTTGAGCGGGGTCTGACCACTGGAACCAGGGAAATGATGCTTGGTGCACTGAATGTTGCTGTAACGTATTGATTATAAAGCAATGGCACTCACACGGAACCATCGACAGCCTAACCCGCACGTTCTCTCCCAATTTCATCAAAAGCAGATGAAAACTGTAGATATTAAACTTTTTACTAGGTTTTGCTGACAAAAGACAGACACACAGACACAAAACGAAAGTTTTTCCGAATGGTCTAGAACGTCAAATCTGACGGCAAAATTGTTATCTCGCGAAGGCGTAAACAAAGCCGCTACATACATGTAGACTTGAGAACGAAAAGAGTACCTATCATTAGATACGATTACTCGAATTTTGATAATAGGGCGTGTGGACACATGAACAATCAGACACACAGAGAGAGAGAGAGAGAAAGAGAGAGAGAAATTGAGAAAAAGAAAGAGAGACACTTTTTGGAAAATTAAACTCCCCTCAAAGGCAGAGGGAGAACATCATTAAATAAAATCGAAGAAACTAAATAAAACATTAGTGAGGAGGAGTTGAGGATGAAGGAGGAAGAAGAGAAGGATGAAAGAATGTACCGCAATGAAATACCACCAATCCAAGTAGTGATGGCAAAATTTTTCAACTTATCGATTAATAGGTTTTCCGATACGATATATCGAATGGAACATATCGGTGTTAAAATATCGATACCGATATATCGTAACAAAAATAACGATGTTTCCTATATATCGTTGCCATCCCGAGCTTTGCCTACCTACTGCAATGCACTTGGGAAAATTACCGATACAAGAAAACACTTATCTTTTAAATTAAGCATACAAAATATAGGTTATTACGTTTTTAATACTATCCCCCGATCCACTGATAATTCGGACCAAAAATATCGATTGTGCCGATATATCGGTGTTAAAATATCGATACCAATACATCGATATAGCGTACCAAAAATATGGATGTTTTCGATATATCGTTGCCATCAATAAATCCAAGAAAGAACCCCAAAGGACGCGGGTGGTGACCACGAAGCACTCCTTCCGAGATGACAAACTCGAGAAGCTCCGAGACAGAAACACACATGCTCGCGCGCGCGAGACGAAAGTTGTTTAAAATGGTCTGAAACGCAAAATGGAAGTGGACATTTTTTCCTTGGAATTAACAAATAGTCTCATCTCCCTTCATTTTCAATTTACTCGGGAGCATAATTGGCTCGGAAGGTTACAGTACTGCAACCCCACATTTGAATCCGGTCGCTAACAATACCTAATTCCGCTCCTTTGATGTCCACGACGATCGGCAACAGGCGGACAAACAAGACGGACAGAAGGGGACGAACCAATTTGTCCTTTCCCCGGGAAAACACGTTGTTGTGCGAGGTCATTAGCTTTTTCTCTCTGATGCCTTCTGTGACCTTTCGCTCCGCGGCAACGATCGGCCAACTAGAACTTCATCCCCATTTCTCCGGGAAACTTCATATTGGTTCCCCGGCAACATACTAACTCAATAGTCTGGCTTAAGGCCATGTTTTACGTTTACTGTTGATCGGTTGGCCTTCTACCGTTATTGGTCTACGGGTTCCTTTTATTAAAGGGAAATCAATCTTTTTATCCTCTTTTTGAGAAAGGTCTTTCGTAATTGTAGACGAGAAGGAGTTAGGTGGAGGAATGTTTCGCCTGTCTCTTCCGCTTAATTGGGATATGTTGTAGAATCTTGTATTAACCGGCCAGTGCAAGTCGAATGCCACATAAGAGTGGCCCTTCAAGAATTAACCAGAACCCAGGTAAGTATTTGTGCGTGGTGAGAGAGGAGGAAGAGAGGATGAATTCACAGGTTTTGCAGACATTATCTCTCTCTCCAGACCAGTAAAGGACGACGGAACCTCACAAATTTATAGAAACAGTTAAAAAGGAGCACAGATATATTATGAATAAGTCACCAGACCAGCAACAAACGCTACACCAATACCGCCCGTTATCCAAATGGGAGAAATACACTACAGATATGACAACAGGACCATGAAGAATTCCAAGGAGAGTGGAAAATATCATATATTCTCGATTTTGAATGGTATCTTATCAAGATTTTTTGCGCCGATCATTCTATTGGAAGAAAAAACAGAACTTCTTTGCTTTGTTTTAATGCAAGTGCTTTTGGTAAATACTTTACCCCCTTCTTCAGGCTCTGCAATTTATCAAACACTCGCTCTCAAAAGCTTACACATAAAATGAGGAAAAAAGTCCGAATCTTTTATCTATTTCCACATAGTTTTTTATTGTGACGCTCTGGAACTCAATGTTCCAATTCGCTGGGACCTAAAAATCAGGGTGACATTTTAGCACAGGAAAATCAAGTCTGTAATCCACTAAACCTTATTTTTTCCATAAAGCTACTGTGAAACAGCACCTATGTCACCAGACTTCTGAGGGTACCTGGATTCACGATTCCTAATTCCTAAAACACCTTGGACTTCAGCTGGAAAATACTGTAGATAATAGTTTATTGCATCGAACTAAGAATGATTTGGTTGAAATTCAACTAGAGTCAATGAAGAAAGCAAAATTTCGATTTTAAAATGTGCAATCTCAAGTTTAAAAAGCTGCAAATTATTACTCAACGGTTTAATAATTTAGTATCAGTCAGCTCTCCAATTCGGATCAATGGAATGCAGATGATTTTAGTAGTATAGTATCCACCAAGCTCAGGGGCTGTCGCCAGAGCCAGTCTTGTATCCTCCCTCGTTCATCCTCGTGTTAAAGTATCCTTCGGATGTTTTCGATGTCTTCGGATGACCATGATGCAACTTGAATGGTCTCATTCAATTCATAGAACTAATTTCTATCTGACTCAAACAAAAGACTACCCTCTAACATTGAAAGTTTTTGAGATTTAAATTTTTCAACGTCGGTATAATAGTTAGGAAGAAAAACTTAGAACGATTTTATTTTCTTCGATTTATCGATTTTTGAAATCTACCTACCTTGAAACATGAACAAAAGTGATCTCGATCACAGTGGTACACTACTAATAATAATAAACCAAAAAAAAAAACTCAATGATCAGTAAACATTACAGCTACCTATACGCTCTATTTGGCAGAAGATATTTTTCATAGCCAAGTATCAATGAGAATAGTGCAAGAGTACAGCTTTCCATAGAAATAGTAAAACCTATTTCGTAGGAAAGTACGTTTCAGGGGGAAAGGATAAACCAATTGAAAACAACGACACGCACGCAGACAAGTCCGCACCCACGAGAGAGCATTACCGTGTCGTGACACTGAACGCTTCGCAGGAGATAATTTAGTTTACTAAGCTGATCAGGGTAGAACGTGTAATTTTATTCACTCCTTAATGCCTCGGAGATGGTCCCTACCAAATTTCGAATAACGGGAGAGAGTATAAGTCACTCAGCTGCTCAGAATGGAACCCTAAATTTTCAACGCTTGATGCAGTTCTGGATATCGAATTTCAAATTTCCTACGGTGAAAAGGAGGGAATCTCGCTTAAGTGACGTTTCCCTCTAGCGTTTTCGAGCCGACAAATTGTCTTATTTGACAATGTACCATCGTCTTGAAAATGTCAAATCAGATGAATTTCCAAGCTTTTAAATTCAGGTTTTCATAGTGGACACCACTCAAGATATGTTCCTTAGGTAAACACACAAATGCTGTTAATTATAATAAAACACACAAAAAACTATCAACATCAGTGAGTTACGTAGTACTTGAATTCCAGACTAAGAAAGACACGATGTTATTTGTTAAGGTGAACCCAAGGAAGATGTATACGGTTGTGCAGTTAACTGATGGAGGCTGTATTTCAAATGAATGCGTACATGCTCAATGAACGAGTATGGAAATACATAATTCAATTCGTATTCGTCGTGAATTGAAACAGTGAACCAATAAAATAAATAAAGGTGTTGTTAAATAAAACCTTAGGGCGCTTCTGCAAAAGTTGAGGTTTCGCGAGTAGCCAACAGTATAACAAGATATGCTGCTTTGCCACTCCTTAGTTAGGAAAATGAAGTCATTTTGATAACTATGATGTGAAGTCTGTCAAGTTTGATAAGTGATAACTATATAGGGATCCCAACCAATATTAGGGGGGTCCCAGGAGGGCCAGTTAACAAGAGTGTAAGAGCCGGCTAAAACGAAGGAGAGAACTGACTCCAGATTCTGTTAACCAAAAACGGGAAAATTTTGTTTGGAGGGGAAGTGAAGAAAATTTAGAGTGGGGAATCGCGGGGAGCAGAGAGAGGGGATAGTAGAAACTAATCAGGGACGGGGTTACAACAACCCCAGGAAACCCCAGGGTGCTAGGGGGGAGACTACGGTGACTTGACCGTTTGCCAGAAAAAGGGTGGCTTGGGAAAAACCAACGCCGCAAAGCAGCTTGGGGAATTTGGAGTCCATTAAAGGCTTTAAATATTTTCACATAGGAACGGGGTTTTCAGAAATAGATATGGTTTCAGGATTAACGGACAATGAGCTAACCAAAAACAGCGCTTAACGCCACGGTACGGTCCCGTTACCTGTGGGCCTCGAATACGAGTCAAGTGTGTTTTCAAGAGGTAATGACCTAAATACTGACAAATTCTTCAAGATCTAAAACCATTTCAGATACATCTGAACATTATTGAAAAAACATTGAAATTGGGATATTATGAAAAATAAAATTGTATCTAAACAGAAACTCCATACAATGATTATTCATTTATTACATCGGAGCAGAACCATAAAAATCTTTCGGAACCTTGGATTAGATAACATAAAGAGATGTCACGGGTGGATTTGTTGGAATCCAGGGCATCCAGGGCTGACGTCTTTATTCTACTTCAATTAAGTTCATTATCTGTACTTTGGACGTCATTTACGGAAGAAGATACAGTAACTCGCCAGTTTACTACAGTGGGCTCCCCTGTCACCAACGGATATGGCCCTTGCCAAAAGAGGTAACGAAAAACTCAAGAAACACGCGGTCGTTAGGATTTAAACGCCCCCTTTATCTCCAGTCCGTTGTTTATTATTGTGTTCCATTTCCGAGCTCCATTTTTCAGCGTTAAATTTCCCCTTTACCTCTCGACACGCCTTTCGCGCGGAAAGTGAAAAACGAGGTGTCGAGAGATTTGTGATAGCACAAGGGACGGGAGGGATCTCCACCCCAACAGGGCCACTTCACTGTTGATATATACGAGATCCTGTCACTGGCAATCCAGGAGGTACAGGCGTGGGATCGGTGTCCTAATAAACAACAGTTATGAGTGCGGCATTCGTGAATGGCGAGGGCAAACACAACTGCAGTTCACTTTACAGACATTAAGGGCACTGACAGTTATCGCTCTACGACTAGAGAAGGGAGAACGAAACTCAGAAAGAGAACCGGCAAAACAAAAAGCTCAAACTCAGAATAAATCTAGCTTATACTGTGGTCGATAAAGCCCCCAATTAAGGTGTAGTCTCGGTAATCCAAACGTTTGCACTCTCAGCATCCGCCACAATCCGAACCGTCGCAATGGCATAAAACGAGAGAAAAAGGAGCTTCAAGCCGGGGATTATGTATATTAAAAAAAAGTGGCCTCGATAAGGGAAAAGGTAAAGTCAACGAATACACAGTTTGCAGAGGTGGGCTCGATTTTCTAAATAATATTGCCTATCTAGAAAACGTAACAACGCTTCTTCATGATACAAGTGTGGAAAAAAATGATCCTTGAACTACAGCTACTGATTACAACAAGGAGGTGATGGAATGGAGCCCCTTCCAATTGTCCCTTCCAAGGACTGAGGCGAAATGCCTGTAAGACCCAGGGGATAACTCTCAAGAAAAAAAAGCTTCAGGTTTATGCTCAGGGGTGGCAGGTTATGCTCTGGGCATTCAAAAAAGTAGGGGATGGCTGAATGGTGGAGAAAGAGTTGGACGGTTAATTACGTAATTATTAACCGGTAATATTTTTGAAATTATGAAATATGTTGCCTGTGGGAGCAGTGCTTGAAAAATGAGCGTCAGGATATTCAGTATCCGAGGGTTGTCGTAACCAGGCTCTGCTATAATACATCAAGGAAGTGATAGAATGGACTAGTTGCCCTCACAGAGGCTGAAGTTATAGGCCTGCAAGGCCCAGAGGACATCCCTGAAGCTAAAATGCTAAAAGTTTATGCTCAGCCTTAGGAGTTTCATGAAACGAGGACTGGGAATTATCCACATCCATCACTGGATGTTGTTGCAACTACAGCCATACGAAGTAGCTCGGAGTGATTCGCCTCAACTAGCTCCGTGAAAGCTACAAGTACAGAAAACAATGAGCTACTAGTTACAAAATATGCAGTTGGGCAGAAGCTATAAGCAGAATGTTGCTCTGGCGTTAAAATCCGTAGAACAACCTTTCGTACCCATGAAGAAGCTCTTAAAAAAACTGTTATTTCAACACCAGGTTAACCTCATTTCATGATATCTAAGTTTTTGTTTTATACCAGTGCATTCATTGCATTCACCGTTTCCAATAACAACCTTTCGTACCCATGAAGAAGCTCTTCAACAACGAACTGTTATTTCAACACCGGGTTAACCTCATGCCATTATACCTAACAGCTGTTTTTCTTAGCCTGACAACGAACTTACGAATGATTGGTTATTGTCACAACCTGTTAGGTTTCTCGTTTAGTTTGATGAGCCATTTTCCTAAGAATAATTCTATATGATAGTCATTACTGTATGGATTATGCCACAGAAATGTGGTACCGTTCATACAATGTTATCTCGTAATAAAAATTGTGAGAGAAGATAATTTCCGTTTAATCTCAATATGATCCTTTGTAAGAGTATTTACTTATCACTGTTTCATACTTATGTATTTCTACCATTGCACGCAAATTGCTCAAGTTTTCATTTAAAATACCTAAATCACAGACTCTGGAGAGTGTCCAATAGACACTATTAGTCCATAAACATATCCAATAGATCAATAAGAGTTAAATTATTTGTAATACTAACTGAAACATTGTTCGTAGAACCAATATGACAACAAGGAACAATAGCTATAAATGATGTGTAGGGTTTATGCCGGGCCCACTATGGTTATACAATCCAAACCCAATGTTACAAATAACTATTACCCGGAAAATCCTGTGATTTGAAACATTTACCCGGACACGAAACTCATCAATACAAGTTACTCCCGGGAGGACAAATTGAAATTCACGATATAACAACGAACTGAAAGCAAATATGTACTGTTATGAGGGAAACGATAACAGCGTAGCGTTGAAACCCACTGAGCCTACTAAACAACCGAGAACCCATTGGTAGGAGGAAGTGAATTGCATTTTACATTCAGATTTCTAACCCCCAACTTCTCCATTTTAGCTCGGGTGAACGGAAAACCAACACGATGAAAGCGATGTAATGATGTTACACGATCATTTAAGTAATTGATGTTTGACCTAACTATACGGTACATCCATTTCCCTAATATGAATCGAAACTTAAGAACAAGCACGTAGAACAGTAACTGTTGGTACCTCAAAAACTGCGTCATTTTCCGATTTTCAAAGAGCATCAACCAGAACTGCCAATTTTAATGTTGATTATCAACAGAGCTAAAAGCCCAGAGCAAAGATAATAAAGAATATTTGGCTAGGTTTTTATATGTACATATACATGTTTGTTCATTTTGAACGAATTTTCATTATTATCTACGTCGTTTTTTTATTTTTGAGAATATCAAAGCTATATAGTATTCTGAAAGTTGGATCTGTATCAACATTTGAGAAAGCACATTTGAGTTGTAAATATCTGTGATTTGAACTGGATCTACAACCAACAAACGTTGACAATGAAAAGCAAGAATGTAGAATGAGTACATCTGATTTGAAGAGATTTTCATTATTATCTACGTATTTTATTATTTTTGAGAAAGCACATTTGAGTTGTAAATATCTGTGATTTGAAGCTCTACAGCCAACTACTTTGACAACAAGCAAGAATGTAGAATGAGTACATCTGATTTGAGGTCGTTTTTGTGACATAGCTACTGTTTCCTGGGGGAATCTACGCTGGTGGGAAGTAAATTACATCAAAAATTGTTCAATCCTCGAAAGGAGCCACTAGATGAATTAGGTCATAACGAATCGATTTTTAAATCGTCTCATTGTTTGGAACTAATTAAGCGGTATACAAAAATCTTTGCGTGGGCATGATATCGGGCTCCAAACCAGGCCCCTCGTGGTATTCAAGTGAATGTCAATGTCATCAACTGTTTCTTATATCAGGCAAGTAAAAGGGTTCTTAAGGTGCGTTTACACTTCGCGAAATTCCCTCGCGAGGGATTCTCGCGAAACAAGTTTCGCGGCGTGTAGACGCTTCTAAAACCCGAATCACGCCTCTGCGAGGATCCCTTGCGAGACGCGGGAGCGAGCGGTCAGCGAGTCGGTCTCTGGCGCGCAACAAAGGAGTTTCGACCTTGTTGTTTCTTGAAGTGTAGACGTGTATATTTGTTTGTGCGAGGCAGGTGTATTGTCTTTATTCGATTATAATTTTGTAATCAGTGTGATGGCAATTCTTTCCTTCACAGGGATCGCTTCTCTCATGTGCGTGTCTACCCGTTCAATTTTGGGTCCAATAACTAACACAGATAATCGAAGTCAGTCGATTTCATTCGCGTGAAATTCAGTATCATGTCTTCAACCATCTCCATCTGCATGTCCTTTATTAATCTATTGCCATATTGCAACCGTTTGCGAAAGATTTCTCTGACCCACCAACGACGTCGGCGTTGTTGCTGACGTCCTTTCCTCTTTTTGACAATATGAGCTGCGACGATGAAAGCCAAAGCACTGGCTGCACTTGGAGGAAGAGGAACTATAGAAACACTCGCCATGGCCGCCTCGCGAGAACTGACGGCTCACCTCTGCCGTCGTGCCGCGCGCGTCTGTTTCACGGTTTGTTTCGTTGTGTAGTCTCGGGCGAGGGCTTCACCCATCAGTCTCGCGAGGAAAAGTGTAAACGCACCTTTAGAGTTGGCTCACATTTTAGGTTTCTAACCTGAAGACAATGTTGAAGTAGTTATTTCAATCTGAACGGCAAGTAGTTGAAGCAAGTACCCGCAAACCGCAGACTAGGGACAAATGGTTTAGCTCTGACTCCGTTTTTCCGGCCGAGCATTTCGTTTGCAGACTGTCAGAACGGGATTGAGCTCAACGAAAATCCACACATCTGAGACATAAGTGTGTTTAGACCAAAGAAATAGTAAAATTCCTGCATTCGGGATAACGATAGTAAAAGAGAGCTTCTTCAGGCCCTTGGAGAATCCCACCGAGAGACAAGAAATGGAAAAGATGTGTGTGGCTACTTGGTTCAACGGTTAACGAATCATCTTTTCGTGGTTAGTTACTCCTCGATATTGGGACTGAATCCAACGAGGTGCCTCTTTAATTCGAGAATAATCACCACGCCATTAATGCCGAGAGAAAAAAATCGCAATAAACTTTATTATGAAGCTAAAAACGTGATACATCCTCCCCTTATAACCAAAGGATGTATAAAATACTTGTTATCTTACAAGTAGTTTCAAGATTAATTGTAGACATATAGCAGGAACCTTCCTACCATCGAGGTCAAAAAATACATTGTGATCTTACAAGTACTAGTAAGATCAAGTGTAGTTTTCCTTCCCAGAAAATGAATTAATAATGAAAGATCATATTCAAACGAGGATTATCTTTCACATAGGTCAAGTACGTGTTCCTGGTGTGTACTCCATTTCAGCATGAAGCATTCTAGAGCGATGGGAGGGTAACAAGGGTCGGATCAAGTTGGTCGATTAGAAATTAATGAGACAACTTGCTTTCACAACAGGCGACATGGATGAACAAACATAATCAGTATTGATCAATAATTCCATCCGCACAACAGGAAGGTAGTTAAGCGTGACACACTTTCAGAAAGTCATTAAGTGGTAGCGATAAACTGGGTGAATCCCGGCGTAAGGAGCAGGGGATGATGTCAACACAGCATAGGGGGGAAGATAAACAACGCTCATGTCCAATATCACAAGAAACATCGTAATAAATAAAAAGTAAGCAATTTGGATGGGAAATACAACTCTGCGGTTATTGTAACATGATCAACATGAGCTACATAAAAAGTTAAAAACGCAGCAAATTATCACAGAAAGGCTTATTATTTCTTTGCCAAATACCTAGCCCTCCCATGCAGACCAGTGGATTGCATTTAATTAGAGTAGTGTAGTATCCCTATTCAATCGCAATGAAATGCAAAATCATATTGACACCAATTAAACTCCGAATAGAAGATAGAAATTTGATCCCAAATCACCAATTCGGATTCAGACAACGGCACTCTACTATAGATCAAGTCCATCGAATCACTAATATAATTGGAAAGGCCCTTGAAGGTAAAAAAATATGTGCCAGTATCTTTTTGGATTCGGCGCAAGCCTTTGACAAGGTTTGGCACAAGAGACTAGAGTACAAACTGCACAGGGATCTCCCCCCTACTACTTACTACTGAAGTCCTACCTTGAAAATAGACATTTCAGGGTGAAGCAAGATGACCAACACTCCGGCTTGAAGCCCATAAAAGCAGGGGTCCCGCAGGGTAGTGTCTTAGGGCCAGTACTCATACCTCCTGTACACACGGGACTTACCCCAACAAGAAGGCACAACTGTCGCCACATTTGTAGATGATACGGCTATCCTCTCTGTTGGATATGATATCGAAGCTCCAACATTCAAACTACAGACGGCTACTACTGAGATTTCTAAGTGGACCAAGATGTGGAAAATGAATCAGAACGAATCAAAATCAGCCCAAATCAACTTCACTAACCAAAAAGTCCCAATATTGGATGTTGATATCAATTCGAATAAAATACCGCATACTTAAGCAGTTAAATACTTGGGTTTGACACTCGACTCCAAATTAAACTGGAATAAACACATAGAAAAGAAGAAAGAAGGACTTAAAATCAAGTACAGAAGGATGTATTGGCTAATGAGAAGGAATTCCCATCTCTCTCTTCACAACAAACTGCTTATATATAAGCAGATCTTTCGCCCTATTTGGACCTATGGGAAACAGATCTGGGGCTGTGCCAAGAGATCAAATATTAAGAAAATGCAAACCTTTCAGAATAAAATACTGAGAAGTATAGTTGGAGCCCCTTGGTACATGCAAAACGATGATATTCATCGAGATTTCAGGATGGAGACAGTCTATGAAATTATTGCAAAATACGCAAGGAAGTATGAACATCGCCTCCACAAACATGAGAACCCGGAGATGCTGTACGTTTTGGACAACGAAGGTGAAATCCGATGTCTCAAGCGAAACAAACCACTGGATTTAGTGTGCTGCGTGAATAGAAGTGCAATCGAACTAAGTGCTATTTAATTGAGCTATATAATAAAGGGCTAGGTTTTGCTGTAAACCTACCCTCTTGGAGTACTGTAAAATTGCTAGATGAAATGTATTTGATTTTTCAGTTGGTTTTTTGGTTGTTTTGTAAATCACGAAAAAAAAGATTAAACTCCAAATATAAAATATTTCATTTCGCAGCAGTTTGGGCTTAAAATGTTTGATGTTGTAGTTGAAAATTGATGCACTTTTTATTTAGTATTTCTGACAAACTACTTCTCAACTTGATGAAAAACACAAAATATCGACCAATTACAACTCAACGATCAAACTACAAAAACTTGTGGAAGGATTTTTGTATTTGAGGCATGCCAACTCTGTGGTTTGTAGAAGAAATCTGCGGGTCAGCAGAAACGATTTGATCAATAAATCATTTCGATATTTCATGGTTGATTCTTGTTTCTGGAAATTAAGTGCGGGAGAAAACCATCTTCGGGAGAAAATGGAAGGAGAAATCTTAACGAAGTTCGAATCTCAGTATTCCCCCAGGAAGTGGGGAATGGATCATTAAGAATTGAGAACTTGAGTCTTCTGGCTCTTCTCTCATTCTCACGGAGGTGTTTTCTAATGAATTTCCAATGGCTCAAGGCCGATGAAAAGGTACGGATAGAAGTTTGATTTTGAATGAAGCAAAGCCAGGTTAACGATGTTGCGCGGAATCCAAGAAAATGTTGTGGTGGATCTAGTACTTATCCATAAAATAGAAAGGAGGGACAGTATATGGTTCTACTGCCAGATCATTTAAATGATTAATTTTACACATTTAAGTACCGAAGATAAAAAATTGCCTATGCAACCTACAAATATGGGATTCTAGCTCAGAGGAGGAGGAGCTAGTAAACAGAGATGAAACCTGCGGCTGGGGGGCTAACAAGAGTTTACGTGAGGGCATTCTGTGTTCATAAACGGTACTTACTAAGCCTAACCAACTCCCTGGAAAAATCTGCAGATTCAACCAGAGAACCGGAGAGGCTAGTGCTTACCAAGGTGGCAAGTACACGAATGACCCCCTTGGGCGGACGGAAAAGTGGTGATGCCGGGATAACAAAGGGCGGAAGGAGCCCACCCGAAGGTTAGTTGAAGGAGGTGTTGATCAGGGGGGGGTGCGGAACTGTCGGGTCGGTTGCTAAGAACTGGATTGTACTCCTGTTAATCATTTAAATGATAAGTCCATAGTCCATATTAGTTGCCTTGTAGATGGCATCAACTTCGATTGTTGAGCCTGATCTTTCTTTCCATCCTCCTGATTTCGGTTTCTTATTTTCAACAATACCTTATGTAACCAATGCAAAAACCTTTTATAAATCCACCTCGAATTCAGTCGTTTTACGTTTCAAGGTGCATTGCTTCCAAATCTGCTATGTCCTTCCCCCGTATTTATTGTAAGGTGGCAGTTTGCGTTCCATTTAGGTTTCAAATTTTACTTTGAAGGGAAAAAACCAAACACAGTTAAAAATATGATTAAAAACAGTTGAATTGCATTCTACTACAATTGGAAAACGCTTCAAATATTACAAAAATGTTCATTTTTCATTTTTAAACCTCTAGGAACATTATTGATTTGTTATTAGACATGGTCCGTGGTGCAGTCGAAATCGCAATTTAAGTACAATGCAATTGTATTCTAAATAGTTTAAAAAACAATACTATATTCTCCACCTCTGCAGATCGGTTGGAAAACAAATTAGCTACATGTGCCCTTCAGCTGATCATTGTTAACTCTCTTGCAATTGATTTCTAGGTATAGCGAGGATGATAGGATGATTTGGTCATGTATGTTTAACTCCTTAAACAATAAAACGTTACTAGCCCCTTAGTACGTAATGGAGCGGACCCACGAATGGGTCAAATGAAATTAAACGAGATAGAATAAAACCTTGTAAACCATGTTCAACTTGTACGCAAATATATAAAACTAACGAGAAACCCGTGCTTCGCACGAAATACCATCTGCTTTAATATTAAAAGAAACAGTTATTGAAAAACACCAATCATGACTGCCCCAGCTGTCACGATTTTCCGCAGCCAATAAACATCGTGTTAGCCCACAATAACAAAAGTTGGGGAGCCTAACGAATCGTTTGCGATGGAAACCGCCGTGAAGGATGTTTTGGAGTTTCTAACTTAGCCTATCTTGTGCGCCGGAACTTGCTGATAATTTTAAAGCCGATCCCGTCAAAACAGACTCGGAAAGTTTAGCATACAAACTTTAGGCTTTTAGCGCTTTAGCATACATACTTACAAAAAAAACTTAAAGTTTCATATATGGGTCATAAATGGGAAAGTTGATTTTAAAAAACTCTTGAAAACCAAATTATACTGCAATTATATCAGCTGATTTTTTCTTCACAATTTACTAGGCGATTTTCACTACGACCCAGAAGAGTCACATTTATAGGCGAGTTGACGTTGGGGGTCTGTCAACAGCCAACATAAAACGTAAGTGTTTTCGGTTATTCTCATTTTTGAATATTTTAACCCTCATGACTTCAATCTTCAGGATTAACAGAAACTAGTCCACAAAGAGTTTGTACCCCAAGGTCAAATGGTCAATCAATACTTTTACCTAAAGATTCTTGAAAGACTTCGAAAAAGGGTCATTCGTGTGAGACAAAACATCAAGAAAAAGTGGATGTTGCATCACGATAATGTTCCTTGTCACACAGCAGTTTCAATAAACGAGTTTTTGGCCAGTAAAAACATTCCTGTGGCTCCTCAGCCTCCTTATTCGCCCGATTCGAGTCCTTGTGACTTTTTTCTCTTCCCAAAGTTGAAAAATTACCTCAAGGGAAATCATTTTGGGACAGTCGAAGAAATTCAAACGGCTGTAACCGACCAGCTGAAGGTTATTTCAGTATCGGAGTTCCAGCACTGCTATAAGGAGTGGAAGAAACGTCACCACCGCTGTGTGGCCTCAGAAGGAAGCTATTTTGAAGGTGACAATATTGAATTGTAATGCTTTTTGTATTGAAAATTTCAAAAAAATCAGTCTCATTACATAATTTACAGACCTCGTACCTCCCCTTTCCCTGTTCTCTTCAAATAATAGATTCAGCTTGGGTGTAGGCCGGAATAAAATCAATTATTCATAAGGTTTCATCTATTCTAAGGCTCTGAGGAGTATCGTGATTCCATCGTATAGTTTAAAAGGCGGAAATGTGAACTTCAGAAGTGATTCTTCATTGCTCGGAAAAACAAGAGCAAGCGAGTAGTTAAGAAAGTTCCCTTCAACGAAGAAAATCCATACTTCAACCCTCAGTTTCTAAGGCAACCATTATGTCCACGATAGAATCCGTCAGGAATATTCCTCCACCAATACCACTAGGTGGGATTTAATTATATCTACTTACAGTTTGTTGACCTCCCAAGTTGACTTTTGTTCGAAAGAGCCCGCATTGCTCCTGTCTGAGTCTATCGATTTCAGGGCGACCGGGGGTTCAAGGAGTCAGTTATTACCTTGCCGAGGAAATATTTGCGCAGCGTATACGACCGAGATGAAGAAAAGAGGAAACCGTACCTCTTACGATTGCTACCTGTAAGATTAGACGACAATTTCCTCCCCAAAGTAGCGGGCAAATGGAGTCAAACTCGAGTTGTTTCTTTTCTCTCCGTATTTTCTTTTTCGCAGTGGGATGTTTTATTATTCAACTAGCTCTTGGGTATCTGCCGGCCTCCGCCAAGTCGTAGCTGGAATACGAGTTTCCTCAGGTTATTCGGAGATTGTATTGGACGTCATAATACTGAAGATTGCTACAACAGGATGTACGGCGAAAGCCCCGGCATCATCTAATATTCGTTTAATAAATCTTGAAGTAATCCTTTCAGAAATGCCATTTTCAGGACAAATATGAGGCAGTTGTTTTCAACTCTAATCATATCAGAACTCATCCATTCAAGTTCAGGCTTGGCTAAAATACTTGAATCATTCAAATTTGCAAAGTACAGTGCGACCGTTTGATTCTGACTATGAAGCACCTGATTTTGAAATAGCAATCCTAACGGATTTAGTTAGTTATAAATAGTAACTCATTTTTGGTTCATTATTATCCAATATTAAACCTTTGTAGTTGTATAGTTTTCTTCTCATATTAGTAATATCAGGTGTATAGGTTAAAATCTGCGATGTCCGTCCGCTGTACGGGCCATTAAGATCCTTATGGACGTCCAACCAGCCCGATTGATCAACATGGCCCAAAAACTGGGCAAATGCGAGGTTTTTCAAGGTTTCAACATAACCACATAATGTCATTTTTGTAGCATATCATAGACTACTTCTTATAAACATAAATGAGTGATTTACGAAGAAGGGCTTTCAAAGCAATAATACAACCTCGCGGTACTACCGAAATAATCTGCAGCGTTTCCCTTATCGTTATGCATTGCCGCAGAATCGAATGAAATTTTATATGCTACTAATGTCTGATGAAGTTGGTACACACCCCAAACACAGATACCTCTACCCCTGAAAAATTTTAGCAGGTCAACTAAAATGATAAGTCACAATCTACACTATATACAAAATCCCGTACCTGGCCAATTATATCAGGTGACACGTAAATCAGAGCCTATTTATAGTTATATTTTGTTCCTAATCAGAATAGGAATAAACTCCCAAATAAAGTAATGTTTGGTTGTAGCCGTAGACAGTCGAAATACCTAGCGACACACCGGTTGTGATTGTTTTTCTGGACCGCTTCCAGGGACCAAAAACCTTGTGATGCAATAACAAGCATCAACAAGGAGCAAGAATTCAGTCGCGTAGTGGATTTGTATTTTTAGGATAATCAGAAATAAACAACCTTAACCAGATATGTCTAGTTAGGTTTGCGCGACACTGGCTTCTTAGAGCCGAACGGACGGAAATTCAAAATAAATTCATATGGTTCAATTCTTCAAGAAATATAATGCAGATAGAAAGTTTAAAACGAACGTGTTGTCGAATACTCGTGGTATCAAAAAACGAAATCATAAAATGAAATGTTTCGATGCAAATCGGAGAATATTTGTCGACTTTTCTCCTTAATATTGTCCTTTTTCTTCGTGAAAATCGACAGTACCAAGGTTTGTGACAATACTAGATTTCAATTGGGATTGATCAAGATAAGAATCGTGAGAATCGTGAGCATTGTAGACCGAGCAGCTTCAAACTGATGTATTGGGAAACAAAATCAACCAATAAAACACTTTTTTTAGGGTTTTATCCTTAATATCTCCTTTTTTCTTCGTGAAAGTCAACATTTTCAATTTCCAGTCAACGACATGTAGGACATGGCAAGAACTAGGGTGGAGACAGTCACAGGTTCAGAAATGGGAGGACAAAACACGAACAGAATACTGGCACAACACTCCTAAGCAGAGGCAAGCCAAGCGGTTCCTCTCTATTTCAAGGAAACAAGCAAAAGCCTTGCGGACCTTCGCAAACTTGTGGGTCTTCTTACTGGCCACTGCCCCCTAAGGTACCACCTAAACAAAATGGGTAAGACCAGGACAGTAGAATGCCGGCTCTGCTGCGAAGAGGCGGAAACAGCAGAACACATCCTCTGTAATTGTCCTGCTGTTGCATTAACTAGATTCCGGCATTTCGGGAAGGGTGCCCTAACACCCACTGATATTGCCTTGGAAATGCCTGAAAACCTCCTACACTTTGTGAACGAAGAGGTTATTAAAAAGGTTCTGAATTAAAATGGGGACAGCGTCACAATAGATCCTAGTGGTCTCAGTGACCAGAACTCCTCCCGTCCCTTATAAAAAAAAAAAAAAAAAAAAAAAAAAAAAAAAAAACAAGTGGGGACAGAATAATTACGTCCCTGAAGAGGCCTAAATGGCGAAATATGATCAATAAGGAAGTGCACAACTACAACCAATATTAGGAACTGTTAATTTTAGTCCCCACTCCAAACCAATTAGAGGAAGTGGTAGGCAAATTAAACCATGTATTATTAAATAACCAAATTAAATTTTTAAAAATGACAACCGTTCATTTACATCTTCTAGTCGGGCATCAAGGGTCGCGTTATACCATACCCCCCGAATTCAGAGTAACTGGACATGGGTTACACGTGATTTATGTAAAATAGCTGTATCAATATGCAGTAAATCAATTTCATTATTACTGAATTATAGGACTCGATGTTCATTTTTTTATATGTTGATGGGTCATTGCCATAACAGCACTCGAACCATAACGCAACACGAACTTAATGGGGAACCAGGCAGACGTCTGCACTGGGCGGGAGCGACAGACCGACTCCGAAATAACGGAGTTATACCTATTGTCTGAAATGTCTATATATTCTGGAATAATTGGTGGGAATGGAATTCCCACTTCATATTATTACCTGCCGATAAGTCCAGTAATACCTAATCAAAGACATGAGCCACATAGAGAGCTGACTTGAGTGTCCGCCATGACACCTCAATACCAATCATTTATTTCTCCACTTCATCATGGTAAAAGTACGTGCTGAATGTTTTCATCAAAAATGTTTTAGGAAGTAATAAAAAATGACAACTAATATTTCAATAGTAAGATAATAGGCAATATCTCTATCACACGTGGGCCACATTAAGTGAGCAACAGCCGGCCTGCTATAAGATTTGATCTGGCCTGCAAAACATTTTGAAAAAGCCAATAAAAATGTTATGATATAAAATTGGAAACTGGGTGTATTGATATAACGGAACAACGGATATAGGACACTGATTTATTCGTTTACGAAAGACGGAAAACTAGACGAGCGCGGGGACAAGTATAATAATGATGGAGGTACATCGAAGCCAGATCACAGCAGGGAGGGAGGCGCAATGCTGCCAACCCTAAGTCTTTATATCTTAACAAAAAATTTAAATAAAATAAAAACCACCCCTTCAATTATACTCATGAAATCAAGTGGAGCTGTGCTTTTTCTACAAAAAATACTTCGAAGAAGACCATTTTTGCAGCTTACAAAATTTGCACAAAAAATTGATTTGTGTTCCTGGCAGTACTTATAAATGCGAACAGTTCTTTTTATTGGTGAAAGTTAATAAATCAACAAATCATACAAGGCCGACTGACGACAATTTGGAAAATTCTTACGCCTTTGTTTGTAACAGTGGAATCAATTCAAATATCTATGAATTAGTTTCTCAAATTCAAGTTCAAGTTTCCCATTGGTTTCGGTGTCGCTGTTTAAATTTCGTAGATTGTAGCAATTCCAAATTTACCGATTTCATTGTAGAGCTGTCACTTTTTTTTTCATTTCATTTTGTTCAACCTGAACACCTAAAAACTTCGTCGGCATTAGGGACAGATTTAACCTACACTCGTAACATTTCCGAGAAAAACCGGCAGACACTCAATGAATTACGACTCTACTTCGGCCTTATCCGACTCATTTTCATGATCAAATCCCGAGCAGAATAGAGTAGAAGCAAATCGAAAGGTGGGAGACCCGATATTTCAACCCCAATTTATCCCTTTATCTGAGAGCTAAGCCGTGCAGTCGATTTCAGGCCATTTTCCAGGTCGGATTATTGATGGCCATCGAGATACCCGACGGGCAAGCCAATGTTCTGGGAGGTTTGTTATGGAAATTGTGTTGGCAACCTTCCTTCCACGAGTGTTCTGGAATAGTGTTCCAATTTTGTTTAATTTGCCTCTTGAAGGAGATCCTCTACTGTTTATCGGAAATCTAGAGACCGCGTACTTTCACAAGATGACTCGTTCTCCATTTTATCAGCGCTTACGGCATTTTTATGAAATGGAAATTCACCTCAGCCAATCTATTACGAAGGACGTAATAGAAACTCGTAAATTAAGTGGCAAAACAGGAATTCTAAACCCAGTTTAATCATTGTTAATATGAGTAAACATAATAATTTAATTTTTCATTTCAGCAACTTTTATGTTCTTACTGGAGATATGGATTCGTTAAGGTACTCAAAAATTCCATTTTTGAAACTATGAAGTAACCGAACTCATAACAAATTAGCAGGTGTATAGGAGTTACAATTTGAACTGATTTTTCAATGTACATCAAGTCAGTATATCCTGACAGGAGTGCGCACTATACCCAGCATTTGAAAAAAACACAATCAGAATGAGACTAGTAAGGATTGATATCGTTAAACAATTTCTGTTTGAATTCACACAATTTATGACAATTCATTGCAAGGTGCTCCAAAATCACCATTATAATGAACCGGTTTTTATACCCACGACATAATCCCCTTCGGTTTGATGATATATTTACGAGTGTTCTAAAGGAAAGACGTGAAATGTTGTGTGGTACGTATATAAGTGACATAATGTGGTGAGTGAACTTCCGGATGTAGCATCGGTAGCTCCTTGGCACGAGTTGTAACCACCAACGAAGTTTAGTTTCTGCAGTACCGCAAAGCTGTTGGAGCAACCGATTAAGTTGCTTTGGCTTATCCCAGTAGTTTATACGGTAAACTTCATTGAAACTAAGCAGAAGAGTTTCTAACTATGATATTTCAATGTTCAAATTGTGGGTAGTTATTTGGGAAGCTGATTAGCAACACAAGAGTCTGTGGTTCGCTTCATTTCGAAAGTACATGGTGTGATTCAATGATCTGTCAGTATTCAACCTACATCAAACAATACTATATCTGTACTTGATTCAATCGGAATTAATAATTAACTATAAAGTTGAGACTTCATTCATCAATGTCAAGATATTTAGTCTGTGCACTATAAAATGTTCATTATATCATAACCCATAGAGCAGCATAGCAGAATCAAGGTGCTAAACTATACCCACATCTTCGAAGCTGAAATTCCAGCATTATAATCAACAAAATAAGTTCAAGAATCATAATATTGGTTGTTCTTGCAGAAACTGTGAGAAAATATTTGCATTCAATGGAAAGAAAAAAATTGCAAGTTGGCTCTGTCAAGTGTGATGGTTATGGATACTTCCCCCTTCCAGTCTGAGCAAGAACCGAATGCTTCTTAGCTTCAGGACTATCCTCAGGGCTTTGCGGTCTATCGCATCAGCCATTGGAAGAGGCAAGTTGTCCATTCCATCACCATCTAGTTAAGTGCGTGGCAAACGTGATTGACCAGTTTTACGATTACAAAGTTACTGGGTTTTCAAAAAACGTAAAAGCATTGAGCATCTACTGCTTATTCGATGTGTAACTATTAAGAGTTTACCTAAGAGCTCCCAGTTCTTGGAGTTTCTAAAACCTGATATCTGTAAGATTAGGCCGAAGACATCAATACCTAACAGGCTAATCGCACCCTTAAACGATGAATGTCCAAAGGCATTTGACAACGCTCAACATTATTGCATAAAGGTTTGCTATCTCTGTAAGGAAAGCCCTTCTGGGCAGTCACAGGACTAGAGGCCCTAAAGGATCACTGGATGTTAACTAGGCTTCCCCTGTCAACCTCCGCCAATTTGCTCTGACTAAGTGCTCATTTTGGCATGAAAAGTGATCCACTGTGGATTGACGACCCGCGCCATAAATGCCTGGCAGGTTTGCGCCAAACTTGATTGAAGCTTAACAAACGGAAAATACCATATTTTTAGAGAAATTTTTGCGATTTAAACGGAAAAGATCCATGAAATTTGGGAAACCAAGATTTCCTCGTGGCTCAGGAGGTTCAGAGCTTGAATTTGAGTAGTAATGTGTGAATGTTCCGTTGGTATGAGCGATCTTTTTTATCCTCATTCTCATTCTCGCGGTGCAGTTTTATTACAGAGAACGTAATAGTCAGGTATCAGAGGCTCAAAGATCGAGCAGAATTAGCGGGAGTTCCGCATCTCCTGCAAGTCAAAGTCCTAATTTGCGATTCACAGTCGTGTTCACCTTTCCCTTTTACAGTGGGAATTACAAATTGTGAAATGCTTTGAGACGGGTAGTCTCATTCAATTCAATGAGCTGATTTGCATGAAATAATCGGGAAACATCTCTTTCATTTCGAAAGCCGAATAGGACTCCGTTTGTTTAATATTTCAACTCTTTGAGTAGATCAAAATTGATTATGAAACAGGCACATCCTCGGCTGATACATGACAGTTGTGCCAAATTTCGTCAACGTTAGTAGTAGTAAAAGAAAAGCTTGCCGCAACGGACAAGATAGATTTTGATTCTTCAATGATTCAAATCCTACTCGAACATTAACCATCAAATTTTGAGGGATGAACATTTTTTCCTTGCTCGATAACAAGATTCGTTATTGAAAATGACAAACCGAAATTCAGGGTAAAGGATTTGAGAAATACTGTGCATCTCAAAAAAACACGGCAAACCAATATACTCTATTCCAATTTATCGTTCATGAAATAATACAGACCATATAAAAGAACATCACATATAAGAGAAACCACGAATGGCGACAACCTTCTCATTCGGAATCAGACATTTTCCCGGTGAATAACTGAGAAGCCGCTCAAGTTTTCCACAAACGAAATTCAATTAGTTTGCTGCGGTTGGGATGAGGAAGAAACCTCATCCTTTCGTAACCACTTCAATCCCCAAGTAATCCAAAGCGCTCACGAGTCCGCAAAAACCAGACCGCAAAAGTCTAAGGCAGTTTGCTCTCCCTGAAGTTTGAATTATATTACTACCGCAAACTCTACGTGAACTCAACATTCATTAGTCCCTAAGAGAATTTGTGAGAAACAAGTAATTAGAGGTTATGTATAGTGAAGGATGGTGTTCTATTAAAAATAAGGTAATAATGATTTTCCCTGTCGTCAAGTATGGCTGTATAGCATGGACCCTGACCGCAGCAAGTGAATGACTCCTAAATTGCTGAAAACGAAAGATTCTGCGCAAAATTTTTGGTGCCATCTGTGAGAACGGAGTTTGGAGGATCCGATCCAATGAAGAACTGAGACGTCCGTATGGTGAGCCAGATTTAGTGGCGTTCATCAGACTTTCTCGTTTAAGATGGCTAGGCCACGTGGACAGCATTCAAGGTGGAAGGTACCCTCGAAGAGCCCTTTACGGAGCACCAGGAGGAAGAAGAAAGAGAGGAAGACCTCGCCTACGCTGGCTAGAGGATGTTGAAAAAGACCTGGTTCAGCTCAATTGTTGAGCGGCAGACAATTGTTGAGAAGGTCATGGCTCGACCAGGACCGTAGTGCCGAATAAATAAATGAAAAAAAAAAAAAAAAAAACGGGACAGCAGACCTCTATGGTTCTACAGCCAGATCATTTAAATGATTAATTTTACACATTTAAGTACCGAAGATGAAAAATTGCCTACGCAACCTACATTTATGGGATTCTAGCTCAGAGGATGGGAGCTAATAAACAGAGATGAAAGCTACGGCTGGGGGGGGGGGGGGCTAACAAGGGTTTACGTGAGCGCATTCTGTGTTCATAAACGGTACTTACTAAGCCTAACCAACGCCCTGGGAAAATCTGTAGATTCAACCAGAGCACGGGAGAGGCTAGTGCTTACCAAGGTGGCAGGTACACGAATGACCCCCTCGGGCGGACGGAAAAGTGGTGATGCCGGGATAACAAAGGGCGGAAGGAGCCCACTCGAAGGTTAGTTGAAAGCGGGAGGGGGGGGGGGGGACTGTCGGCTCGGTCGCTAAGAACTGGATTGTACTCGTGTTAATCATTTAAATGATAAAAAAATAGTAATGATGATTTCCAAGTTCCGATTCTCCCAACATCAAGAGCCAAAGGACATTATTGGCCCGAGGACATTTTCAATATATTACGAACTTCCTCAATTCCTTCTGACATAGCGAGTCTTCAAGTTTAGTTTCGATTTTGAGTGGTTAAATGTGTATTAATGGAAATGCATACAATTTTTCTGATAAAACACTGAAATGGTTAGATTAGGACCATTCCAAGTTAGATCCAGTAGTAAGATTTTAATGCCTAAACCGTAAAATCCTAGAAAGTATCACCTAAATCAAATGAAAACTGTGTACGCCAAGTCGACAGCGGCTAATGAAACGATTGTGGCACATGCATGGGGTAATCTAATCAAAATTTGGGCGAGATTTGACCAATAAGACATGAGAAAAATGCGATTGATGGATTTTACGTTTGCACATGTGGAGTGAAAACTGTTTATTTTTGAAAGATAAAATTGACATGGGACCTTCCTAGCTTAACTTGCACACTGCCGGAGGTTTGGATTTGTTAACGATGAAACCGATAGGAACCCATCTACAACCCAACATTTCCACAAAAACGTATTTAAAACCGAATGGACATTGACGAAATTAAGCGTGTTTTACCAGTATCTAAGGGCAAACAGACATAAAAACAAATCAAATCGAAATTAATGTTGATCGGAATGTTCTAACACGTAAAATTTGAGGGAGAATTTTCAGTTTGGAGAAAAAATAATGTTCCTGCTACCTATAGGTTGTCTCGGCAGCAATAACACGGGGAATGGGAATCTCAACCGGCCCTGCAATGAAGTCGCGGGATGAAACGGGGATGGGCGATTAATATCAGAGACATAACTGTCTCAGACGACCTCCAAGTGTGGTCGTTTCGAAGTTGGGATTTAGAAGCGGAAGCGGGTAGAGATGGAAATGGAACAGTTGAAAGGAAGAGATGTGAACTTAATGGACCCATAAATACGAGGAGCGGGAGTAGATTTCAAGTTGGTCCTCCCTGCAGCGCGAAGGCTGTGGGTGGACCTCGAAACTGTTCTTGCGGCACAGTTCGTTCCTGCGACTGCGGCATTAGGACGTACTTAATAGATCAATAGTGAAGAGCCGTGGCGTATATTCGTAGTAAAATGCAGCCAAAGTTGGAATACACACGGTTACAGTACGTAAATGGCTGTACAACAGTGGAGGGCAAATCTCTAATTCAATCACTTGAGCATTACGATCGATTAGGGAATATAACGATTGATTGCAGTCTGTTTCTGAACAGTTGAGAAGTTGATCGCAGAAAATTGTACCAGTTGAGCTCATAAAATTAATAGTTGAAATTCGTAATGCCGAATGTTGAATTGGATGTTAGATTACCACACAAAAGTAATGAGTGATGTGAAGTTCGGCAATCTCTCTGAAGGATGGTTGCAAAATTAAAAACGCTGCAAATTCTTTCACTGGGGTTTATTATTCAATTGGCTTGCGTTCATGATTTGAATTTCTACTAAGCTTTGGAGTGTGCGTGTTTCACAGGTGATAGAGCGATTATTGCATTTCAGGAGATATGCATAGGGCACGTAAATCTGTTCTCAACCAAAATACCTATTTGGATTGATCAGTTGATCATATTTGTGTGCCTCCTGAAATTCAATAATCGCTCTATCACCTGTGAAACACGCACACTCCAAAGCTTAGTAGAAATTCAAATCATGAACGCAAGCCAATTGAATAATAAACCCCAGTGAAAGAATTTGCAGCGTTTTTTTTTGGTTATCAGAATACTTCAACCCGTGTATCGGCTATAAAGCCTTTTAGGAGTTCACTCCAGTATCCACATTACTACATCTCTACATCACTAGGTTATTGTAATCAAAACAAAAACAATAATAAAATAAAATAACGCAAATGTTGGCACCACAAATGGGGCCATACATCGGGAATGGTTTGAGCTACGGACCTGGGCAGGGGCTCATTCGATTATTCATGGAAAGTTCTTCAATAAAGTCTAAATTTAGGACGCTTTGTTTTGAGGGTTTTAGGGATTTTACAAAACTTTGACAACTCTTAAAGGGCACTTTCAATTAAGTGAGAGAGCTGGCTAACGAATTGGGGCGTAGTCGGACAAACAAGTATTGCTCCAGCCGTTTGGGAGAAATCGCTCGTATGGCGTACGGCCGAAAAAATGTTATTGCAGATTTGGATTCTACACCCTTTGAAACATAAACCATGAAATTTTCAAGGGGGTTAGAATTTTTTCTCAACAGCGATTACAATGGTTTATTATTGAATAATAAACCAATACAGTTGGCAATTTTTTCCAACATGATCGACTCGAGCAAAAATGACTGGAGACAAGTATACAGGTATTACCTGAAATCTCAAATCATTTAGTCACTGTGAAAGCGAAACAAAAAAAGGCGTCTGAGAGGAGGGAGAGTGGGGAAAACCCGGACTAATCCTTAATAACTATAGCTGTATACATCAGGACGATCTGTACAATACGGTAGACCAAATGCTGGCCTCTCAAAAATAAAATAAAAACATCCTAAATCGATTCTTTCAGTAAGTAAAAATTGGTTGCATCGTAAACTATGATGATTAAAAAAAAATTCTGTCAATAAGCAAAATGAAAATAAAAGCTCATAGCCCTAATATTGTCAAGGTCGCACCAAATTGGTTGATTCCTTCAAGAGCATACTCAACTGGTGTGGTGTTAGAAATGGAATTTCGCTCGTCTGGTAAAGAAAGGGCTGATCTTCCTAGCATTCAACTGGTGAACACTCTACTCAAGTTAAATATTCACAAGTCAACGGGTGGAAAATAAGGTTTTTCACAATGCTTCCACTACCCATGAATAGATTAGGAACGGAAACTAGTAAAAACTTTCTTTAAAACTCTATTGTGCTGATGTCATCCCTTATAGTGATAATTCTTTCGATGCGGATCTATTTTACAACTCAGGCCGCTGATGGGATTTTCCGTTGCTTGGCATTCAATGTTAATGCACTTATTTAGATTGGGGGAGGTACGTGATTGAATTTAGAAGAACGAAAATTGAAATTGTTGAATTTGATGCCGTTTGTATATCCGTCTAGAGACGTTCCGATACTACCGATATGACACTTTTGTTTAGATACTGCAGGTATCGTATCGGTATCGAATCATCCGATATTCGAAAGAAAATCTGCAGTATTTATAAGTAACGAATGAGTACTTCTTTTTGGTGAGCATAATTCTAAATTTTCGAAACATCTCATTTTCAACAATATTGAAACTTTCTCAGTTTTGAAAAGTGAGAAGTGGGCTAGTGGGTAACTTGCTTTAAAAGACTTAACTTTGGTGGTGGTGTTTCCAAAATGGTCGAATCGAAACAGTCAGTTTATCAGTTTGATATGGACAACGATAAGTGTTATATCGATCGTTATTAGTGTTGCTGTTGTTATTACTATGTTGCTATCGTATTGTTGTTTTATCGTTATTGTTGTTGTATGTTCCTCGACCATAGGACAAAAATAGGTAAGATCAATTTTTTATTCAGACCCTTTTGGTTTATTATTCAATAATAAACCATTGTAATCGCTCTTGAAAAAAATCTTGAAAATTTCATGATTTACGTTCTAAAGGGTGTAGAATCCGAATCTGCAATAAAAAAAATTTCCGTCCGTACGCCGTACGCACGATTTCTCCCAAACGGCTGAAGCAAAAAAGCTGAAATTTTCAGGAAAAATCCATGTTGGTCCGCCGACGCCCCAATGCTTGAGCCAGCTCTCTCACTTAATTTAAAGTGCCCTTTAAGAGTTGTCAAAGTTTTGTAAAATCCCTAAAACCCTAAAAAAAAAAAAAAAAAAAAGTCAAGGCGGCCTAAATTTGGACTTTAATTGAAGAACTTTCCGTATGGAATCGAATGAGCCCTTCTCCAGGTCCGTAGGTCAAACCATTCGCGATCTTTGGCCCGATTTATGGTGCCAACATTCGCGTTATTTTGGTTCATTATTGTTTTTGTGATGATATCAATAACCTAGTGACATAGTGATGTAGTAATGTGGATACTGAAGTGAACTCCTAAAAGGCTTTGTAGCCGATACACGGGTTGAAGCATTCTGATAAACATAAAAAACGCTGCAAATTCCTTCACTGGGGTTTACTATTCAATTGGCTTGCGTTCATGATTTGAATTTATACTAAGCTTTGGAGTGTGCGTGTTTCACAGGTGATAGAGCGATTATTGAATTTCAGGAGATATGCATATAGCACGTTAATCTGTTCTCGACCAAAATACCTATTTGGATTGATCAGTTGATCATATTCGTGTGCCTCCTGAAATTCAATAATCGCTCTATCACCTGTGAAACACGCACACTCCAAAGCTTAGTATAAATTCAAATCATGAACGCAAGCCAATTAAATAATAAACCCCAGTGAAAGAATTTGCAGCGTTTTATATTACCTACTTATACTATTATGTTTTTATTTTTGTATATTATATTATCTCCTTTTTTATTATTATTTTTTCCTTTTTTTATGTGATCACAAAGTCTCGTTTTGTCTGGAATTATTCGCCTCCGAGGTTCCGAGTCAATTAAGTTTACTTTGTCATTCGATACTACCCATATCGATACTTTTCTTTCGGTACTGTATCGATATCGATACCATTGATTCGATACCAAATATCGTATCGAAAGCGGTATCGGAACGTCCCTATATCCGTCAGGAGGGAAGTGCCAGTGTATACGAACCTGCAAAACGTACATGTTTACCCCTGTTTCGAGTGATGTTATGGAAGCGAACATGTTGTGGAAGCGCAAGAGAATAACTATTTTTCATTGTCTAATGCTTTCTTCTTGAAAACATTATGAGATAATAATGAAGGGAAATGAACCCGTCCGTTTTGTCGTCTTAGGAGAGAATAAAAGAAGTGAAGACTTCCCTATCGCATCACTTATAAATTGTATTGAAAATTGTGAATTAAAATCCGAAGGTTACTTTTCGGTAGTCAAAACACCAACAAACACCAGAAAGGACTCTTCAACATTTTCTTAACCCATCCACCGATATTATCAGTGGCGATGCCCTATAATATCATCCGTCCTTAAGCCACATGGGAAGGCGGTACGATCTGGTAGTTCCTGTCTCTTAGTATGGAAACCGCAACTAAATATAAGTGGCACAAGGAAGTCGGAATGTTCTTCATCAGTTGCAAACAGAGTAGGCGACATAAAGACATTTCCCCGAGCAGATCGTATCGTCTTCGCCCACACTAACCACAACGTCAATTAAGATAAGGGTTTCCGATATTCAAAACGTTCAGGGCACTGACGAGCCCTAATCCCATTCCTGCCTTCAATGAAGGGACGAAACCGTTCATTTACATCACGTCCCAGACGTATACAACAACTTAAATGGCGCAGCCACAACTAAAGTCGGCGTTAATTAAACCAAGGAAACAGAGGGAATACTAACCAAGGCAGTGAAAGACCGACTTGAATGGAAACTGCTGAATAAGGCCGATTCACAAGAATGAACACGTACTCTACATAGAACAAAGCGTTAACTAATCGCATAGCCCTTTCGACGCGGCAGCAAATTGTTGAAATATCAAGAATGAACAAGTTTTCTACGTGACTGTGGACAAGTTATTATTAACCAGAACTCAATTCACTATGTACGGCCGTGCTATCACTCCTAACGATGCAGTACACAAGCATTTGGTGTGTTTCACAAAATTTTCCCAACATTTTTTCAACGTTTAAGCGCTATTGGTGTTATTGTCTCAAAAAAGTAACATTACTGCTTTGAACGATTTTTTTGTAGCTTTCAGAGCCCCTAGTTGCTCTTTTTGAATGGCTTTTTAAGCGAAGAAATTATTAGTTGTAATATAACCATCCACCATACTGTCCATACCATGACCATACTGTCTTCTTTACAGTAATACAAATGGTATGACGACGATGAACTTGTGGAGGAACAAGAAACGTCTGCAGAATTAACACAGAAATTTCAACGAATCCGGCCGAAGAGTCTCAGTGTTTTTGCAATGAGACCAAACTTTAGGTTCATGCAAGCGCAGTAGCTGTAATTGATCCGATCGCAACATAATACAAAGTCATACTCCTTGATTTTAGGGGAATTAGGATCATTAACTAATGTGAAAATAGCTGATGCTTATTTTGCCAATGCGCAATGGTTCCTATGGAACGAAGAACGATGAAACTCCTAAGAATGCCAAAAGATAACGTTAAATAATCTCACACAGTTAGAATCAGTTCAGTAGCAAGCATAGCTGATTCTATCGCAGGAATTTCCGTGGATACCATACTCCAAATGTCAGCAACTGAACGCAGAAACGAGTGTTTTTCTCTGAAAACGAATTTCAAGATGTTGCGAGTGCAGTAGGCACAGTTGGTCGCGATGTCGCAATAATATTCGGCAGCGATCACTCTGAGTCTATCAATACTATCCAATTTCAAGTTCCGGTGGTGAACTGAGGACCGTGTACAACAACACAATTTCTGAATATTGAACGAAAAAAAAAAAAATGACTGAAATCTATTGTAGTGGAGACACTAAGAACAAAACCTGCATTCGATCAAGGAGGAAACGGAATTTACAAAACCACTGATACATTTTTTAAAACACAATTTTTACTGTTTTGATGTTTGATCTTGAACCAAGATCAATGAGAATAGTTGAACATCATACCAGGCCGAAGTCATGGGCATGGCCAACGTTTTTGAGGCATTCCAGAAAATCTTTTCCGAACCGATCACAGAATTTACCATAATTCTTCGGGGTGTTAGGGAAGTAAAAACTGATACGTATCCATCATCGGCCACGTCTGTCTGGGGTACATCGTATACCAATTCAAGAAAAATAAGTGAGGAATGAAACTAAATTGGTAAACGATGGTTTTCATTTATAACGGGTTTCGATTTGCATTTCTAGAACTTGTAATAAAAAACTACTATGTTCATAAAGGAATGAGAACATGCTGTTAAGGACAGAAAATGGCATCTTGAAAAAGGATTTATCCACAACTTATTCATTACGGATACGAAATTCCAAGCTAGCAAAGCGTTTTGTTGACAGTACCCGATTTGAACTTTAACAAGATTTCAACAATAATTCAACGCATTGTAAACTCACGTTCAGCATTTGCAGGATTTATTCAAACTATGGTTATCATTTTAGCTCATGAACATCAGTATATTTCAACACAACACGTGTCCTTTTACTACAAAATGAAGTTACCTAAGTCACGTGTCCTTAAACTATAAATCGAAGTTGAGACAGGTTAAAAACGTCTGCTTACCTATATAGTATCAAGAATCCGTGGGTAGGAGGGGATTTTCATAAGAGACCAAGTGACACACTCTCTCTTGATACTAAAGTTCAGAACGAAGAACTCGGGAAAAGGCTCAAGAATGTGACTGGGGGCTCTAGGAATTTAATATTACGATCATACGAGAAATGCCATAAGAAATAAAATACTCACGCGAAAGTGTAGGGGACGCGACATTAAATTATGAAGAGGTTATAAGAATTTCCTTATAACTTTGTTCGGAAATGAAAATTAGCACCGACGCCTTCAGTTCTAAATTAATAGCTCCAAAGTCTTTCGAAGTATTAGAAACAAAACAAATTCTTAGCAGTTAAGAAAGGTGTTATGAGTGAATGGCCAATACATTGAATTTAAATTTGGGAGATAGAAATTGTTCCAACATGAGAATTTCGTTTCCGGCACTGAAATCTGTTTCTCCGTCCGTTTAAGGTAACTACGCCTGGTGAAATCACAGTAGGCTAAAAATTCAACAGTTAATCATTCTTCATTATTTTTACTACCAATACCGACTTATTAGAACATTAGCTTCTAAAGGGAAATAGAAGCTCAACCCTTGGATGCATCATTACACTAAATCACATTATGTATGAAGGGTCACAGATTTGTGTCTTATTATGTCGAGGTTTTTTTTAAAGCCTCTGAGGCCCTGGCAGGCCTATTGTGGCTGGAGGAGGAGGTCGTGACCTCCAACTCCTTCCCAGGCACATTTGTCTACCCGACCTGAGCACCCTGCCGAACCGAGCACTATATGCCCAGTGACCAGCACTTGTACCCATCGTCAGGAGCTGCCTGGGACCCAAGCACTAACTGCTTGGTAATTACTGGGTAGGCATTGACATCCCAGTCCGTTGTGGCAACCTGTTGTCGTCAACCCCAGACAAAGCTGGAAGGTCCACCCTTCCCCACCACGTTTTGGCGAATGAGAGGAGATCCTAAACCTCTCCCGTTTTAATAACCCGGGGATCGACGGAAGCCTGCCCGGTTAGAAAACGCTGTCTTGCCAGCTCAGGGCAGTGGCAGGTCACATGACACGCAGTCTCATCCTCAGCCGTTTCGAGGTATTACAAATTCTCAGCAGACAAGAAAGAGGTAAATGCCAAAATCTCATAACTTTCATTGGTTGTTTTCGTTTTCGCATTCCACCATTCATTTTTTGCATGGGTTTCCACGTACCTCACCAGTAAAAACTGAGTCAAGATCTCAACTTTAATGGTATAATCGATTCTAATTTAGTATAATTTTTCAAGTTGTTGAGAAAACTACGTTTTAATGCGGAAAACGTGGTTTCGCTAGTGACAATCGAGGTTTTTTTGGTTTTTGCGACTCCTGCAGTTCTAAGAAATTAGGGGTGAAATTCTACGACATTTTCGTCGTTGATTCAAATGGTGCCATCACCCGTACGTAATAGCAATTATTGGGATTTAACCGCATCGAACTTTTTTATAATGAGGTACTTGGTACGTATTTACCATAAAATGAATAGCCAATTCACTGTAATGCCTACAAATGAATTTAATAAGCCTCTCCACTCCGTTTTCGACTAGAGTCGTTTGACGTTCATGTACCTGTACCTATATGTGAACTTCACGCTGAGAAGCAAATGAGAAGCAATGGATAAAATAAATCCGTCAACTGACCTCTTCTTTGAATGTGTCTGCTAACAGCTCTTACGGCTCACCCGTTCCAGAGTTTGTCGTCTAGCTTGCAGATCTCCACATAATCCTTCCCCATAAACATAATTTCATACCTTATTACCTAAATGAAAGAAATCGATGAGACTAAAACCCAATTATAGATATGTAGTACCAACGATGATTGGGTCATTCGAATCAGCGTTGAAAATTAACAAGAACTCCACCTGTCATTCCTTGTAACTGCTAGACTCCCAAAGAACCACAAAACCGAGATTTTCATGAACGAAACCACGTTTTATCATATTAGAACACCCCTCCCACTTCGTTTATTAAAATTGATTATACCTTTGATGTTGAGTCTTGGAACAGTTTTTGGTTTTGAGGTACGTAAAACCATGTGAACAAATACCTCAACTACCAAATGAAAATGACGAGATTTCTCCAATGTGACATAAAATCACTTTACGAGATGATCATCAAGACCCAGAAACTATTTTTATAAACACAAGGAAGATGGGAACTTTTACGCTCTTTCAAACGGAATCTTCAAATTTTGGTTCACCACTTAATATAAGGGAATCATGATGTATGATATTTTGAGAGGGCAATTATGATCTATGATCTCATTTGATACATTTCCATCAGTCGCCTCCACACCTACACGTAAATGGGGATAAATTATAACCAAATAATTTACCATTCATTATTATCACCGAATTAAAGTGTATATAAAATCAAACAGGTATGCATAATTTTTTCCAATGGTAGCCTTTACTGATGAATTATACTAAATTAATGCTACACCCTCCTTTATTGTGCTGACAAGCTGTATTGAGGGCATGAAATTAATCTGTATGTAAATTAATCAACCAAAAAATAAATAAATAACAAAACATCTAAAAAAGAAAAAGAATAAATAAATAAATGAATAAAAATTAAGAATCTCATGTGAATATGTGAAGTGGTCGTGGATGTCATATGTTTGTATATCTAATGTGCCTCTGTTCTACATAAATATAGAACACAAATTTGTGTTGAAGCTTATTTCGATGGCCCACTTCCGCCAGACGGTTTTGAATACCATGGCGTATGTGCATTTTGTCGTGCTCATTGTAAATTATCGTTATTAATAAATGCATTTTGAATCTTGAATCTATGATCTCAAGTGGGAAGTCAAAAACGCAGAGTTTTATGGTGCAATTCGCGTTAAAACAAAAGAGTTTGGCTGAATCGATTGATGACCCTCCAACGGCCTCTTCGCTCAACAAGTAAAGGATTTCCTGCCCCCTGCCCCAAGTCGAAAGTTCTGAATCAACAGTTGAACATTTCAATTAATACTATTAGATAGATAGATATTGGATAGATTGAGATACTATCAGCTCAAAACTTCCGAAGGGTTGTTGATCGAGGAGGTCCGAGAGGGTCACCAATTGATTCAGCGAAAAAGATGCATACAATCCGATGCCAATTGCACTGTTTTGTAATGTAAATTTTCCCAATGTCTTCAAGCGTAAAATATGTTATAATGCCGTTGGAAAGGTGAGGTTTTGGCACAACTTCTAAGCTCACAGACTAACGTTTGACATAGCATCACGGGGGCCTGTGTGCAATTGAAAAAAGAGGGGATTTTCAAGATTTGTCGATTTTTCGTGTTCAACTTCATTTTTCATCCATTTGGTTCATTAGAAAAATTTGGATTTTCTTTCCGAGAAATAGGAAATTGATCGCTCTGTCATATGGTATGTTAAATTTGAAGTTACTCCTTCGATTAAGGAAGTTAGGCTCATTTTAGTAAGTTAAAGTATAAATCACTGAACAAATCGTAAAACTCTTCTAACTAAGCGAGATAAAAAGGGTGTTAAGGGCCCAACTTCGATTAGAAATAGGCTCTAGAACCGGTAACCGGCTGGTGACATTCGCTTAGGAGTAACAGCCCGTATGATACAACTAGCAATATGATATACGGACGTAGAAACAAAATTTTAATCAATCAACATGAATCAAATCATTTTAATTTAATGATTCACACTTATGTGCACCAGTTTTGGCAGAACGGTATAGGAGAATTCCTAGCCCATCTAACAAGCTCTGTTCAGGCTCTTAGTCACCACTTGTACTGGCATACCTACTGCCTACCTCTGACATAATGACATTTAGAACATCTATTCCCCACGCCTCCCACCGTGTGCCAAAAGCTCATTCATCTCCTCGGAAATAGATAGGAATTGAATAACGAGACGTGGACTCACCTGTCAAAGATGCGAGCCTCCTTCAGGACGTTGCCAAGGTTGATGTAGGCGTCCAGGAAGTTGGGGTCCAGAGCCACAGCTTTCTCGAAATGGTGAATGGCCAGCCAAATTTCGCCTTGGGCGTTGAAAACGCACCCGAGATTGCTCCATGCAACCGCGAAGTCAGGTCTGGTCTCGATTGCTTTCAGGTAGCACGCCTAAATTGGTAGAAAAAAAAAAGAACGGACGGGGGTTGGTGGGAATCGAGGAATAATTTGAGAAAAGGAGAGGAAACAAAAGGGGCGAGCATTAGAAATGAAAATAATTAGGCAAAAGTGCGCACGGAAAAAATCTCACCGATCGAAGGTTTAACATAAAATGAATTGCGAGCGGCGCAGGTTTCGTTTCGAAGCCACACACGATCGTCAGAGTGCGCGGGTGTGCCTTCGTTTTTTACGTAACAGAGGATGCGGCGAGTGCAAAAACGGCAGCACAACCCCACTTCTGTCCTTGGGAAGGTTTTGGTTGAAAAGGTAACCGCAACGCTACCTTCCCCTGACTTGGGAGTGGCGTGGGGGTGTCTTGCCGTTTTTGACAGAGGGCTTTTGCGAGCAACGACAGGAAGGATAGGGATGTTTGCGAGCGAGACAACCTAGAACAGCGACCTTGCGACAGGTGAGACAATGAAAATGATGACAATCTGTAAATGAAAGCATGTTTTAAAAGGGCCAGTCCCTTAGGCGGACATTCAAAACGAAAAGAAAACAAATATAAACTGTTTTTTACGACCATCAAACATGCTAATAACAACCACATTGATTTGAGACAACATCTATCTTCTTTTTTACACTGAAATTAACACAAAAAATCATTACATCTTCTTTGTAAACAATGAACGAAAAAGTTTTGATTTTTTTTACTTTTCAACTAAGAGACTGGCCTATAGGTACTTTACCTTCAATTGCGATTACACCTCTACACGATGATGGAGTGTGCACCTCACTCTTCACCCCTAGTATTCAGAGATCAGGAAAAAATAAGAAAACTATTAATCAGGTGTGGTACCGCTCTCAAGGCTATAATTCAACAAGCAATCACAAGTGAAGTAGTGGTGTGCATATCTGTTCAATTAAAAACAATTCCTAGAACATAGCAGAAAATCAATTAATAGCTTTGGCTAAGGGAGGGAAAAAATCTATCAAGCAGAAAAAATAACTTCAAACATCACTTAATCTATTGTTATTTCCAATTAATTAAAAAATTATGTAATGCAAACGAAGAGAGAACTGACTTGAAAACGTATGAGGGAATATGTTTATGAATGTTAACTAGCAATTGAAAGATATTTATGTATGAATGCAAGCATTTACGTTTGTTTATGAAAAATATGATCGTAATTATAAGTTTTATAAGTTATGCTTGACAAGAACAGTTGATTGATGGTTCTAACGATGAAGAATGGATGAAAAAATTATATTCCATTTCATGCCATTGAAAAATTTCATTATACTCTTCCGAAAAGAACATAATGTTAGGTATCTTATGGATCTTTCTTCGTTAATTCGACTGACGCACTCAAAATGTTGAATTAGAAATTTTAGAAATGCAGATTGACAACTGAGGTATTCGATACCCTTCAAACATGGGCTGGATAAAATCAAATAGCACTTGACATGAAGGGACCAAATCTGACTTTTAAATTTCCCTGGACGGATTAAAATTGTATTTGACCGAAGTCGCTATAAAAGTAACTAGAACAATATTGGTTAATAACAACCATTTTTGTATTAAAATGAATATTTTCCATGTAGAAGAACATTAGGATGGTTAGTATAGCTTCCTCAGTGATAGAAAACAAAATTATAACTAATTTATAGCTAAGTTACAAGTTTTTGGAAGTAATACTCTTGAAACTATTATTTACTATTTCTCGTGCAAGATAGAGATCAACGAAAGTGGAACTTGAAGTTGATATCTGGTAGTTAAAACTTCCCCCAAAGTCCCTTAAGAATCTGTCTGTTGAAAATGACAACATTCATTCATACGTATTTTAAACGAAATTAGTTCCTAATTCGAGAGTACAATTGGATTAAATGGTAGATAGCCGATAATTAACTAAAGTTTAGGTTGGTTATGTACATCGCAAGAGTAGGGAACCCGCCTAGGATTTCCCTGATTTTCACAGATTTTCAAAAAAATGCCCACACATTTCACGTTCCAACTAAATCCCTGATTTCTATAGTATTTTAATGATGTTTCCCATCGGGGGACCACCATAACCTAACCATAACCTCTATTAGAATATTCAAACCATCACCATAATACTAACCAACCATAAAACCACTAAATTCTATAAAGTAATTATTGAAAGTTATCACGGTCATGCATTTTTTCCCTCTTGATTTGCGCCATGGAATGTGTACATGTCCAAATCCACATTCATTCGAAGTACTTTTTTTGGCTCTGGTGGGATTCGAAATACTTAAATGCGATAGGTTAATGTAGAAAATTAAACATGTAGGGGAATTAAGATAATTTTTATAAATCTGTTGGTAATACAACATGAATAAACGATGCAAGCATCTTCTAAGAATACCTAGAAGTCAAATCATGATGAGGCATAAGCGATTGATGAGGAACGGTAGGAACTATGGAGTCCAACACGGATCTATATTTATTTGGATTTTCTACTTATTCATCTTTTCTAACCATTGAATCAAATGGGAATGATTGATATATCATGATCATGAGGGCGATGGTGTTTTTAACACAAATGAACAAAAATCAGCTCTCTTTTTCTATTACATTACTCAAGTTGAAAGTCAAAAACTGTTCACACAACTCAGCTCTCTCACGAACAAGAATATTGTGCTTTTTACAACGACACTTGCATAACAGTGAATCAAATTAAATCGATACTAGTTCATGGAAAATAATTGTTTTTTCAGAATGCCACATCAATACAATACTTCAATAAATTGGTGAAAGTCAAATCACAGCTGGTAATGGAAATCAAATTTAAACTTGAGGAACGACGAAGAGGATTTTATCAAGGATTTTGAACAGGAAATATTTCTTGATCATTGGTTTTGAATAAATTATTAGTTGGTATGATCGCATTATTCAAAGCTTGGCTTTTCCAAGGTCCATTGTGGAAAATTGATCTTAACGCAGAACGTAATGGGAAAACATGACATTCCAACATTATCTGTATTAAAGGGGAGACAATATTAATAAAAATGTGTACTTACGGCGTGATTAATCCATAAATAAATTGAAATAAAATCTTGAAAATGTTACCTAGGGTGTTCCACGACTGGAGGAGGTTGTAGTTTTCAGTTGTCAATAAAATTACTAAAAATCAAACATGGTTAACAGAAGGGGGTGTGGGATGGGAGATGACACGTCAACGGAGTGAAGAGGAGCCGGTGAGATGTTGGATGTTGAAGGATTCGCGGATGTGAATACAATTGCTGCTCGGTCCATTTTAACATGAAAATTACATTAAGAAGATGCCTAACTGCGGAAAATATAAATGCAATGGAAATCCTCCGAACTAAGGTCATCTGCTTCTTCCTTAGATAGAAGGGAAATTAAAACAGGTGGCTTCAAATAAACGGAATTCAGAACTCAAATGCGATAGCAACAACAAACTTTTGCTACCACGTCTCAGCCTAAGAAGTGAGTCGTGGTACGTACTCCGCAAAAATCAGAAGATTATGCGGGCGTTGAAGGTATAAAATAAAAATATATTCGTTTAAAAAAAACAGAATCCTGCGAAGCCATCTGTTTGGGTAGGAGCGAGCGGCGCAACACTTGATTACACAGATATAAACTTTGAGTTAACGACGCGCAACGGTTTCTTAATTCTGCAACACAAAACGAGGCGCATGGAACGGGCAGATATCGTCAATCGAGTAATCAAGTATTATATTCATAAATGCGTGCGAGCAGGAAAATAAGTCCCATTCCCAAGTTCCCTTGTGGTAAGAAAGTGGAAGAGCTGCAGCGTTGAAGGTCTCGGTTTCTCCAAAATCTTCACCACAAGAGACTTGTTTTTTGGAAAACCCAAAAAAAAATTGTAGATACAGATTCTGGAAAAGTGAGAAAGACAAAGTTCGTTGCTTTCTTTTCCACAACAAGTGATTAGAACTTGAACATATCACTCAGGACGAGGCATCAACACGCAATAGAGCACGGCTGATTTTCCACAATACAATTATTGAAAGTAAAACAGAGCTTTGTAAAGCATTAACGAGAACCAATCGTACAATATGTTTCAGCCGACTCATCGTTGTTGATACGACGTAACAATTGCGTGCAGCAGAAAGAAGCAGAGACCAGAAATTATAGGAAACCCCTGCTGAACAGGCACTTCATTTAAAACGACAGTTTGATCTAAGGCAATATGAGATATTTAACGCGAGCAGCGATGTGTTTGCCTTTATAAAGCATTGTAGAGGAAAGGAAATAAGGGCATATTTTAAGTTGTTGTGAGAACGTACCTTGGCCTCTTCAAGTCTCGCAAGAGCTTTCAATAGGTTACCCAAATCACTTCGTACGCAGTACAAATCCTGAAAAGAAATAATAGTGAGTGAGCAACAAGAATCCAAGCAAAGAGGGGCACATGTTTAAATGAGTAAGGCGTGTTCTCAACAGCCTTAGAGCTATGATGCACAATTATTAGGTTCGGTTTCAAGTTCTGGGTTCACGAATGCATGAAAATGTGTATGGTTAACAAACCAATTTGCAAACAGCGAAATGCACATGAACTAATTGCGATCAACGATGTTAGTAGCAATGTTGTCAGCAACAGAACACAAACCATTTTCCAAACAAGATTTCACACAGCTACCCCAGTTAATGAGTGAATATCTACGACTGGCTTTGTTTGTGCGGCTGATGAGTCATTTGCTTATCTCATCTTTAGTGAATGACCTGACTTTGCTGCTGGGGAGACAACATCTATTAGCAGGAATAGACTGACGTCTGCCCAGTTTACTTAAATGTTGTTCTAGATTATGCCTCCGTCCAGTAGCTGCAACTGAAAGCAATTCCAGATGGAGGGTTCGGTGGGCAATCGTTTAACAACTGCCGTTTGAACTCCTCCACCTTTTGGTACACTCAACATTTAGTATTCCAGATTTGCTCTCAGCAGGTCTACTTGGAACTAACCGTTTCTTGGGATCTTGTACTGCCCTTTATTTGATGCTGTCCTTGCAGGCATTTCCGCGACGAAAAAGAATGTAGAACGACTAAAAATTGTTGGTTTGAGTCAATTCATTCAAACCGATCCGCATTGAAAGTAGCTCCAAGGCTCTCCTAACATTGTTTATCGGAATTCTTGATTATTGTCCGGTTTATAGAAATTCTATTCTGAAGAAAATCGCTTATTTAGGTGCTTCTCATCCTGACTATGGGATGAAGATATGTTCAAACGCTCAAATATCAGTCTACTGAAGATTTTCTTGAGGAAACTGCTTTGACTTTCAAGGGTGACATAGCAGACATGTTGATAGCTAAGAATGAATGACATATCAACGTCTCCTAACGAATGATGCCTAAAACGGTCTTTAAATCAAACCATTCTTAGCCCACTATTTTATGGCTTGTGGTATTTTTTAAAACAAGTCGAAGAACGCTTAATTTACATAGGCTCGAGTGCTAATCTACTTGGTTATCTTCACTTGCTCCTAGAGTTACACTGTTAAATTCTACACAAGTAATATGTATTCCTAGAACTCTCTCTTTTCATTCACCCTACCATGGACGCAATCAAGACAATGAAATGGGAACTAGAGAAGAAACTTGTAACCAAATATATTCGTTGTACGGGAGCTAAAGCTAAAATTAAGAGTGTTCTATTTCAATTTCTTCTTCTTTTTAATTTGAATTACGGAAGTCGATGAAAGTCCCACACTTCCTAGAGCAGATTTTCCAGAATCATAGGCTGAAGAACGGGTGAAATGTGAGGGAAACGGTTTCCTTTCAATCGTATCACATTTTTAAAAATTAATTGTGCAACCCAAAATTATTGTTTCTTGAGGGGGGTCACTTCAGGGTGAACAAGGGAAAATTACTTTTCTACCGCGAGAGATTCCCTACAACGGCTAGAAATGAGAAATTAGTTGCGTCAAGATTTATGAGCACTATGAAGAAAATTGCAACAGTTCTAATTATGAGACCTAATCAGAACTGTATTTATCCTTATTTAGACTCAAGGGAACAATAATTATGCGAGTTTCGTTAATAATATTGGTTTGGAGAATTAGACTGTTTGAAATTGTGGAGGAAGAGCAGAGCTAGTTGATTAAGTCCCAGTGGTTAGATTAATGCTGCCCAATGTAACAAATACTAAGGCCACAGCCAACTACCGCATAATCCCAATGTTAAAACCACTCAATTCTTTCATCACTTTATCCACAAGGTTTTGAAATCGCATCTTCAGTATGCTACGAAAATATTGGGGACAAAGTATCTATAATGTTGGTTTCCTGTTATTCTTTCACAGGTACGTAAATGTTTCACGAACCATAAATAAATTGATTAAGTAATAATTGCCCATATTTCAGGAAAGATAACCAACTGGATTCAGTTGCCTGACTTAATGCCAGACGTGCTTCCTATAAAGTTTTCAGTAATCAACAACTTTATTGGAAAGTGGAGAACTCACAGAGTGCAAATAATCATACCGGATTGTACTGGAGCGCAGTTACGTAGGCCTGTACCGCTTGTTCCATGTCTCCAGCAGCGACTAGTGCAGCAGCCAGGTTGATGTAACCGTCGATGAAGTCAGGCTTCAACCTCACGGCGTGCCTGTAGTTGTCGAGAGCCTCCTGAAGCTGTCCTCGTTCTTTGAAGACGTTCCCGAGGTTGCTGTAGGCTTCGGCAAGCAAAGGATTCTGCTTGATGGCGAGGGTGCTGAAGTGAGCAGATCTGCAAGCAACAAATAAAATGTGAGTCAACTTTTTTTTACTGCTTAAGCAAGGTATGGAGCTATACAGACATCCTTCAGAAAATAACAAGTGAGGCATCTCAAACGTAAGTTTACCCTGTTTTTAGAAAACGCAAACAGAAAAACTTACTCAAATGTTATTTGTTCACTTAGCCCCCATTAATTTGCTCACAACTGTGTTTTCAATTCGAGGTTGTACCAGTTCGAAGAGAAACTCAACAACCAGCCTTCCACTTACTGTTTGAGGTCCGCTTCTATAGCAAACCGTTTGCCCCCTAGATGATTCTTCTTTTGATTGATTACCTCTCCAGAGGAACTGCCATTACCGCAGACAGTTATTGTGGAGGTTTGAAAAACCTTCAACGAGCGATCCAGTACAAAGTTGGAGCATTTTTAATCTTCCAGGACAATGCCTCGGATCACTCAAGATCTACAGGAGTAGTCTGGTTGGAACATTTTTGATCATCTTCCGTGTTCCTCCAATGTTGCACCATGCGGTTTTCTATGGGGAACTTACCTCAATCAGTAAGTGGAAAGCTGGCAGTTGAATTTGTAGCAGACTAGCATAAAGGGGGATTTAAAAATCTGTTAAAACGGTACAAAATAATGGCGACTACTTGGAAAAAAGTATTTGAGTGAATTTCCCGTTTTTTAAAAGCATTCATGCATTTTTTAAATAGGGTAAACTCACTTTTTAGTTGCTCTCGACTTGCAATTCACATTTTCAAAATGAATGCTCGAAAATTCACTTTTACCCTAATGCAATAGTTGCTGTATTAATTTTGATAACAGCGCCAAGAGACAAGTTTAATTTAATCGTCTAACACAACGCCTGAACTAATTGGCGTTTCGTTTTCAAAGACTTGATTGCATTAAGAAAACCGTAAATTTGTATTAGGATACCACGGAATCAACTAAGATTTGAAATTATCCACTAGAATATTTTTTACTCACTCTTTACCCCAGCATTTCACACAATCATAGTAAGTTAGGTATTTGGGAAATAGGTAATATATTGTTAGTAGAACAGAAGCAGTTGCAATATGTAGCCTCAAAAGGTGTTAGGGGATTAAAATTGTGATTGAATTCTGAATCAGTGACCCCCAAGATTGGTAAAAAAGGAACAAGCACTACCGAAGGAATCCATAACCCACAGAGAGCTCTCAATTTTATTTGAACCTCGATGAGCATAATCACGTTATGTAATTAAATTAATATTATGTCATCCTAAAGATTTTGACGTCAAACGTACTTTCTTACGATATTTAATTTTATTCCTACGATTTTTCAATATCGAGCGACGGTGACGTCACTCGGGGCAGGGAGGGGCGGATCTCTTTTAGGTTTCAGGAGGTGTTTTGTAGCAATCATTTCCCTGGGGAAGCCATTTCAAAAAGGTCGCGTCGGAAGATAAGGACAATTTACAGAAATTGCTTCATTTTCCACAACATTGACGGACTTACTTCTCCAAACGTCGGCATTGAAAGTGTATCGAAGACAGGAGCAACAGGACTCCAGTGTTGTTGGTCTCCTGACGCCAAAGCTGCATGCAGTGGCGCTCGGCGTTCTCATAATCGCTGGCTTGGTACTCCCGGTGGGCCAACTCCAGGAGGCCTAGAACGAACAAATCAAAATACACCTTTCTACCCAGATTTGATTTCATAAGAACAACAGTTGGTTATAAGCATATCAGACATGCAGTTCACACTTGGTTATTTAATTAAATCGATTTTAGGTTTATTATTTCAAAGAGCAACTAAAGGTATGTGGGTAATTTCAGAATTTCGGTCACATTTATGTATGTAGTATTGCCGTCAAATCTCAACTAAATACAGTTTTGTAAGTTTTTTTAAAATTTTCTCCTATGTGGATGTACATGTTCCATGGAAAAGTATGTCAAAGTTGTGCCTACAGGACCCAGGAGAAAATACCAAAGTCCGTATTTCTCACTCCCTACAGCTGTCACTAACCAGAGGTATACAACTTCCATCGTCACTAATCAGCGAAATATTTATTGGGGCTGTTTTATCCACTTACACTATGAAAGAACATACCATCTACAACGGATATCCGCCTCAGGAAAAAAAATTGGATCAAATCAAGTCTGAAAAGTACAAAACCTACAATGTTTTGAAAAGTAGCCCCCAACAGGCAGGAAAGGGTGTTTACGAAGTTGCTTCTGTTTCGTTCACATCCCTTATTCAAGATGGTCCCAACGCTGGTGGTTGGATTTTGCCTAGACCTTCCCAGTCAGTTCTACCGGGAAAACCATCCCTGGAGGCAGCAGTGTAGGGTTTTTAACTCTCACTCCCTACTCCAGTAACATTCTGACTGTGGCAAGTGAAACTTGATCGCACTTGTTGACAATTAGTGTAGTTGTTGGAAGTTCGTTGAAAACATTTTGGTTCAACCAGTTTCAATTGATTTGTGGCCTGTAAAGGCGGTGAAAGGTTATAACCTCACTCCCTACAATATCCAGCCAATAGCCCCTTAAATTGTAGGGAGTGAGATCTGCTTGTAGCAAGTGAGATTTTGGCAAGGAAACCTTAGTGTTTACTGTAGCTAAAATTAAGCTAATTTGTGCTGTTCCGCTCACCTAATTTGAAAGACTTGAGCGGCGATTCCCATGGAGGTTGGAGGCTCAAGAGGGGGAAAAAATAGTACATACCTCACTCCCTACAAGTTTTTTTTTCAAAATGGCGTACCAGCAGTACGGTTCAAGATTATGTGTGCTCACTTGGGTAATATGCCGAGAGAACCGCAGTGATTGATTAGGAACAAGAAAATTTCAAGAAAAGTTTCAACTTTTCAATTTTTTAGAAAATTCGATACCCAAATGTGACCGAAATTTTGAAATGACCAATATAAGTATTTTACAATTTATTGAAAACTGTTTAAGTTTCTTGGAACACAATCATCCCTCGGGAGTGTTTCTGACGGATGCAACGTACGGGTATGTAAGTCCCTTCGGGTAGAAGTACTTACTGTCCCAAATAAAATGTTTCAGCTCCGTGTATCTTTAACAGTGCACTAAATGCGACTATCAGGGATTACCTCCTTTGAACGCTTAGAATAAACGGGAAGGAAGCACGTTCGACTCCTTGATAGCTCAGAGAGTAGACGGACTCACCTGGATGAGGGACGAACCTTTACAAACGCGTCAACACTAGCTTTAGTGACCTCCATTGTTACGTTTCCATTGGACTGTTTGAATTTAATAGAAATATCCTCTAACAAGGACGCCTCTGTTAGCAAGCACCAATAATTAGAAAACCAATGCATTCAAGCTCATATGAAACGTCCTTAGAAAACTAAGCATAACGAAACTTTGTTCAAGGAATAGCAGTACTGTTCCTACAAACGAATAATAATTCTTCACTTTGAAGAATAAAGCCAGCCTTCTGGGAGGATGTAGAAAATGTTTAAAGCCAATCAGAAGGCAAAACGCAATCCTCAATTCCGATTCCTTGTGAATACGCCTTAATGAAGCCACGCTGTTCGAAAAATAATGTACAGATTGTCTACAGCAGCCAAGAAATACATGATGGGGTTTTCTGTCTGTTTTGACAAACGGGTTTTGGCAGGTGCCCAGGCTGAAACTGTTATAGCTCAGGGGCAAGTTTCTGAGTGTTTAACGCAATCAACGAGAAAACCTCTCACTACGTACACAGTAAAATTACATCGAATAATTTCCAATGAGCTATACGTATCCAACCACCATTAGATGAAACATTGGAAAATGTTCGATAATATTCATACATTTACATCGAAATCACTTACCAATCAGCAATATTCGGAATCTAATCTAAATCTGGATGATTTTTTTAATAGGAAAGTACTTTGCATACCATACAACGTTCACAGAAAACCTCATGAAGTGAAGAAGCATTTACAATGCCTACTAGAATGCGCAAAAACCAATAATAGCCTCCACCTCGTGTGTTTTTCAGCTTAAATAAGTTAGGCAGATGCAAAAACTGGAAAGCAAAATCGTTCATGCCTTTTTGGATATTGATGGTGCATAAAAAATTAACAACAAGTTCATACCTACTTGTCGCTTTGTTTTACATCGAGTCGAGCTCCAACTTTACTTTCTCCGACAACTTTTGCCTACTTTACCAAATGCTTCTTGAAAAAAAAAAAAATAATTAAGGTAGTACTTACTCAGTTTAGGAGTTTGAGGAAGGACATCGTGAGCGGCGTTGACTAAATAAATAGTCGTCTCACCGTTTCCTGCGTTCATGCAAAAGACAAAAATGGTAAAAAATAGCACACTAAAGTCTAAAAAAAAACCTAATTAAAATAAATAAAAGATATAAACCGAAGGAATAATGACAGAGGAAGCCGGTGAGAAGTAGAAGGATGTCAGTGTTTCACTATCATAACCATAACATGCCAAAAAAAAGCTTGAAGCGGTTTAGTGTACTACTCTACGGTCAGGTCGAAGTTTTAATGCATCAATCAAATCACAGGTTCAGCAAGAGCAAAGATTCGTTTTAAAAATTTAATTCGTCATATCAATTTTTGGAATGTTGCAACTTGAAACGCGAAATAATATATCCAGTGTCTAATGCATTTACTTGAAAAAGAACGAATTCATTAAATACAAATGATTTTACAAAACGCTGCAAATTCTTTCACTGGGGTTTATTATCCAATGATTCATAATTTGAATTTCTACTAAGCTTTGGAGTGAGCGTGTTTCACAGGTGATAGAGCTATTATTGAATTTCAGGAGATATGCATTGAGCACTTAAATCGGTTCTCAACCAAAATACCTATTTTTATTGATCAGTTGATCATATTTGTGTGCCTCATGAAATTCAATAATCGCTCTGTCACCTGTGAAACACGCACACTCCAAAGCTTAGTAGAAATTCAAATCATGAATAATTGAATAATAAACCCCAGTGAAAGAATTTGCAGCGTTTTTTTTTTCAAGGGAGATTACAATGGAAAAATATTCTATTTGAAAATTTTAAATTTCGTAAGACGGAGCATGCATATCAGATTGCTTCAACCCTTGTATCGGATATAAACCTTTTTAGGAGTTCACTCCAGTATCCACATTCACTACACACTAGGTTACTGCGATCAAAAAAAAAAAAAAAAACCGCTGTTGTTTTTGTTTTGATCGCAGTAACCTAGTGATGTAGTGAATGTGGATGCAAATGTTGGCACCATAAATCGGGCACTACATCGGGAATGGTTTGAGCTACACACCATTCGATTCCTCATGGAAAGTTCTTTAAAAAAAAGTCCAAATTTAGGCCGCCTTGACTTTTTTTGAGGTTTTTAGAGATTTTACAAAACTTTAACAACCCTTAAAGTTTAAATTAAGTGAGAGAGCTGGCTAAAGAATTGGGGCGTTGTCGGACCAACATGGATTTTTCCTGAAAATTTCTGATTTTTTGCTCCAGCCGTTTGGGAGAAATAGTGCGTACGGCGTACGGACGGAAAATTTTTTATTGCAGATTTGGATTCGACACCCTTTGGAACGTAAACCATGAAATTTTCAGGGGGGGTTAGAATTTTTTTTCAAGAACGATTACAATGGTTTATTATTGAATAGTAAACCAAAATTAAGTGATTACAGTCGTGAACTATAATTTCCACCATTCAAATTCAAAGCCCCGAAAATGTTGCTAAAAATGACAGTCTATCAAACAATTGATTATAATTATTTTTGACTCATGTCTGCGTAATTTTGGATCAAGAGTATTTCAATTTGTACCATATTGTGAAGTTTTTATCAAATTTGACAACGAAAAAATTATTTTTGTGGTCACGCCAAGCGTTCCAAGTTTTTGAAAAATTTCACTTTGCGAAAAATGTTCATCTTTGATTGAAAATTTCGGTGTTTGGAAGATGCGTTTTGGAAATCAAAGTAACTTCATCTTATAGGAAATTTAACGCAGATTCCGAAAATGTGGTCAAATGTGCAAAAATGCTTTGTGTTTCACCCAATTTTTTTTTTACACTAAGTGCGGGACACCCTGTATTTATTTTTGACTCATGTCTGCGTAATTTTGGATCAAGAGTATTTCAATTTGTACCATATTGTGTTTGTGGTACATGAGAGTTTTGAACATTTTTCGTTATCTTCAAAAATAAATTTACCGCAAACATGAAGATTCTAATGAATTCAATTAGGGGATAGAACAGTCCTAACATGGTTGTTTATAAATATCTTCCCGATCGAACTATACCCAACCAATATAGAAAATATTTAAAAACCTGAATAGAAATTGCGAACACCAGTAACTAATTTGGGGCAGGAACAAGGTGCATAAACTGTAAAGTCAAGCACAACTGTAAAGTCTGCACATAGCGATAATACGCAATGCATCCAGAAATGATTATGACAATACAGTAGACACTGTAGTGATAAGATATTGAGGTCACCTATTAGTTATATGAAACGTACCATCCATCCACCGTTATCTGGGGATCAATGTCGCCGGAAACTTTTCTTGTTTTAGGAGAAAATGGCCTCTTGTGGGAAGAAGGGAAATGGAGGGATATTTCATTACATGAAATAGGAAAACGACAGGTTTTAAACAATCATGAGAAAATCCACGATCTATCGAATCATTTCCACAAGTCCTATAGCTCGGAGAGAATAATATCAATAAAAGTTCCGTCATGCAGTATGATCACAAGCTAATTTTCTAATAATATTCTTTTTGAAATTGTCTTTAAATTTGAGGAAGCTTTTCGAATTGTCTAAAAGAAGATTTGATAAGATGAAAATTAAGAAAGAAGTCAACTTTTAAAGCCATTGCAATCACAGTTGGGTGGGTATACCATGTGCTTTGGGTATCTTACAACAATTTTACGGCAATTGAGGGATCCTGTAATAAGAATGCCAACGTTTGGCTGCACAAGACCCAAGTACTTCGAAAATACTAGCAAATACAAGTACAATAATTGTACTTATACCATGTAATTATTACATGTATCTGTAATTACACTTTTATCATTTAAATGATTAACAGGAGTACAATCCAGTTCTTAGCGACCGTACCGACCCGGCAGTGCTTTGATTGCAATTTGATCAGGCATTTGATAACATAAGCCTTTCTTCCATTCCTTCTTCATCGTTTTCAGTTTGTTTATGATTTCCCTGGCATCTATCGGATTCTATGGCGATTAATAAGCAAGCCAACGGTTACTAGACATAACAAAGTCCCCTATTCCATGAAAAATCAAATTCCATGACATAGGCCCTTCTTCCGGACGCACATTCATTCAAGATATCAATTGGTTCCTACGCTACATCAATTCTTCACAAAGCTACAATATTCGTATAACTCACTGAAATTATTTTCTTCAGCAACATACAATACTCATTTTTTTGATGAAAATTGGAAAAAGGGTGTGTTGCTGCCTCGCCCACTCCACCTCAATATTTCCGTAAGAAGATTGAGAGGGGGTGGAAGGAAGTCTATCATATTCTGGGATAAAACTGCAAATGTACTAGTTGCTCTTGTACTGACACTTAGACAACTACGTACTTGTACTTGAAATTTCAATTACAAATACTTGTACTCTCGATTGTTCAAGTATTGTATCTATACTTTGTGTTTACAAGTCAATTTTTAACAACACGGATTACAATAGCTTCGTTGTCTTGAAAGATTCGGTAAAACGTAGGTCATTCACTGTTTGATTTAACCAATTTTAATAGAAGAAGTAACACCGACCATGTTTTCGTGAACAATAAAAACGAAGTTGAAGGGGTAGAACAACAATAATTATTATTGTTGACAAAAAGACTGAGGGTTCATACGTGTCACCTGAATCTCAAGAGATCGAGTTAACAACCCTATGGAATAACGGGTTGTTCTTGAGGGGGATTCGTATTGCTTTTCGCAAAACGCAGAGATATAGTAGAAATGAATTAATCGGAATCGGTCGCTACACAGTTGGCATTTGAAAAGGAGGGTAGGGAGCTTGGCATGGGAGTTGCTCGGACAATCAGAGGGTGCGCAGAGCTTGGGAACCCTCCACCTGCCCCCTTTTTTTGTGTTCATTCTCCCTTTTTCCCAACAAGCTACCCCTCATCTGGCACCCGCAGGGCGAGCCCTTCGACCTCCCTTCCAGCCTTCAAGGGGGCGTCTACTGCGCATTTTCCAGACGCAACCCAGCTGTCATGAGGGCCCCCAAGATTCACATGATATAACGTAACGCAAAAGAAAATCTTCAACAGAAACATCTATAATTATTCAAGAACGAAAAGAAAAGGATGATGGGTAATACTAGGAATAGTCGCAATTTCGAAGTCTGAGGGCAGCAACGGCTACTAGTACAATTGATTACATCTTATAATTGTTGATAGTTCAGGCCAACAACTCGGAGCATTTCCACGACCAAATGTCCGCAGACCCGACAGCTTTGAAAATCACGACGATTGAACTGTCAGAAATTGCAGAATTAGTGAAGCACGACTGAGAACAGCAAAGCAACTTCGACGTACAGGAGCAGCATTTTGACAGGGGTGATCACATGGCGGGGGGGGGGGGGGGCGCAGACTGCGTCATTGAAATTCTTGGGGAGGGGGGGGGGTAAAGTTGATTAAAACAGTTTTTAAAGAATAATGAGCCTAGAAGTTAATTTAGATATGGTTTGTTTTGGGGAGGATGTACCAATCTACAGGGGGGGGGGGCTATTTCTAAGTTTAGGGGGAGGGGGGGTGCGTCATGGTGGTGGGCACCTCTGATTTTGATAATTCAACAATGCACTTAAGCCACTTATTATTATTATATACACCAAGATAAGTCTTTGCGGTTATCTGGTATAGACGTAATAACGTTTTTGTTCTCTAATATCAAAATTCCTTCTCGTAGTTTGAGGTTGGGAGCTTTTTGAACAATTGATTTGCTCTCGTTTCCATGAAACACTGTAAGTTCCTCATAGACTGATTCCTTATGTACGAGATAGGGCTATATATCCAATATGGATTTATTCTTGGCCTCGTCGAAGATGTTCAGTGATTGTTGCACTTTCGGTGGTGGTGGATTGCTTTCTTTGATGATTTCTTTTCGAATTCCACCTTTTGCTACGGTCTATATTCGAGCAGATTTAGATTTTGCAATACTCTGACCTGTACGAGTACAAAATTAACGATGGCAGCCACGGCGCAAAGACATAGTCTCTACAACTTCATATATCGACAACGTTCATGTCCTCTAGCCATTTACATTGAAGCAACCAAAGCCAACCATGGCCTCTCAAGTACCATTGAAAAATTGAAAGTTCGTCCTTATGATTTCGTGCTACATCAGGTTAGTTCCAACAAAGAGAGCGTCGCGCAACAGCTGTCAACAACAGTTCGCAGCCTTCTAGATTACTGCTCACAACAGTTGACTGCGAACTAACGTTTGTTGGCCATCCAACATCCACTCAACCTTGGAATCAATTAGGAGGTTTAAATCACCCAAGGTTTCCCTCTTTAAGAGCAAGGGACGGAGCCCCTCAGTGCCGTCAGTTTCCATCCAGCAGCAGTTAACAGCTGTGAACAGCTCCTTTTTGTAGGAAATAATGTTGACGAGGGCTGTTGGACAGCTTGATTAGTTGAAACAGCAGTTACTACTACCGCGCATGCGCCAGTTGAAAATTGTAAGCATTCTGTTAACGGCACCACTTGAGCTCTCATAAAACGTAATGCTAAGAAGTTGTCCATTGATGAGCATTTTTTCTGATGTTACTTTAAATAATAAAAAAATACGTTGACAGCAACAATTTCCGCAACTTCCCTCCAACTCCCACGGGGTTCTGAGTTTAATACTACTAAATAGCTATAGAATAGAATGGCGTTCACATCCATGTTTGCTTCTACAGAAACGCTGACCTGAATCAGCCTTCCCAAATTTATATCAGCACTGCCAAGTCTTGAAAATCTCATTGCTATTCAGGTGTGACGCAAATTTCGGATCAGAATCAATTCATTGCAGTGACATAAGCGGGCCATTTGAAAAAAATAAGTCGAAAGGTACTTGACTTGGTTTCTGTATTTCAACAAAAGGTTTCTTTCTACGACTAGCTAGGACCAGGGTGGTGGTTCACCTCCCAGAATGCCAGGAGAAACTTGAGTTTGATCATAGCTAGGTACCGTAGGGAACGTCATGCCTCGTACAGGTAAACGCCTCCAGTGTGAGAGGACGTAGGTTTGTAATCGAGTGGCAACTCCTATTATTATTTTTGCACATTTAACACTCTCTCTTGTACAGGGGAATTTGTCAGACACTGGTAAAATATGATTAGAGACGGGTGGATCAGGACATCGGTCCAGCTTCTCCTAAAAGACAACAGCATGAGTGTTGTCTAGGGGTGTATGAGAAACGTCATGATATCAAAACAACGAAAGTCACGAGATGTAATAAGGTAACTGTAGTGACACGTTGCTATCTTGACTTGATATGAAACTTGGTTTTGTGGCTGTCCCGATCGATTCCATCAAAAAGGACTGAAGAATTGAAAACGGACTCTCTAAGATCATAGCACTCAAACATTTGAGAAAAAACACCAAAGCAGAGAACATGGATAAAAATAAGCAAGATTTTTCGGAGAAGCTCTGGTTCCGATTCAATGGATACCATTGGCCAATTTGGCCACCAACTGACCAACTATGGGTCACTGAAATTTCCCCTCGAATAAACACCGCTATAACAACACCAACGTTAGGTACTACAGTGACCAGTTGGACAAAACACTGGGACAATGATTTTCAGTCCGACGAAAAACTCAGTGATAATGGAGCTACATGAATGTCAAATTTGAAATCAACTTCCATTTTGTAATGGCAACCTGAGTAAAAATTTCTTGGAATTCTAACTCCTTTACCCATCGCTGACGATTGTTACTAACAAATTGCTAGGGGCATTTACCATCGTGACCACTTTCAATACTTCAATTGTAATTATAAACAACGTAATGGTCACTTTTATTTTTTAATACCACGTAATAAAAACGTTAACTTCATAAAACACTGCACAACTTTTAGAGTTATCCCATCTTTATTAGTTTAGGAGAGGATTTTTGAAGCTACACATCAACAGGTTCTATTGAATTTGCATTTTTTTAAATGACCCACACGTACCAAATTCAAACAAAAACCTACCCATTTTATTTCTTCGTGGTTTTTTCAAATTTTAACCGCAGAATTCGCTAATAGGCAGAGTTGTTTGTTAGTACTGCCGCCCGAAACTCCTTTCAAAACGAGATTTCTCCATCAAAGCATCCTTTTTTACTTTTAAAAAGACTAATTGGAGCCATTAGACTCTTCTCTATCACATTACAAAAAGTAAAAACAAAAAAATACACTAACATACCTACTGGTGATTATAGCATTCAAAAAAATGGAGGGAGGCAGTAATTGAATAATCTCAAAATTAATCCACGAAAACGGAATAATACCGCACTACCGTTTCTTTTTATAGATGAAATCTTGAAGACATGACCAACAGTACTTACATGAAGTAAAATGGCCGTAGCTAAAAACTAATCGAGAAATGAGTTGTGTTGTCTGATTTAATCGTGGAACAAAGGGAGCTCTCTCTTTTCTTTCGCGATTCAATTCGGATTAGGCGAGAATGACGACCAAAATCGAGCATGCTAACCGCTAGGTCGGCCTGGTGTTCCACTTGAATAATTACAATTATTTTAGGAAGCAATGAAGTGTGGTAACTGCGGTTCGTTCATCCTTATTAGGTAAGCAAACAAATTTGAAGACTTATATCACAACCTTGCTCAATGAGAGTCACCCATAAGTAACTACTTTTCACCCATTAGTCCCTTTTTTTAACCAAAGTCGTGGCTATCATTTCCCACTGCAATGGTTTGCACAGGATACATCTGGAGCCACATCCAAGTGATCAAATACCCTAAACAACAGCACGAATAAAAAGCTTCCTCACCATCTCTATGTAAATAACGAGCAAGCAAAAACGTCCTTCATCAATCCTTTCACAAAAAGAAAACATTGAAGAGGAGTAAGACGTAGGCACGTGGGTACGCCCACTTTATTTTTACTTTACACTTTACTCTATTTTTACGAACATGAAGCCTAACAAGAGATGAGTATTTGAGTTTGGTGGGATATTGCTAACATCTAGCAACTTTGTTATTAATTAAGATTTGCATGCGTAATTTAATGTAAATTTGCACGAAATATAGAGATTTCAAGTTCAGGTATTAAGGGCTGTTCGTGCTATCCCTGGTTATGTACGGTTCAAATACTAAAGCGTATTGAAGGCAATCCGTCATATTCAACGGCCAGAACTAAACAATTCGGTTCAGTAATTGTACAGTTTAAAGGGATCTTCCATTCCAGATCAGTTCATGAATTTTCCACAAGATGTAGAATGGTAGTAATCAATTATGTAATGGATAGCGTCTAGGTCCATTCTCGCACTGAGCATACAGTTCGTACAGACTCTACAATTACATTGAACCTTTCTAGAACTGAACAAGCTCAATTTCTGATATCAAAGTTTTAAATTAAATTCATACACCAGCAAACTAAAATGATTCACACCTACTTAGGTGCCTCACCAACGTATTTAGTAGGCGTATGAGCGGATGAGAACGAAATGTACTCATCCCCAAGTAAGTAAATTATAGAGCAAAAACAATAGTATGAACTTGTAGGTACCTACCGACAATCAATCACAGAACCTCATTAACTTTTTTCTGCCCCAGTCCAACTAATCCACAAGATTGTAATTAGTTTCATATTATGGCAGTTTTGTCAGTCCCGAAAGGTTCAGCGCAAGCGCAAATGAGTTGGGTATTTGGTTCACAACGCTAAATCAGCAGATATGGAAAATGTAATTTCTGCAATTACAGAAGTTGGCAAACCCAGTCCTGTAAGTCCTTCTTTCTACTACAACTGTATGAACTGGGGACAGCATTCACCTAGCGTTTCCTTCGAACAGTGCTTCCGTTCCGCAAAGCTGAGGTAGGGACCCGACCTAATTCTGAAGAAGGGACTGAGAACAGCTATAATTGAAATATAAGTCAAACCGTGGCTTGGTCGATGGCTGTAGACGATTCGCAGTAGAAACGCTGATTTTGAGATATTCGAAAGGAAATGTTAATTAGGCTAAGATAGGTTCTATATCCCCTGCAAATGTAAGAATCCTTGGCCAGGGTAATCAGGCTCAAGAAAGGGGAGAAATCCGGAAAACACGTGATGTGGAAACCGCCATATCCTTGGAATTTTCCGATGACCAGGTAGGTTCACAAGATAAGTAGGTGCCTAGCTACTCGATGATAGGAGATGTACAAATGAAATATAATGGGAAGAAATAAGGCCGGGAATTTGTTGAATTTTATCGATTGATGAGAACGAATGTTGCAAGGAAATGTGCCAAGCACTGCGCAAGAAAGCTGCGTTTGATTCGATGCATGACCGTAAGGGGATCACAACACAAAGCAAAGGGGAAAAAGTGCTTCTTGCATGGTGGAATTTGTGGGTTCCTTCTCGGAACTAAATGAGAACTTACCTCCGGAAGAAAGCTGCTGGATGTCGTTCATTTTGAGCTGAATAACATTGTTGGCAATGGTCTGATGTTGAGCACTCGGCACTTGCTGGCCTTGCATGTCAAGAAAAACGATGCGGAAAAACCAAAGCGAGGTAGCGACGAGTCGAGCCGATTTCTAGAATGGGAACCCGACTTCGAAGCACGCGGAAGAGTTTGATACTTTTTCTTGACTAGAAGGAGAGATATATTTTTCCCCGAATTATATGACAAAACAATATGGTCGCAAACACCTTTCTCTCATCGGAAAACCAAAGTAATCGAGAGACTGGAGACGACAAATGGGATGGTGGGGGTCGGGGGGTGCGTGGGGTTTCTAATTTCGGATGATCCCATTGGGCTGGGGGAGCGCTGGCGTCGGCCAATCAGCGACCCGCAATCCGCTGCAAGAAAATCGATTGCCACAGCGCGGGAAAATTCAAAATAAAACCTGTAAAAAGATCAGCTCTCCTCATTGCCGTTGTCACTCAATTATTGACAACTCACATTTTCGAACTAAAGGTTTATATTCACATTTGTCTAAGATCGTAAATTGAAGGATTAATTAAGGACTTAAGAGATGAAAAAACTCGTTGGTAACAAAAATATAAGTCAGATTCGGAAATTTCCAAACCAATTTCTGCAATTTCCAAACCAATTGTAAAAAATGATATTATAGTCTCTCAGAACTTCGCTTAGTGTCATGTGATTCAGCCCTCCCAACCATGGAAAGGGTCTAAATAAAAATCCCTTCTTTGTTAATGAATTATGTTTTTCATGTCAAATCACGTTTTTTTTGTTCTACCATCGGAAAACTGAGATTTTGGAGAAATTTACCTAGGAAATGGGAGTAAGAATAATTATATATTGTTATTATTTACTATTTATTATAAGCAAGAGATGATGTAACCTGTTCCATGATTAATTTTTTTTTCGAAATTTAGGTAATGATGGTTCCTAAATTTTCGGCACACGGGGAATCCGTTGGAGTAGTCATTTCAGACGAAACAAGTGCCCAAAAGGGAGAAAATCGGGTTGAACAGGGAAAAGGTTAGGTGTAAGCCCAAAACTCTGCCAAGTTGAGAAGGTTGACTAATACACGTTTCTCCAAATTCTTGAAGCCACTGCGCGCTGCCAAAGCCCCCACGAAGACTCAACCGATCCTAGAACTCCGAGTAGACACCAACTAACCACGACTGATTTACTTCAGAAACTATTGGGATCAGGCCTTCCTGTTGTGCTGTCATTTCTCTCAGACAACCGACAAAGGGTGACAACTATACCCCAAAATCAAGCAGAGCACCACAAACTTCAGGTTCGCCCTCAAAGAAGGACAATTCCACCACCCGGCACGTGCATTCCTGGAAAAAAATCCCGACTTCAAAGGAGAAATGCGAAGACGTGAATCACCTCACCAAATTCTGTGGAGTGAAGACAAAAAATTGTTCCAAAAACTACCCTCATAAGTGATCATTTAACATGTTTTTCCCCAGTAGAGTTTGATTTTTGGTTTGTTTTCTTTCATAATATTTTTCCAATAAAATTTTTCATGATTTTGATACAATCCTATGTGGTGTGCATCCCAAAAAAAAAAAAAAAAAAAAAAAAGCATTTAGAATGATATTGTGTGGTTTTTTGCAGAAAAATTGCGATAATGGAAATTTTGAAAAAGATGAGTCAACATGTTATTCCCCTGTGCTCCTCACATGGAAAAAGCAGGGTTTTTTTTCAAAAATTCTCAAAATTTGATCTACCGATTAATTTGTCACCTTCCAAGTAATGTTTAAATCTTCTGCTCTTACCATGAGGAGATAGGAAGTTTGATGTTCTTTCCAACGGTGTCCCCAAAATTGATTTTAGAGAGTGGGTTACGAGGTTTATGGCTATTTCAGGGAATTGAGATCGGAATCAAGAAAAACATCTTACAAGTGAAAAAGGACAAGCCTGCTATGAAAATTTTACAAGGCATTGTTGTTGGAAATGAGTTCTTGTTCTTATAAATTGTTCCAGAAGTTTTATAAATTTAACTTGAGACACCCTATGTAGGCACGTTCTTACATAATATAAACGTTTAAATATGTAAGCAATAGTTTGGAGATATTTTATCAAAAACGCTGCAAATTCTTTCACTGGGGAATAATAAATTCAATTGGCTTGCGTTCATGATTTGAATTTCTGCTAAGCTTTGGAGTGTGCGTGTTTCACAGGATAGAGAGATTATTGAATTTCAGGAAGCACACAAATATGATCAACTGATCAATCCAAATAGGTATTTTGGTTGAGAACAGATCTACGTGCTCCGTGCATATCTCCTGAAATTCAATAATCGCTCTATCCTGTGAAACACGCACACTCCAAAGAGTAGAAATTCAAATTGAACGCAAGCCAATTGAATAATAAACCCCAGTGAAAGAATTTGCAGCGTTTTTATTGAATCTCAATACCCCCCCACAGTAAAAACATCTATAATTTATCAAGTCCTTTAGCACTCGTATTGCGTTAAAACCTCCCCAAATCCAAATTTGAACGATGTAGCCAAAGGTAGACTGATGTAGAGGAGGCACACAAATATCATCAACTGATCAATCCAAATAGGTATTTTGGTTGAGAACCGCTTTACGTGGTCTATGCATATCTCCTGAAATTCAATAATCGCTCTATCCTGTGAAACACGCACACTCCAAAGCTTAGTAGAAATTCAAATCATGAACGCAAGCCAATTGAATAATAAACCCCAGTGAAAGAATACTTATTTACCCCAGTAATAATATTGAATAATATTTACCTATATATTATCAGCGTTTCATGAATATCAGAATGCTTCAACCCGTGTTTCGGCTATTTACTACAATATCCACATCGGCTATCACTCAAGTATCCACATTCACTACAACTCGACGCTATCGGAGCGATTACAATGGTTTATTATTGAATAATAAACCAAAAGATTTTATTGTATTCCTAAATCATACAACAGTATGAAAATGAGGATCTACTTCGTGAGGTTTCAACTAAAATATCGTTTAATAAAAATCCTTTCCTCTAAAAATTTTTGTTTTCATACAAAATTTATTGATTCAACTTTTTTTCATTTTTTAAAAATGGTCACATTTGCACGTTTTCTTTAAAAATTCCAATATTTTGAGCCTTTTTCCGCAAATTTTTTTTTAATATTTGACGTTTTACAATAAAATTGGTTAATTTGAACATTCTTCTTCAATGCACCTAATATATTTTTGGGGTTTTCATCGAATATTAAATACATACCTGTGTTAGATATAAGTACCTAGCGTTTTTAAATGGGTACAAATTAGTCTTGTAAAGCTTACCAACCTTCAGAGGTACCTCGTTAATAGACAGGTATTTCACTTTACCGCAGTGATTTTCTAAATTGTAACTATGGCTTCCCGTAAATTCTTAGACGACTCTAGCAGAGAAATAAGGTTCGTTTTCATGTTCGCGGTCCGTATAACAGCGGTTGTTCTTTTGGGAACAATTGTAAACGCTTTCGACATCCCGGGAAATGTCATCATCGATGGCATCTCAGAGCATTCGGGCGCCGGTTCGGAAATGTACGATAAATGGGTGAAACTGCAGGCTCTTAGAACCGGCAAATGCCCGTCAAAACGCGGCCAATTGGTTCAGTAGGTATTATAATTCGATAACTCATATTGTCACAATATGTCATTTATATGACGTACATTATCACAATATACAGGGTGTTAACCTGAGGAACCTGCCACAGGCTAGGAATAGATTCTACAACTTATTTCTGACAAAAAGTGCCTCCGAGAATGTTTTTCTTAGAGACTTCGTTTTTGAGTTATCTTAATTTTAAGATTTTTTTCTTGTTTTCGATCTGAATTCACTAAAACGGCCATAACTCCCTCCTGTACTTCATTCAATTTCGATTATACGGTTGGAAAGAGCGTTCAATTTATTATCTCCCCAGTGTATCAAAAAATATCGTCGGTTGGTTCTACAGGTGAGAAATCAATCGGAAAAGAGAATTTTTTTCAAATCCTCAGAATGACCACTTTTTTCATACGCAGTAGGTCTAATAAAATTCTACTCTTCAAATTTAGCCCGGTGTCCCAAAATATGCGCCAGGATCTCAGCTTTTCAACGGTGTACTCTGAATTCCTCGTTCAGTAGAATTTAGTGGAGAAAATTTCATTTGAATACGGGAAAACGTGGCTTTTCCTATGAAAATCGACGTTTTGAACGAAAAGTGGACTTTCCATGCAAAATTATGTTTGGTATTGGATTTTATGTATTTTTTAACGATAAGTCGAATAAGTGGCACTTTCATACCTCCTTGGTACTCAAACAAAAAAAAGGGTCATCTTTACTTCTTCCAATCCAATTCGAGTTAAATCAACTGTAGTTTTTTACATCTGTAATAAGCTTTATTATTATTATTATTATTGTTTTTTACATTAAAGTAGTTGCTCAAAATGGCTGCCATTCTGCGCGATTTTAAATTAAACCACTAAATTCTACTATACGAGCAATTTAGGACGCTGAGATTCTGTCGCATATTTTAGGCCTACGGGCTAAATTTGAAGAGTAGAATTCTCAGGCTTCTTACCGCTATTTAGTTATTTTAAAATGGGACATTGAATTTATTTTAATGTATAATTCTACATTTTATATTAAAAAATCTACATTATTTATGGATTTGTGAAATTCTAACATATTGAGGGTTCAAACTCACACGTCGAATCACCGAAAATTCGATTTTTTTCTCTACATAATCGATGAAACATTCGAATCTGCTTCGTTAACACTACTGCGTTATTCGAAATGATTGTTTTGTCGATAATCAAACTCGATTTATTTTATATTGATGTTTGTTGATTAGCACTATGGTTTAGAATCGGTCTTTTGGCTCTCCTGAAAACTTGGCGAAAACGTGATATTTATGAAATGTGGCTTTGACTCTCGATTTGCTTGTCAAACATCGAAATCAACCCCATTCATAATTATTACGTATATTTAGGCTCTTGCACATTTTAGACATTTTTCAAGCTATAGCCATCATTATATTTCTTGTCAAATCCTTAGCATACCCTTATGTAAATTGAAAGGTTGAATTTTATTAGGGAAATACTCAATTTGTTGTGAAAAACATTTTATTTGGAAAAGATTGAGTTTGACTTGGAGATGCCACATAATTATGGTAGGTATTCTTATTAAATTTTCATTAATTGGTTATTAAAAATGCTCCTTACATTGAAGTGTGCTTGGGCAACCGAACGTCCGTATCAAGATGTGCATGCCAGACGTTCCGTCATCGCCGACCTCGAAGGAACTGGAAGACTTCCAGCAGGATTGGCTGAGAAATTTGCTGATAGCCCCGCTGCCTGTGGAGCTGCTGCCGCCAGCACGTAAACCTGTTAACGTCTCCACAGTCGCGTGGTCCTCAGCGGTTTGGCTGACCGAAAACGACTCCCTCGTCCTCTGCGTATTTTTGTTTATAATTATATCCGCATATTTGTTTCAGCCAATATAAGACGGTTGGTGAAATATATCGACTTAACTGAACTCATTTGTTGAATTGATAATTGAAAAAAATTAAGTTTATACCGTGATCCTGAGCATTTCTCAGTGAAATTAATAATTTCTCCAACCAAATGAATAATTTTCCCAATCAAATGAGTAGCTTTCCCTGCCAAAATAATACTTCCCCACCAAATTATTTAAATGTCAATTTTTCTAGAAAGAAATGGTCATAAACGCTCCAAAAATTACGTTTCTCTAGGCAAAAAACGCTGCAAATTCTTTCTCCGGGGTTTATTATTCATTTGCCTTGCATTCATGATTTGAATTTCTATTAAGCTTTAGAGTCTGTGTGTTTCACAGATGATAGAGCGATTATTGAATTTCAGGAGATATGCACAGAGCACGTAAATCGGTTCTCAACCAAAATAAACCTATTTGGATTGATCAGTTGATCATATTTGTGTGCCTCCTGAAATTCAATAATCGCTCTATCACCTGTGAAACACGCACACTCCAAAGCTTGGTAGAAATTCAAATCATGAACGCAAGCCAATTGAATAATAAACCCCAGTGAAAGAATTGGCAGCGTTTTTTTATTGAACCTCAATCCCCCCCACAATAAAAACATCTATAATTTATCAAGTCACTTTAGCACTCGTATTGCGTCAAAACTTCCCCAAATCCAAATTTGAACGATGTAGCCAGAAATAGACTGATGTAGAGGAGGCACACAAATATGATCAACTGATCAATCCAAATAGGTATTTTGGTTGAGAACAGATTTACGTGTCGTATGCATATCTCCTGAAATTCAATAATCGCTCTGTCACCTGTGAAACGCGCACACTCCAAATCTTAGTAGAAATTCAAATCATCAACGCAAGCCAATTGAATAATAAACCCCAGTGAAAGAATTTGCAGCGTTTTTAGTTCTTCATTTTGCCTACTTCTATTATTAATTTGGCTGAGAAAATAATCAATTTGAAAGAGAAAACTATTTATTTCACTGGAAAATGCTATACATGAAGACAAGAATATGCAGGCACATTTATTCATTTTTAAAATTCAATATTTTCAATTTCAACATGAAAGCTTGAAGAAGAAAGGAAAGATGAACATAAGGCGGTACGAGCGGGCTCATTTGATTCACTAGGGACGTCTATCCGTTACGAGCATAAAAACGCAGGCTTTGTTTTGAAAGCTTTCGATATTATGATGTTTGTTAATTTCAGTTCTTCGACCCTTTAGCGTTGACAGAGGAGGAGGAGATAACAAGAACTAAGTCCCAACTTGACCCTATTTATGATTTTTCATCCATGTTTCATCAACTATGGTCCAGCCGAAGAAAAGACCCAGAATGGACGGATTTGTTTTAAACATGTGCCTATCACGTTTTATCGTTTGGTTAGAAAATTGAAAAAATAGGGGTGAATGGTCATGTACCCACTAATTTTCTAGGCACCATGTTACAAATCTCATTTCTATTTAGTATGTGCTTTCCTTAGGACTTTTACTTGACGATATGTAGTCCCCATATCGGCTGAGTGTCTCTCAAAGCCAATTTCAACCCTATCAACACCAAGAAAGCGATATTTTTAGAAATTTGATGAACATCTTGCAACATAGATAAACCGAGTAATTTTGAGGGTAATAAACATTTCATTTTCATGGACTGTTACAAAGTTTTATAACACAAAGCAATAAACAAAAATAGTAGAAATCCAACCTTTCTACCTACATTTTCTCCCTACTTAAAAATAAAGGCTATACATGTTTAATTGTACCTACGTTTTTAACCTATTAAAATTACATCTTTGAACATTTATCGAAAATTTTGTGGAGGTCTTGAGAGTCAGAGGCCAATTTTTAGTGCAAACGTCTCGTTCTATTTGTAGATCATAATGTATAATAATTATACCTACCTTTTTATATGTATCTAATGCATAAGAATTTCTACTTACCCTAAAATCGAAGCTGAAATGAACGCAAAAAAATAGTATTCAGAATTCTCTTTTAATCCGTTAACTTAAGAAATTGAAAGAGGAAAAGGCGGTTTCGCTACTTCTGACGCGTCAACTTTTCATAGCGTTTTTCAATGCTTCCATACATAAGGAAGGATTCAACGTTCCATCGGGCGCTATCGGATAGAAGGAAGTAGGGATGTCAATATCGGCAAAAAATATCGATATATCGAATATCGATATTTAAAAAAAAATAATTATTATGTACAGGATCCAGGGAAGTAAATTATCATATGTAGGGTTGTAAAATCAATGAAAGTGAAATAAGAAGGAAAACGAAAAAAAATCAATCAAACCATTATTGGTAGGGGACAGAGGTGATATGAGGAAAACCTTCCGATTGAGTGCTCCCTAGAACTGGCTAGAACCCAAGTACTATGCCAGTAATTCCGTCTGATTAGCAGGATTTCTCAATAATTTGTTCTTTAAAATTCATGATGGCAACCTGTAGCTTCTTCTTCTTTTTTGCAATCTTCAGACATTTCAAACCACGGTTTGTTTTACACTTTCAAAGATTCAAAATTGTAGTGGAATCAGAGCTGCAGCCTATGATGTAGGACATGGTTGATATGATGATTTACGGCTGAAAAATATCGGATCCGATAGTGTACATTAAATGTCGATATATTGGAATAGGAAATATCGTCCAAAAATATCGATATATCGACGGAAGAATTTCGATATATCGATATTTTCTTGACATCGCTAGAAGGAAGGATACAGGACCTCACATCCTTCGTGGACGTACTGCCAACGGCATCTAGCGACTCTTGAGCGAACCTTTGCCTGGACCTCCGCTCCTACAGAGGCCACAGCGGGAGAGGAAAAATACCTCCCTTCGGCTCGAGTCCTGTTTTTGTTGTGATGGCCGAACTGTGCCTTCTCGTCGGAAACGCAGCGCTGGGCCGAGTTGACCGGGTCCTTGCTCGTTGAACTTCTCACCAATCAACTGTGAATGTTATCTGTTTGCCTCGGACGGCTATTATGTCATCCGTGGCTGTCAACTGCTGCTCAGTTCCCCAGAAGTGGCAGACGATGCCAGGCGACGTGATATTCACCATCGCGCAACCGGACCGAACGTGAGTTTCCTCCTACCTATTGTTTACATCTTTTCATTCTAATGAATCTTGCTGCTTCATCCTTTGTCTTTCTATCAACCGGATATGTAGAAAATTTTGTGATCTGTATCCAACCTTTTCCATCAAACCAAACTTACTCTTCTTATCGTTTTGTTGTCTTGCGGATTGATAACCTTCCCTATCGTTGAAGTTCATTTGTCTAGAACCCAAGAATCCATTCGTATTACAAGAACAAGATGGGCTGCATTGTACATTTGTACCTAATCAATTAAGACAACCTACCTTCAATTATTAAATGAAACTCCACCTTCAACATTTGAGTATGGATCGTACTTTTTGTACATTGGTTACACACCACATCCTTTATTATCTTCGGAAGACCTACACGTTTTCCATGTTCATTTTTATCCCTCCAGACTAAACTGTGCCTTTGTCTCACCCCCTCGCTGCATCTCCACCTGGCGACTCTGGCCGGTCATCCTTGAGGGAGAAAGGAGACTTGAACTTGAGTCATTCCAGCTACCTTCGTCATTCTTTCTTCGTATCTCGATGAATCACTCCTACCTGGGGTGTAGGTAGGTCGGGAGATGATTCCGGTCCATTTGAGGGTTGGACCGACTCCTTATAATCGTGAAGTAGGTTCCCTTTGTTGGTGGGATCCGAGGCAATTAGAGAAGTGTTTGACCTCAACGCAATTATGGGAGTTCGGACGAAAGAACTGCCTTCCCATCTCCCATGAGAAAAAGTCCTTGGCTTTAAATTTAAGAAAATCAATTGGTATTTTTCGAAATACCGCACATTATTACCCAAAGGTTTATTAGTTCTACATTAGATGAACCTTCCAATGTAAAACCCTAATCTACGTTTATTAGACAAATAGTTCAATCTAATTGTACTCCAGATGCTTTAAAATAGTTCCATTTGTAATTTACCGCGGTAGATCGATTAGGAAAGAAATGAGCCCCAAGGGTTCTTCAGCTAACCAATGTGCCTCCATTCCTCCTAATTGTTTCCTAGAATCCGAGTTATCTTAATGTCTTCACAAGTTTAGGTACATTTTTTCGTAATTTGTTTTCATGTGGAGAATATTCATTACATTCACATTATAGCGTTTTTATTTCTCATTTTCGACATTTTTGGTTTATTATTAAATAATAAACCATTGTAATCGCTCTTGAAAAAAAAAAAAAAAAAAAAAAAAAAAATTCTAATCCCCCCTGAAAATTTCATGGTTTACGTTTCAAAGGGTGTAGAATCCGAATCTGCAATGAAAATTTTTCCGTCCGTACGCCGTACGCACGGTTTCTCCCAAACGGCTGAAGCAAAAAAGCTCAAATTTTCAGGAAAAATCCATGTTGGTCCGCCGACGCCCCAATTCTTGAGCCAGCTCTCACTTAATTTAAAGTGCCGTTTAAGGGTTGTCAATGTTTTGTAAAATCCCTAAAAACCTCAAAAAAGTCAAGGCGGCCTAAATTTGTACTCTTTTTGAAGAACATTCCACGAGGAATCGAATGAGCCCCTCCCCAGGTCCGTAGGTCAAACCATTCCCGATGTATGGCCCGATTTATGGTGCCAACATTCGCGTTATTTTGGTTTATTATTGTTTTTGTGTTGATATCAGTAACCTAGTGACGTAGTGATGTAGTAATGTGGATACTGGAGTGAACTCCTAAAAGGCTTTGTAGTCGATACACGGGTTGAAGCATTCTGATAATTTTCAGGAAAAATCAGAAAATCTGAAATTTTCAGGAAAACGCTGCAAATTCCTTCTCTGGGGTTTATTATTCAATTGGCTTGCGTTCATGATTTGAATTTATACTAAGCTTTGGAGTGTGCGTGTTTCACAGGTGATAGAGCGATTATTGAATTTCAGGAGATATGCATAGAGCACTTAAATCGGTTCCCAACCAAAATACCTATTTGGATTGATCAGTTGATCATATTTGTGTGCCTCCTGGAAATTCAATAATCGCTCTATCACCTGTGAAACACGCACACTCCACAGCTTAGTCGAAATTCAAATCATGAACGCAAGCCAATTGAATAATAAACGCCAGTGAAAGAATTTGCAGCGTTTTTTCTAGCCAGAGATCATTTCTATACATTTTCACATTAAGCATGAATAATCAGATATTGAAGGAGTTTTTTTGTCTAGTTTTTTGTTATTTTTCTAAATCAGATGAATACGTCCTTACTCTCAGATTATATGTGCCTTACCTCACTAATAAATGAAAACTAATCTATGCATTTTTCATGTTGAAATAAGTTGATTTGGCGCCACGTTTTGCAAAATGCCCACTCCTATGGACAAAACCTGACTACTGTGGAGTAAATATGATTTTAAATGCATCTGTTTAGGAAAGAATGCATTTCTAAGATCACCTTTTTTTGGCTTTAAACCTTGAGTTAGGTCACGAATGGGACGGTTGAAGAAGAAATAATTGTATAAGCCAAGAAAAGAATCAGGAAAAATTGAAAAACCCAAAATTCCACTTTTCGCGATAACCGGAGCCTGTTATGCAGGTTTCAAATTGCTATGTGTTTCGAATTTCAAGGTGCTTGATTCTTTTTGTTGGTCCAGTTGGAAATTTCATGGTGCCCCACCATCCCCCTCTACTTTTCCCCCTGCCTACTCATATCTTCTATTAAAATACACACATTTTATTATTATGACGAGATATTGAGAAGAAATATTGGAAACTTCCGTTGAACAAAAAAACTTCTCTCGTTTTCCTACTCTTTTCGACGTCTCGCAGTCAATTCATGCATTTTTCATGTTGTACTACATTGATTTGTCGCCACGTTTTGTGAATTGCTCGCTCCTGTGGACAAAACCTCACTACTGCGGAGGAAATATGATTTTAAATGCTTCTATTTAGATAACGATGCATTTCTAAGATGACCTTTTTCGGCCTTCAAACCTTGAGGTAGGTCAGGAATGGGACAGTTGAACGACGAATGTCATAAGCCAAGAAAAGTTGAGAAACCGAAAATTCCAATATAGTAACTGAAGCCTGTTACGTAATCATTGCATAGTAGATAGCTATGTGTTTGGAATTTCAAGGTATTTGCATCTTTCTGTTGGTCCACTTGGGAAATTCATAGTGGCCCACCGTCCCCAATTACTTTTGTCTAGTGGCTCCCATACCCACTACAACCCCACAGACTCCCCTACATTACAACTAACACAAATTGATATTATGATGAGTGATTGAGCAGGAATATTGGAAACTTCTATTGGAAAACAAAACTTTGCTCGTTTTTCAACTCTAAAACCTGAGTCGACTTCTCGCCGTCAACACCTTGCAGTTTGTTTTGTACCACGCGCTTCAGCTTCGTCAGCATTGGCCCACTTTTTTCTTTTTGCTGATTTATTTATTCAACGAGGAAGCCTAGTTGACAATGCTACACCCTTGTATTAGGGATGGGGATCGATACCCGATATTTCAAAACATCGATTTTTTACCGTTGAGTATCGATATTTTTGTATCGATACTGGGCCCTCCAATAATATCGAGTATCGATACTTCAATTCCGATATTTCGAAATAAAAAATTGGTTTTAATATTTTTCTTTGGTTGATTTTCTTACTAGTCAAAGAATTCACCAACCAATCTTTGGACACTTGTAGTGGAATCTGGAATGTAAAAGAATAGTGGCTTCAATAGAAGGAAAACAGGAAACGAAGAAGTAGGAAGGCAGCATTAGGAGGCTGTATTTCGGCTATAGTACCTACTATTTCTGTTACCTTACCTCTCACAGGTTAAAAAAATCAAAACAAAGATTACTTCTGTTCTGTTTAAGTAGATACGATTAGGTTTTTTGCAGTTCAAGTTTGAAAAACGCTGCAAATTCTTTCACTGGGGTTTATTATTCAATTGGCTTGCGTTCATGATTTGAATTTCTACTAATCTTTGGAGTGTGCGTGTTTCACAGGATGGAGCGATTATTGAATTTCAGGAGATATGAATGGAGCACGTAAATCTGTTCTCAACCAAAATACCTATTCGGATTGATCAGTTGATCGTATTCGTGTACCTCCTGAAATTCAATAATCGCTCTATCCCGTGAAACACGCACACTCCAAAGCTTAGTAGAAATTCAAATCATGAACGCAAGCCAATTGAATAATAAACCCCAGTGAAAGAATTTGCAGCGTTTTTTTATTGAACCTCAATAGCCCCCCCCCCCCCCAATAAAAACATCTATAATTTATCAAGTCCTTTAGCACTCGTATTGAGTTAAAACTTCCCCAAATCCATATTTAAACGATGTAGCCAAAGGTAGACTGATGTAGAGGAGTCACACTAATATCATCAACTGATCAATCCAAATAGGTGTTTTGGTTGAGAACCGATTTACGTGCTCTATGCATGTCTCCTGAAATTCAATAATCGCTCTATCACTTGTGAAACACTCCAAAGCTTAGTAGAAATTCAAATCGCGAACGCAAGCCAATTGAATAATAAACCCCAGTGAAAGAATTTGCAGCGTTTTTTATGGTTATCAGAATACTTCAACCCGTGTATCGGCTATAAACCCTTTTAGGAGTTCACTCCAGTATCCACGTTCACTACATCACTAGGTTACTGCAATCAAAACAAAAACAATAATAAACCAAATAAAACGCAAATGTTGGGAGCATAAATCTGGCCGTACATCGGGAATCGTTGGAGCTTCGGACCTGGGGAGGGGCTCATTCGATTCCTCATGGAAAGTTCTTCAAAAAGAGTGCATATTTAGGCCGCCTGGACTTTTTAAAAGGTTTTTAGGGATTTTACAAAACTTTGACAACCCTTAAAGGGCACTTTAAATTAGGTGAGAGAGATGGCTCAAGAATTGGGGCGTTGTCGGACCAACATGGATTTTTCCTGAAATTTTCAGATTTTTTGCTCCAGCCGTTTGGGAGAAATCGTGCGTACGGCGGACGGACGGAAACATTTTTATTGCAGATTTGGATTCCACACCCTTTGAAACGTAAACCATGAAATTTTCAGGAGGGCTTAGAAATTTTTTCTTCCAGGGCGAACAATGGTTTATTATTGAATAATAAACCAAAATTGATGTTGGAAACGATACTTGATATTTATAAATATGGATTCTTTCCTTCACCGATATTAAGAGTATCGATACCAATCTTCCGATACAGTATCGGTACAAAATATCGATACTTCTGCGATACCCATCCCTTCCTTGTACAATAATTTTCAGAGTTTTTTAAATCTTGAAATTTAGAACAACAAATTCTGAAGTGCAGTTCAAACATATTTTTCTTGGTTCGTCATTGAAAGTAATAAACCAAAATTTAACGATTCTGAACGAAAAGTAAATGCGCGCCGAATTATTTATAGTTAGCGGTCAACTAGAAATAAATATCAACCGCTGAATGATTCGTGATGTGTAATTTCGTCCTGGATCCTCGATTTGGGCCGTTCTCATGTTCTGGTTAGGCAAGCGGAGACGTCATTTGAGATAATTTCTTTTGGTCAAGAGGTCGAGACTACTCGTTCACGCGCTTGAGACTTTCTGAAATGAAACAGATGCAAATTTTTATCGAAGCTGTTTGTTATTTCTGCTGCTGATATCTTATCTGTAACGTTACTATCTGAATTTCTTGACTCCGCGTATCTGTATCGGCTTCTCTTCCGATTAGTAGGTATCACACCTCTGCCAATGAAACATTTAGGTGTTCGTCCGTTGAGATTTTTATTCGTCAAATAAATTCATTAGTCACCGAAACCGATGGAACCATTGTTCATCTTTTCTCAAAACTATTATCCACCCGATAGTATCTGACGACATAAGTATTTATTTTATTACTATTTATACGTATTTATTTTATCTCTATTGTTGATAGAAGTATAGCATATTCCAAGAGAAATTATAGCTCGGACCATTTGGAACAACGTTCGTTCCAATGTTCGTTATCTGTCAATCTGTATTTGTTCGCAAATCTTTGAAAATAAACCGAATTCGCTACAGTTTTTGTTGAGTTTTGACGTGTCCATTGCTTCATTAAAATTGCGAATTGCAATGGCTAAAGGAGAAACTTAAGGACACTTTTTCGGAGCTATCACCTCATATCTGATCAACACTTGGTCCCTCATGATTCAACAGTGTTTTGCAAATGTATTAAATTAGGCATCTCTGTAATTTTTTATGAAAAAAAATGTACCTATTTGTAATACAAAGTCGTTCGTTATCTAGTTGTTTTCTTATTCGATTTGCACCTGTCACGAGTGTTACCATGGACAGTTCTTGGTCCAAATCAATTAGCGAGACATGTGATACCATTTTGAATCTAGTTTTAGGAACAGAAAGACTTTTTGGGTGGTTTCCTGAGCTTGAAGACAAGTTCAATTTAGCGATTCGCTCCCTGCAGCCTATCCGTTGTAGAGTAACACTCGTGACAAAACTCCTTTTAGATTAAAATGTTCAAAATGAAAAAAAAAAAAAAACTAGGTACTACTAGAAAACGCTGCAAATTCTTTCACTGGGGTTTATTATTCATTTGGCTTGCATTCATGATTTGAATTTCTTCTAAGCTTTGGAGTGTGCGTGTTTCCAGGTGATAGAGCGAATATTGAATTTCAGGAGATATGCATAGAGCACGTAAATCGGTTCTCAACCAAAATACCTATTTTGATTGATCAGTTGATCATATTTGTGTGCCTCATGAAATTCAATAATCGCTCTATCACCTGTGAAACGCGCACACTCCAAAGCTTAGTAGACGTTCAAATGCCAAATTTTAAAAGTTCACTCCATTTTTTATCCGACGAAAAAAAAAAAAAAAAACTACCTTGTGTTTGTTTTGATTGCAGTAACCTAGTGATGTAGTGAATCTAATGGATGCAAACGTTGGTACCATAAATCGGGCCATACATCGGGAATGGACCTGGGGAGGGGCTCATTCGATTTCTCGTGGAAAGTTCTTCAAAAAGAGTCCAAATTTATGCCGCCTTGACTTTTTTTGAGGTTTTTAGGGATTTTACAAAACTTTGACAACCCTAAAAGGGAACTTTAAATTAAGTGAGAGAGCTGGCTAAAGAATTAGGGCGTTGTCGGACCAATATGGATTTTTCCTGAAAATTTCAGATTTTTTGCTCCATCCGTTTGGGAGAAAATGTGCGTACGGCGTACGGCGGACGGGCGAAAAAATTTTTATTGCAGAATTGACAACCAACACTCACGTTTGTTATCTTGAATATCTATACTATTTTTGCCATCAAATTTTGTTCAAAAAGTTGATCTTTTTTTACCCTCTTGGGCCCTTTCTAGACTATGTCCTATATACAGGGTGGAAGCGGATAAGTGACGAAACATTTTTTCTGTTCATCTGCATCCAAAAATGTAGTAAAACCCCGCCAACCGCACTTTGATGAACTATACTTAAATCGACTATTTTGTACAAATGTTCATGAATCCAAGTGTAATATGGCTGTATGTTACTTTTAACCATGCCAATAAAAAAAGGAAAAAACCGCACTTTTCTATCTCAATCCGTTCTCTAGATATCATTTTTTAAAGGTTTTTTCAGAAAACCACGTTTTTTGACATAAAAACCCACGTTTCTCCACTTGGAATATTCTACATATCTCAAGATTTCGATTCTTTTATGATTATTAACAACACATTAAACATAAATACATTCATGTTACCCATATGAGGGGGCTATGTGCTACACCCAACTTGGCAGACCTTTTTTGTACTATGTTACATAATGAGTTAGGTTTCCTCATTCTGTTTCATTATTGCTGCTTGTTTCCCTTTTGACAACAGAACATGGGATTCCTAATTCCCATTCGTGATGCCGTCAACTTCGGTGATGGTTCGCTCCAGTAGAAATCCGGAACCGTACTCGGGGTTCTGATTTCTTGGGTATTGCGCGTAACGATGAGCTATGAGGTACATACGCGGTGGTTATTCAGACACCTCCGCATTCCCAAAGTGGAAAAGTTTAACACGAAACGGTTCCAAGAACCTGAAAAATAATCATAGATTGATGTACAAATTTATGTTTTCAGTGAAGTTTTTGCTAACGCATTCTGTGCGGATGTTAGGTAATTTGTGATTTAAAAAAAGCACATTCTTCTTGTGAATTTAAGAAAAATTACTAATTGTTAGTCAATTAAAAATCACCACACCTTTTTTTAATAGTTATTTACATTTTTCGTGGTATATTCACACATTTTTAGTAAACTTTATTTAATTTACAGAAAAAGTTGTGAACTCTGCTATGGGGTCCTTTTTTCCCACGCGCCAAGCCCTTCGTTGGGAAAGTAATTCAAAACGAGTATCTTAACTTCCTAATTTGTGAAAGAATTTGCAGTGTTTTTTTTTAACCTCAATACCCTCCCCCCCCCCCCACAATAAAAACATGAGTACGTTTTCTGTATTTGGGAGAAAATGCTAAATTTCAGGAGGCACAAAAATATGATCAACTGATCAATCCAAATAGGTATTTTGGTTGAGAACCGATTTACATGCTCTATGCATATCTCCTGGAATTCGACAATCGCTCTATCACCTGTAAAATACGCACACTCCAAAGCTTATTAGTAATTCAAATCATGAATGCAAGCCAAATGAATAAAATTGAATAATAAACCCCAATGAAAAAATTTGCAGCGCTTCATGCATTTCAGAATGCTTCAACCCGTGTATCGGCTACAAATCCTTCAAGGATTTCGCTCCAGTATCCAGATTCACTACATCACTAGGTTACTGCGACCAAAACAAAAACAAAAATAAACCAAAAAACGCAAATGTTGCCAGCATAAATCGGGCCATACATCGGGAATGGTTTGAGCTACAGACTTGGGGAGAGGGTCATTCGATCCCTCATGTAAAGTTCTTCAAAAAGAGTTAAAATTTAGGCCGCTTCTTCTTTTTTTGAGGTTTGTAGGGATTTTACAAAACTTTGACAACCCTTAAAGGGCACTTTAAATTAAGTGAGAGAGCTGGCTAAAGAATCGGGGCGTTGTCGGACCAACATGGATTTTTCCTGAAAATTTCAGCTTTTTTTGCTTCAGCCGTTTGGGAGAAATCGTGCGTACGGCGTACGGACGGAAACATTTTTATTGCAGATTCGGATTCTACACCCTTAACGTAAACGTAAACCATGATATTTTCAGGGGGGGTTAGAATTTTATTTTTCAAGAGCGATTACAATGGTTTATTATTAAATAATGAACCAAAACCATGTTTAGGTCATAAAAAATCGAAAAAATCGTCAAAATACCATAATGCTATAGCTTTCAAAACCGTTCATATTTGGAGGAACTGACCTGGCAGGCCTTTTTTCTTCGTTAATGGAAGCAACTACACCGAGTATGAACAAAATCGGAGGGGCTCGGTACATTTCGAGTCTGTCTGGGACCCAGACTCTGGGTATGGAATGACCCAGCAATAAAGCTTCGCAATTATGTACGGACCAGGGGCGTATATAAGGGGGGGGGGGGGAGGGGGCGAGGGGGACCGGGACCCCTCCGAAATTTGGAAAATATAAATTAATATTGTATTTTTCGGTCCAAAATAATGTTAATAAAAAGGAACCTTTGTATGAATCATGTATTTTTTTACACCTCCCCAAGTTATTAACTGAATATTATTTAGGCCTAAACTAGGTATGCTTTCCCATGAGAAAAGAACCACTTTCCTATCAGTTTTTTTTAGTGCTAAAATAGTTGAACATGTGATTTTCAACACCTGATTTGAAAAACACTCCGCTATGAGTGGGGGTGTAAGGAATAACCCCCAGACCCCTCGTTTTCTCGGCCCCCTCCGAAAATATTTCATATATACGCCACTGGTAAGGACACCCGACCTACGGAGATAGACAAATGCGAAACGAAAGTTGTTGTAAAATACTTAATCAACAGCTCCATTGCCTGCAAGGATCTCGAATTTCCACAGAATTTAATGTAAAATCGTAAATCAATATCACTCCCCGTCACGCTACTGAAATTCCCGTGTTGCTTCAATATCTGTTAACATCAAGAATTCACAGGTCAACTCCACTGATCATCAGTTGGTTTACTTGTTGACAATCACATGTGATTATGATTTCCATAGACGTTTCCTTGCATTTGTACTTCATCGCGGGTATTATTTGTGTTTCATATTCGTCGATTTTCATCATTTCCCGACGAACCCCTCTCTGTCGAGGTGCGCAACCGTGGAAAATTCGCCCTACGATTCGGAACGAAACCGGGAAAAATCATGAGGCCCGGAGTCGGGCTCTGTCACCGCTCGTGTCCCCCCTAGAAAACGTCACGGTCGCGAACCTCCGAACCTTCGGCTTCAGTCTCCGACGGTAGATCGACCTGTTCGCTTCGGTTTCGTGTGTCGCGCGTTTCGAGCGGGTATCGCTCGCGTCAGTTCGTCACAATTAGCTCGGAACACTCCTACGTCCTCTACGTGAGCTATTTATGAATGAATGGCAGTCGCTTTCAAACGCGTTCAATTGATCCAGCGGAGCGGCCCCCCGCGGAAATAGGAACAGACACTGGTAGGACTTCACCGGCCCAGGATGCCACCGCTTACTTGATGGTTTTCACGTACATCCGAGGATGTCAGTCCTATGGACTCCCCTGAGGTCAGTTTCCTTAATCATCTATTCCGCACTCGCCCTGTAATATTCCAGATTCTATTATTATTATTCCCTGTTCCATTAGTTGAAATAGATGGTTATATAGTTAAGCTATTCTAAGTCGTAGATCAACAAATATACTATAGTTGGTATGTACTAAGCCTAATCGTCAAAGTTCATGTTTTCCTACCATTATGCCATTGAACTGATCGTATGCTTAGCATTCCCTGTAATGTCAACAAATATGACGGGTACCGACTGCTGTTATTATTGCTCCTGGGTCTACTTATACTCAATGAAAGCATGTTTACACTTTTTGGAAATGAAAAATCAAATTTCCCACTTGTTTTTCATGTTTTAGACCATTTAGAGCAGCCTTCATTTCGGATTTGGTAGTGTGTCGTGTGTCTGCAGATTCTTGTAACAAGTTTATTTTTTAAATTTTACATCCTATTTTGATAGAATTTTCAGGGAAAGCGTGGGTTAGGCCATAGATGGTCCCCTATGAATTCCATCGCTCAGAAATCAATACTTTAACGCGTAACTGCGTAAACGTGAATTGGTCTAGCATTTTTATTAGGTTCTAATTGTTCAATCTGGTAGCAATTTGTTGAATATGCGGTGGAAGCCGAAATAATCATCTCATGTCAATTTCAACTCGATCGCATTATTAGCTGCTGGTACGCGCGAATATGAAGTCTTCGTAACAAACACAATTTCTTCAGTTTTCGCCCGATTTGGATGAAAATTACTTTCAATTGTGTGGATTACATTGGAGATGGTCCCCTATGATTTTTACCGCTCAGAAACCTATACTTCACTCTGCGCTTCAGCAAACGAGAACTCCGTTAGACATAATTTTCTTGGATTCTGTTCGATCTTGCTAAAATTTCGATGATATTTTGGGAAGGTCGATTTCATCTTCTCACACAGGAAATTTCAATTTGACCGTTTCATTATTGTATCCGCTACAGAATTGGCATGATAGACTCTCAATTCGTGTTGACTTGCGCATTTGAAGACGTTGTCTCTTTTCATTTTCGTTCCGTGACATTGCATGCAGACAATTCTAACATATGGATTAATTTTTTTCTGAATAATGCGTGATTGCTCATGTCATTTTGAGGTTTGGGTGTTTCGGGTTCAGAATTTACGATATTTGGGTGAATTCCTACTGATATGAAACCAATCAGAGTCGATTTTGCTTTGAAAAAACACTATAAAATGGCATCGCACCTGTTTAAGTCAGTCAAAACCTTGAAAAACCCCTTTTTTGTCTCAAAAGCATCTATGCGTGTGAGGCAACCGGACAGGCTAGATATTGGGGCCAAATAGACCCCAAATGGAGCTCATATGCTAAGCAACAAATTTCTTACATCAATTCTAACGTCTTTTACGACCCATACGGAGGACGGCTCGGGGAGGTTACTACATTTTTTTTTCCTAAAAGATTTCAAAGGTTTATTATTGATAATAATAAACGAAAATGTCATTCCCCCATAAAAGATATTTGATGTTGATCTTTCGGTTCCTCTTCCGCGGCCCATTCCGCAGCCCACCTCAGTACGTGAAATGAAGAAAATGCAACTGTTCATGTGGGACTCAAAACAATATTGATGTTTTATTCTAATCAAGTATCAGTTTTACTACAAAATAATTTGTTTTACGAAAACGATTTCGATAAAATGACATGTGCAATATTTAAATGCTGTCGCTTTTTTATTTAAGTCCTACCTATTGGGAGGCTATTGCCCTGTTGATGTAATGTTGCATCATAAACATGGTATCGGAAGAGGAGCGTCTCGGGAATGCACCGTTATCAAGTACTTATCTGGAGTATTGGCTTAATCGACGTGAAAATCTACCCATGATTACCGTTGATTAGATATTTAATTCTCGTTATCATCATCAAAAAACTATAAAACCTATTTATCAACGCAACTGTTGTGTAACTTCTTTTATAGAGGATTTAGGAAAAAATTGAATTAACCTCAGGGCCAAAACATAAAAAAAAATAGAAATTTTTCGTAAAAATAACGGCCATTTCCTTGAAAATATGTTTAAAACCCCTCACGCAGTTTGCTTAAGGAGAACCAACTATTCAAATAGATAGAGCTCGAATATTAATAGGTAAAAAGTGTTAGGAACGATTCCATGTTTCATAGAAATTTTATAGAAATAGAAAATTGTTAAAATTGGTAGAAAATTATGAAAAACGAGTTTTTGAAATTGGGTTCGCTCTGCTCTTCAGGACGGCGGACAGCGACGGATGAATTTTCTGAATTTCGGTTTTCGGATTCTATACAAGTTGAAACGCAACACATTTTGTTTCTTGATCTATAACAAAGGTTTATTATTGGAAATAATTAATCGAAAATGCATCCCCTTGTTCTCCTCAACTGAATTGAAGTATGCAATATGGCCTCAAGGATGCCGGTGTAATCTTGTACCGTCTACCGTGGTATTTGGGCCGCTGCTAGACGCAATATTTGATTGTTGATACGTTCCATTATGTTTGGCCCAGTAGTTTTGGGAAAAAGCTCTAGACGGTGGACGGACGGATTTTATTTTTTAAATTAGGTTTTTTTTGGAATCTTGAAACGTAAACCAAATTTTGAGGGGGTTTAATTTTTTGTTTGTTTTGTTGATTACAGATGTTCATATTATTGAAAACAATTAACCAAAAAGAAGAAGTTTTTGATAATCAATTGAAGTACAAACCTTTTGAAAAACGATAAGCTCCCCTTGGGTCACCTTGCCAAATTGAAGTGGTTCATCAGAGTTTTGAAAAATCCTGATATTTGGAGATGCTTCCTCAAAATCTTGGAAAGAGTCTCAAATTGGTTTCGCACCTCGGTCGGCACCTGATATGATTGATATGATTTACCAAATTCACTCGGAAACTCTCCATAATTTCCGGAATGGACCAGATTTTTCATTGGCAGTTTCATTTTAAAAGATTTGATATGGGAGTGTAAGTCAGAAATCAGGGTGTTCATTCCATGAACTACATTCATGTTACGGATACGGAAAGGCTGTTTCCCATCTCCCACAATCAGACAAGTAGGCGGAAATGTTTTGGACGGAAACAATTCAATACTGTACTAAAAGAGACTGAGAGTAAACAATTTGAAAATCAACAAACGGTTCCAATAATGCTAGAAAGGTAGAAAGCCGTCAGTTAGTTTCGCTGATTACTATTTTTTCTCATTCGAACATTATGGTGTTCCAGAACTGGAAGCCTTTCCAGTTATAGGAGAAAATGGGTCGTTAGAGGACGTTATGGTTTTCCCGTTCTAGTTTTCCACCTTTCACCAACTTCACTGCCGAACTTGAGGCAGAGCTCACTAATGCTTCGGGTTAAGATAATCTTCAGGGAAAACCTATTAGTCGAAACCGCTTCTTTTGAACCATTACGGTATGACGAATGGTTTTGCAGCCACAGTATTCTCGTTTCGAAGGTAAGTAGTTGATGCTCGACATTACATCCTTATCATCTTAGGGGATTTCAAAGGAAATGGAACACTGAACACAAAAGTTCGTGTACATTGAAAACATTAAAAAAAAAAACAAAAAAAAAAAAAAACAACAACACAGTTCCAGTGGAACAGCATGATCTGGAGCGAATTTTCAAAAGTAATCATATCAAGTTTAGTTATTTAAAATTGAGAGGAAATATGGTCACATTGTGTTCAAAGTCAAAACTCCTAACCAGCAATGTTATTGCGAAATAACTTGTTCTTAAAAATATTCTTCTATTCAAACAAATTTTTAGCATTTTCATGAATTATAAGTAAAATTGTCAGCATAAATTAGTGCTTCAATTATTAAATTACATATTCCATTGTTGATAAAAATGTTTCGAGTAATGTTCTGCCAAAAAACATGTTCTGTAGTTTTTTTGTGATTTTTTTTCGTACAATTATTTGGATTTTGATCGATATAGTACCACCGAAAAAGTGTTGCCCCACTAACTTATCCTTTCGTTTAGAATGCTTGATTTTTTTAATGAAGTTTTTATTTTGATTATAAGTGTTCCACTGAATTAGGTATATCGTAATTAAATTTGTCGCAATTTCACATATAGAAAGATTAGAGAATATGAGAAGATGAGAGAAGTTTCGACATTTCGATGTTAATCTTTGTCAAAAGCAGAATAATGAGTTTTGGGATCGGGCTTGCATCTCGTTTTCGTGATAATCGTCTTCCAATATTGTGAAATCCAGCTCGTCCAAGTTGTCACAATGGTGTCTTCTAAATTTCAGAAACAATAAGAGTAAAAGGGTATATTGATCTGAACAACTTTCATTTCGTCTCTCTTTCTCTACGCGTGTGTGTTTCTGCCTGTGTCTGTCTGTCTGCCCGTCCTTGAGTCTGCGGATCCTTTCAACAAGCCTAATTCCTACAGTTGTCATCCAATTTTGGTGACATTTTCTGGGAATGCGTGAATCGCCCCTATGGGCTCATTGCTCGGAAATCGATTTATCGCTCTGTTCAGTCGAAAACTCTGTCACGCATCATTTTCTTAGGTTCTACTGGTTACATCTCTCTAAAAATGTCAAGGTAGTCGGGGAAGAACGGTCTAATAATGCCATATCAATTTCAATACGCTCGTATTGTCATTCTTCTATCCACTGACTGCAATGAGTGTTGACTAATCTTCGGCATTTCTGTCCCCTGAATACCAGCTTCTATTCTACATGGTTAGAAGATTATCTAAAACATTTCAAGATCTAGGGTTGATTCATTTCACATAACTGGCCATTTAAGGTGACCAAATTTCTATATCAAAAAAGTTAATAAATTAAGTGGCAGTGATGGTTTTTTTACTCTGTGGTCTTCCCTGATGACGATACAAAGGTTGAAAAGAAGTACAATTAAATTTCTCCCTCCACTTTCACTAAAATTTAAACCGGCAGGTTTTGGAGTGTTGAGGTAATCAGTCACTTACGTGACGTGATGGAAAATATGAAAAAGTCATGTCAATCGGTAGTGAATGGAAAAAATACAATACAGGTACTAGATATAACAGTAGATATAACATTCACCTGGTGTTGAGGTTCGTTCTTTCTGTTTTCGAAATTTTGCGTTCGATGTTGTGGTTCCTACGACATCTGACCCGTCAATTTTCAACATTGAAACTATTTGCATTTGTTCAAGTACCCCACGGAAAACAAAAATATATGTATATGGGCTACAAAATTGATGGTTGACTTCGCTACATACTATGTTGAACTGTGTGCCTACATGTTTACTCTCCTGTACCACTTCACCCAAGTTATCCTGCAGGGATAGAGGCTGCCAGACCTTCTTCCATCAGGTTGCATTTCATCAATTTCCATTCATGGACGGGTACCCTCATACAAACCCCGCATGAATGATGGGCCGTCCCGACCGTGGACAATCCCGTCCGACCGCCTCCATTCTGGTATTGTTCTTTTCTTTGTACTGCCGTTGTCGAACTGCCTTCATCCCCAACATGACCCATATGATCTCCGAAGCGTGGGGTTTTTTGACGCAATCAACGGAATTAGCGCTCTCCGGTGACCCGTCTTCCATGAAATTAGACTGAAAGTGTATCGAATCTGTTAGAGCTGCGGCTGTTTTTTAACCCGAAGTTCACCAGCGGTTAAAAATTGTTAGGACGTGCTCGATGTTTCAAATGTTCAGGAAGTCCCTCTGGACCAAGGCTTCGTAATTAGAATTGATCCGGGGCCAAATTTGTGTCTTACACCTAGAAACGATTTACAAAAATATGAAAACGTTCTGCTGTCGAATTATTGTTTCTACTAATGGCAAATTATTGTCTTATTCCTGCTAACGATTTACAAAAATATGAATACATCCTGACGTCAAATCATTGTTTCTCCCAATGACAAATTTTTTTCTTTCACCTAGAAACGATTTACAAAAATAAGGAAACGTCCTGATGTAGAATTATTGTTTCTCCTTACGACCAATTTTTGTCTCACACCTAGTGACGGTTTACAAAAATATGAATACGTAACGCCCCCTCTCATTTCAACTAATCCAACCGTTGTTGACGATGAACTCAGCTCGTCTCAAGGTCGTCATTTTCGCTTTCTCGTTCCCAGTTGAAATCTGTTAACGATATTCGAGGTTTGATGTTACCGCGTTTGTAGTTCACTTAAATAATAACCATCGCAATGTTATTTTTGGGCTTTTATGAGGAGATGCCTTTCTATTTCTGGTACAAAAATATGTTGGTTTTAGGTCATCCCTCTGGAGCAAGGCTTCGTTAATAGAGAGACGCCTATCAGAATTGATCCAGGGGGTGTGGTATCTCCCAACCTCGAGAAAAAAATAACTGAATACAAATCCTTTTGTAATGGGAATGAACAGTTTTCGTGTTCCTATCACTTCTACAGACATTTCATTTAGTATTTATTTATTTATTGTAGCTAAAGCTGTTTGTTGTGTTCAAGGTCGAAGTAATGTGATGGTTGAAATTAATGAAAACCTTCTAGTTATTGTGATCTGACTGTGACGGATTTTGGATATGAACCACTGGTAGTGTGGGAAAACAAATAAGGTTGAGGAACAAATAGTGATTGTCCAGATATCCGATATTAGCTCAGATTAGGTCGGTCTCAAATGCTTCATTCCCGACGGTTTCAGTTGATCGTTGGTTTTTGTGTTCTGCATAGTTGTAGTAAGCTTGAGACATCTTGAATCACCATTATTATATTCCGTTTGTCGTTTCTATAGAGCGTTTTGTTTTGCCTCTTCGGTTGTTTCTTCCTTGAAATGTCCCCTGCGGGTTGCGGTGCACCTTTAGGGAATGAAGTGAATTCCGTTGGTGTTTACCGTAATAAGAACCGTCAGAATCGGGCGGATGAGAATAGCATACGGCTCATGAGTGCTGATCGGTGGCATCTACTGAAGAATATGAAAGATCCGTCCAAGAAAGCTGACCTCCTGGGGTTGTTGGAGAGCTACTACTACTCGCTTTACTCCCGTTTGGAGGACTTAGAAACCATGATGACTTCCGCGGCGAACATCCAAATTTCCATTGCAAATCTTCAGACGGAGCTGGAGATGATCAAACTTGAGAATTTGATGAGTTTCGAACTCAACCGCCTTACCAACACTACTGAGACCAGAGGTGACGTTTGGAAACGTCAAGGGTGAGTTATTACCACAAATGGGATTTGCTAGACATCATTACGGTTTATTGTCAAACAAGTAATTGACTAGTTGGCCATTAACTTTTTGATTTATTCAAAATCAATTCTATCAGTGAACCTCGTATTCCTTCCTCCATATTTATGAATGTACATTGACCATGCATTTTCAATGCGCATTCCGTTCTGTTGAATCGCAATTTTAACAATTATTGATAGAGGTGTCTTCATATTGCAATCGTGAATTCCGTGGTGTAATCGAATATAATTCACAAACTTCTAAAAAACGCTGCAAATTCTTTCACTGGGGTTTATTATTCAATTTTATTCATTTGGCTTGCATTCATGATTTGAATTTCTACTAAGCTTTGGAGTGTGCGTGTTTCACAGGTGATAGAGCGATTATTGAATTTCAGGAGATATGCATAGAGCACGTAAATCGGTTCTCAACCAAAATACCTATTTGGATTGATCAGTTGATCATATTTGTGTGCCTCCTATACATGCATTTTTTTTCGTATTTTCGGCCTTACTTCACCGTAACGGCCATAACTCCGCACGATTCGTCTTTGCAGGATTGCATTCCATTCTTCCGAATTCTGACTTGGAACTTGGAACAGTTACCCCAGACAGCTAAGGCTCATGTCCAGATAGGTCGGATAAAGGTTTTATATAAAATAATTTTGTTTTAGAATACGAGTACAAGCTATTTAGACCCGATGCGCCTAGTTTAAATAATACCGTAGAAGAGTGATTTACGTTGAAGGGTTACATAATACAGTAATTATAAACCTTTGTATAATAGTAATTTTTTTGTTGCGAAATAACGTTTTATCTAAACTCTCAAGGTTTCAGTTCGCTCTTTAAAATTTCCTATTTGTCGAAATAATTTTGTTTTCCAGCTATTTCCAGCTACTCTTCATGAGAAAGCCTACTTCGTAATAATAGCAACCTTACGTAAGACCACAATTTTCCGATCTTTTCATCGAGTTCGACGGGCCGCCCAATTTCATAGCCTCATTAAAAAAAAAAGGAATTAGGTAGGTACCTAGGAGAGTCGGTATTTAACTTTTTTTCCGCTGCCCATTGTTCAACTCCGCTAAAACGTGTCCCCTGGTGTTTCGTCTCTGTTTAGTTTTTCAGATACTTTTCAACGAGGTTTTTTTGTCGGCTGCTCACCTAGACGAGGCATTTTACGTAATGGGCAGCTCGTTTGTTTTATTTAGCGACTGTTAGATAGCCTTCCCAACTAACAGTTGACTGACTGCCCCCCTGCAACCAGTTCTGGGTCCCTCTCGCATCGTTTTCAATTGCAGTCTCGAATTGATGATAGTTGACCGGCCATTTAGCCTAGTTGTTCTTTTAATTAAATTCGGGCCCGGGGGGGAATGCCGATGTCAGGACTAATGCGCCTGTTTCGCATTCTTATTCAGCTCCTTTGACATAATGCATACTGTTCCTTGTTTCAAACATATTTCAATTTCACAAAGATCTTCATAGATTAGGTTTTGTTCTATCCACCAAGTTGGTGAGGTCAGAACTCGTTTCATTAAGAGAATGAGATGATGATGTTGAGTTCGTCAACTCGGAAATAGTTTATTTTATTTATTAACGAATTTTCAAGGAAAATTAAGCTGCTATTCAATGTAAAAAACGCTGCAAATTCTTTCACTGGGGTTTATTATTCAATTGGCTTGCGTTCATGATTTGGATTTCTACTAAGCTTTGGAGTGTGCATATTTCACAGGATGGAGCAATTATTGAATTTCAGGAGACATGCATGGACCACGTAAATCTGTTCTCAACCAGAATACCTATTTGGATTGATCAGTTGATCATATTTGTGTGCCTCCTGAAATTCAATAATCAATAATCAATCGCTCTATCCTGTGAAATATGCACACTCCAAAGCTTAGTAGAAATTCAAATCATGAACGCAATCCAATTGAATAATAAACCCCAGTGAAAGAATTTGCAGCGTTTTTATCAAACCTCAATACCCCCCACAATAAAAACATATATAATTTATCAAGTCCTTTAGCACTCGTATTGCGTTAAAACTTCCCCAAATTCAAATTTAAACGATGTAGCCAAAGGTAGACTGATGTAGAGGAGGCACACAAACATCATCAACTTATCAATCCAAATAGGTATTTTGGTAGAGAACCGATTTACATGGTCTATGCATATCTCCTGAAATTCAATAATCGCTCTATCACCTGTAAAACACGCACACTCCGAAGCTTAGTAAGATTCAAATCATGAACGCAAGCCAATTGAATAATAAACCCTAGTGAAAGAATACTCATTTACCCCAGTAGTAATATTGAATAATAAGGCCCAGTAATAACATTGAATAATATTTACCTATATATTATCAGCGTTTCATGCACATCAGAATGCTTCAACCCGTGTATCGGCTATAAACTACAAGTATCCACATCGGCTATCACTCCAGTATCCACATTCACTACAACTCAACGCTATCGGCATCACTAGGTTACAAACAAACAATAATAAACCTAAAAACGCAAATGTTGGCACCATAAATCGGTCCATAGATCGGGAATGGTTTGACCTACGGACCTGGGGAGGGGCTCATTCGATTCCTCGAGGTATGTTCTTAAAAATAAGTATACATTTAAGCCGCCTTGACTTGTTTTGAGGTTTTTAGGGATTTTACAAAACTTTGACAGCCCTTAAAGGGCACTTTAAATTGAGTGAGAGAGCTTGCTCAAGAATTGGGGCGTCGTCGGAACAAGATGGATTTTTCCTGAAAATTGCCGATCTTTTGCTCCAGCCGTTTGGGAGAAATGCGTACGGCGTACGGCGGACGGACGGAAAATTTTTTATTGCAGATTCGGATTCTACACCCTTTGTAAAAAAAAAAACGTAAACAATGGAATTTTCAGGGGGGGTTAGAATTTTTTCCAGAGCGATTACAATGGTTTATTATTGAATAATAAACCAAAAGCTCCATTGACTGAAAATTCGGTAAAATCAATGAAAATCCAAAATCTATAGATAATTTGAATCTTTGATGGAATAATAGAGTAAAATAACAGAAAATTAGAAAAATATTTCTTGACCATAAAATTGATAGTTAACGTAAAGAGTTTTTTTTCTGTGTTTGGGTCATTACCTCTTGAAAACCACACTTGACTTGTATTCAAGGGCCGCAGGTAATGGGACCATACTCGCCGGTGTTGGTACCTCATTGTCCGTTAATCCCGTTCCTATGTGAAAATATTTAAAGCCTTTAATGGACTCCAAATTCCCCAAGCTGCTTTGTGCTGTTGGTTTTTCCGAAGCCACCCTTTTTTCTGAAAAACGGGCAGTCACGCGTAGTCTCCCTCCTAGAACCCTGGGGTTTCCCGGGGTAGTTGTAACCCCATCTCTGATTGGTTTCTACTATTCCCCTCGCTCTGCTCCCCGCGATTCCCCACTCTAAATTCTCTTCACTTCCCCTCCAAACAAAATTTTCCCGTTTTCGGTTAACAGAGTCTGGAGTCAGTTCTCTCCTTCGTTTTTAGCCTGCTCTTACACCCTTGTTAACTTGACTGACTTCATATCATAGTTATCAAAGTGACTTCATTTTCCCAAGTAGTGGCAAAGCAGCATATTTTGTGATATTGTTGGCTACCCGCGAAACCTCAACTTTGGCAGAAGCGCCCCAAGGTTTTATTCAACAACACCTTTATTTATTTGATTGATTCACTATATCGACGAATACGAATTGAATTATATATTTCTATACTGCGGACGGCAGCCCCGGCTTGGTAGCGGACATGAAGGTCCATGGCGTGTGGGACCGTGAGAGACCTGCGTTTTTCGATACCCGCGTTATAAACGCTGACGCAGTCTCTTACTCCTCCATGGACTGGCCTACCATCTCCCGGCATGCAGCCCAAGCCAAACACGCAAAATACGACAGAGTCGCTGAAGACCTGAGAGGGTCTTTCACGGCATGAAGCCTTTCTCAAAAACGTTTCCTTACGCCTCTCCAACAAGTGGTCTAAAGCCTACTCCCAGGTGATGATGTGGGCACGAGTGAAAACTCAGTTCTCAGTTCACCGAGCAGTTTCAATGAGGCTAAGGGGCCCGAGGAAACACGTGCGAGGACTTGGACTGGAGGACGGAGCAGCAATTTGGCTACCAGAAGAATGAAATCACACACACACACACACACACACACACACACACACACACACACACACACACACACACACACACACACACACACACACACACAGTTGGGAAAAAAATGAAATCAGATTAGTTTGGCAAAATCAATTTGAATTTTTGGCATATTATCAAATTGAGAATTTTGGCAAACTAATTTGAACCTTTGGCACAAATAAATTTTAATATTTTTGGCATCTTAATTTCGGCTTTTGGCGACTCAATTTCAACTTTCGGCATACCAATTCGAGCTTTTGGCATATCAATTTATACTTTTCACAACCCCAACTATTCCAACATTCCACCCCATATAATGATCAATAAATGTTTTTTTTTCTCTCTCTATATTTCCATACTCGTTCATTGAGCTTGTACGCATTCATTTGAAATACAGCCTCCATCAATTAACTGCACAACCGTTTATATCTTACTTGGGTTCACCCTAACAAATATTCAATAGAAAATGACCTGATTCTAGTTGAAGCACATTGCCCAAGTTTTGTGGTACAATACAGGGTATTCGGTTTAGGAAGAATTGAGTCAGCATACAAATTAAAATTACTACATTTTATAGGGCATTATAATAGGACGTTGTTATTTTCATAATCAGCTGTTTCAAATGTGTCAATACCCCGGGGTAAGATATGAATCATCTTCGTCGACTTAATGGTAGGGTTTAAAATCATATTCAATAGAAAATTACCTGATTCTAGTTGAAGCACATTGCCAAAGTTTTGTGGTACATTACAGGGTATTCGGTATGAGAAAGTTTGAGTCATTACCTTTAATATTATTACATTTTATTGGACATTATAATATGACGTTGGTATTTTCATATTCAGCTATTCCAAATGTATCACTACTCCGGCGACAGATATAATTCATCTTCGTCAACTTTATGGTAAGGTGGGTTGAAGTACTGAGAAGTAAGGGGGATATCTACCTTACTAGTGGGTGATTCACCTCGTAAATCTACGAACAAAAAGCTCTGATCCAGTGAAATGGTCGTCTCTTCACGTGCCGACCTCTCCGTCGGGCAATTCAAAAGTCGATTCAATCGTGCGGAACTCACACTCGACTCATTTCCGATAACATAAAAATCTGCTCACGTTTGAGTCACTTTATCTTGACAATTTTCTGACGTCTCCTTGGAGGGGATTCTGTTGTCTCGGTGGAATTTTTTTTCGTATTGTTTTTAGTGCATTCCTTCTTATCTCAAGATTATCGACCATGAGGTTTTTATGTAATCTGTCCGTGTTTGGAGTATGTACCTGACTATCTTCCGTGACATGGAACATGAGTGGTAACATTAAACGCTCACTATTGGAATCGACAGTAGTGAAGTGGGTTGTCTTTAAGAACGTATTCTATAGAAAATGACCTGATTCGAGTTAAGACACATTGCCAAAATTGTGTGGTAAAATACAGGGTACTCGGTTTAAGACCGACGAAACTTCAGGGATAGATTCGCAAATGATTTGCAGCAACTTTGCAATTTTGTTTTGCGTGTGTGCGATGACACTATGGATGTATGAACTCCCGCGGAATCAAAAATTGAAGAGTGCTTGAACCAATACTTTTAGGTACAGAAGAATATAAACGCAGGGACTTACCAAAGATTATAGAGAAGAGACTAAGTCTGGGTAGTGGCTCCGCTGGGCATTCGGGCTACCTTATTGCTCCCCAGAGGAAGTAAGCGGAGGGTTCTGCAAATGGATCTTAGAGAAACCCAATCAAGAGAGATAGCAGGAGTTGCCGAATACCTCCAGGACAATTACATAGCAGATAACGCCATGTATTACCCCCTCCTCTCACACTCCACAACTAGTCCTTCAAGTTAGCACACCGATCCCCCCTTATAATTTAATCGATCTTGGGTGTGACTCGGTCATACCAAACTCAATTTCTGCCAACGGCTTACCTAATTGAATAAGCCATATCAAATGGCCAAACCTACCCGACCTGTCCAACACGATACTGTCAGCTTTGACACTATTTTTTATGACATAAGACTGACAGAGGTAGGGAAGACCCACTAATATTTTACCTTACCTAATTGAATAAACAATGTCATATCAGCATTCTCTGTGAATGGTAAACCTACCGGACCAGTTCAACTTGAGATCGTCAACTTTGATACTATTTTTGTGACACAAGACTGACAGAGGAACTTGCCAAATACCTCCCTGATATGGAAATCAATATTTGAGGACAGATGAAGGACTTTTAAGTTATACCAAATCCAATATGGGTGCCATAATTTTCAAAATAAAAGAGAAACTTTCAAGAAAATTCAAAATTATAAAGGACTTTCAAATAAATACTTCACCGTGATGACCTTGTATAAAATAAAAATGCTGCAAATTCTTTCACTGGGGTTCATTATTCAATTGGCTTGCCTTCATGATTTGAATTTCTACTAAGCTTTGGAGTGTGCGTTTTTCACAGGTGATAGAGCGATTATTGAATTTCAGGAGATGTGCATAGAGCACGTAAATCTGTTCTCAACCAAAATACCTATTTGGATTGATCAGTTGATCATATTTGTGTGCCTCCTGAAATTCAATAATCGCTCTATCACTTGTGAAACACGCACACTCCAAAGCTTACTAGAAATTCAAATCATGAACGCAAGCCAATTGAATAATAAACCACAGTGAAAGAATTTGCAGCGTTTTTTAAAATGGTTATCAGAATGCTTCAACCCGTGAATCGGCTACAAAGCCTTTTAGGAGTTCACTCCAGTATCCACATTACTACATCACTACGTCACTAGGTTACTGATATCAACACAAAAACAATAATAAACCAAAATAACGCGAATTTTGGCAGCATAAATCGGGCCATAGATCGGGAATGGTTTGACCTACGGACCTGGGTAGGGGCTCATTCGATTCTTCGGGGAGTGTTCTTCAAAAAGAGTACAAATTTAGGCCGCTTCGAATTTTTTTGGGGTTTTTAGGGATTTTACAAAACTTCGACAACCTTAAAGGGTACTTTAAATTAAGTGAGAGAGCTGGCTCAAGAATTGGGGCGTTGTCGGACCAACATGGGTTTTTCCTGAAAATTTCTTAATTTTTTATTGCAGATTCGGATTCTACACCCTTTGAAACGTAAACCATGAAAATTTCAGGGGGGGTTTAGAATTTTGTTTTCAAGAGTGATTACAATGGTTTATTATTGAATAATAAACCAAAAATATTAAAAGCGGAGGATATATTTCTGGATTCTATTCAACAAGAATCTCCATTCACAATTCCCACGGTTACCTACATACTTCTGGTGCTTGTCAGTACACAACTTACAGAACCAATAAATTAGATGGTAAAACAATTAAATTAAATTGTAAAAAACCACAGTGAGTAGGTTTTTAACAATGTTTTAGACGGGTTGGTCCATCAAATTATCTACCTTGTTCCTATCTACGTATGAAACATTTCACTATCTTCATTACTTCCTATGATCTTGATGAGAAACGGTGGGGGCTTATCGGTGAAAGCGAGGTTCTACGTGTCCTCAAGCTGACTACCACATGAAAAAGATAACATTTTTGTTTTGAATCTAAATTCAATAATTTATTCAATTAACGGCCCCTGTGAATAGTTATTGATTTCAATGCATAGATTTTGACAGTAAAAATATGATAATTTTCGTTCCCCAAAATGATCAACAGATTAATCGATTCCTGTTGCTGAAAGAAAATATTGAATGGTATCAATTTGATACCAGGTATAACATCATACAATTTCATGAGTTTCAGGGGTTTTTACAACAGACCAAATGAGTAACTAGTTGGTACCTAAATGTAAAGAGGTGGGGGATCCCAAGTTCCACATTATTGAATTCTAATACAGGTGTAGTTGTTGAATTTTACTATTTATTAAATCTTCGTGATACAAATAAGTGTTTGTGGTCTTTCTTCAACCTTATTTTCAATTTCCAGATTGGTTGTCGAAGACAATGAGAGAGCTGCGAAAGCCGTTGAAGGATCGGACCGTAAGGAAATCTCACTTCTTAACGGAAATGCACACCGAGTCGTTCCCACGAATCACACGCCGCAGAGCACATTCCGCTCGCGGTTCACGATTCCTCGCGTGCCGACGACGTACACCGGCCAGTCGGAGTCTCCCAGCAGCACGGGCGGCTCTGGCGACTCCGTGGACACCATCGTCGTTGCTCCCAAAACCAAACTTAAATCCTTCCAAGAGCGAAAGGAGTATTATCACGATGCGAAATTCCTCCAGTCAGAAGTCTCCTTGGTAAGTCGTAGCTCTACTCATAATGGTAGGATGGTAGTCTCCCATAATGGTAGGGTCTTTGAGTCTCTCCTTCCCTCTGTGGGTAGTAAATTGCAGTGAGCTTGTCCAGTTGGGCATCTCAGCAAGAGTGCTTCGTGTATCACCAACCGTTTAATTTTTAATTTCTTACCTTAACTAGTGGTCATTTCTAGGAGCACTTCCTTTCATACCTCTCCCATCTTCATCAACTTTTCAAATACCTTATGGTGGCGCTCGGTTAATTTGGGAGTTCTCCCGATGTTATTATTATTATCATTTTTACTTTTTCCTATTTATTTATTGGTGTATTTGAATCATTTCCAAGGAGCCCAATATATTGACTTGTATTTAAAAATCTACAATCCATTGGTTTTATTCGAAATGGTTGAAATGTAAATAATGGATTTGTAGTGTCGTAAGGCGATACGTTAACATGATATATCTTACAGGTATTTAAGTAATTATTACGCATTTTAATAACAATTTCAAGTTCTTCATCATAATCTATGTTCAGTATAACGAAATAAGCAAAATGAAGAATAATCAAAAACAAGAACGATCAAACCAAAGCGATTTTGTTGTGCAAATCCAACACGGCGTCCGTTTTATCCCTACAATGCGGTGACTCTCGGAGTTGGCTCTTAACACCACGATGTTAAGAGTGGAGACTAAAATCTGGGGAGTAATGAGGACGCTAACCCGGAGATAACGATTTATTTGAAGTGGTGAAACGTAACTCTGTCTTTCACTCCATGATAATAAAACTCCTAGACCAACCTGAGATGGTGGAACCCGCCCTTACTATTTCCACCCAACCATTCAAACCCATTATGGGATCTTTAAATATTTGAACATCGAATTGATATAGTCACGTAACCTTAAGGGCTATGTTACTAGTTGTTACCTACTAATGACAGTAGTATGGGCCATTCGTTTGTTGTCAGACGGACTGTCCCTGTCAATGTACAGCCTTTGAAGCAGAGGACAAACGTCTGGCCTTATATTTCTGCACCAGAAGCTGAGCAGTATGTGCCCGTTAGTTTTAATCTCGCTGATATTAATGTTCCTTGCGATTCCTTTTAATAGTGGATTTCACTTGCGCGGCAGCTTCTCATTAGATCCCCAATATATTGAAAAATCTAGAAGCTCTAGAAAGGGAGATTTTGCATTCTTAGTGACGTTCAATGCAAAGGATGCACTAATTAAAACATGTAAAGAGCCCAATACACTGTCCGACAAAAAGCAACTAGGTAGGGATGGGATATCGATATCGATAATATCGGAATATCGATATTTTCCTTGCGATATTATCGGTTTTTAAAAACTCAACTGAGAAATGAATTGGGTAGCTAGCGCAAGTATTAAAATATGACCAGGTGAGCAAAAAAAAATCAATGAATGCGTGCTTGATTTTGCAGATTTTATAAATGTAAACAGGTAATTATAGATCCTAAATTCCTTCTTCCTTATAATATCTATAAATATCCTTACAAATATCTGATTTCTGTCTGTACTTCTTCTTCTTCTTTGACCAGCAAGCTGCTCTATTCAACTTGTTCACACTTTTAGACCCTATAAACTTTATAGGTTCATTTAGTTTATACTATATTCACAGTTGATATTTAATCTGATCATAGCAGCCCCACATAAAAGTATTGAAGATTATTCTGCCATTTAACGTGAAGGTTTAACCTGAAAAGTTCGATGATCAAAACTGAAGATAATGTTCCGATATTTTTGACCGATAATATCGGATATCGTTATTTTTCTTCCAATATATATCGGATATCGATATTTTTAATTGATATATCATTTGATACCGATATCGATATTTTTCTTCCGATATCCCATCCCTACAACTAGGTATCCAGGGCTTCAGATTTAACTTTTTTGACTGCTTTCAACTTTGTTGAAACGGGTCCCCTGGTGTTTTGTATCTATTTGGTTTTTGAGATACGTTTCAAGAGGTTTTTGTCGGTTGCTAATCTGGACGCTTGGTTCCTCCAGTCAGAAGTCTCCTTGGTAAGTTGTATTTCTACTCATATTGGCGGATTCAAGACTCATCACCACCTCCTTCGCTGCACTTGGTAGGATGCTAAGAATGCGTTAGGAAGATGAGATTTGGTATCCATAGTGAAGCATAAGGCAAAGCATGCACTGCTTTAAGCATACAAAAAGTCCAATTCACTGTCCGACAAAAAGCAACTAGCTAGGTACCCAAGGGTCTCAGTATTAAACGTTATTTCTGCTGCCCAATGTTCAACTCCACTAAAACGGATCCCCTTTCAAATTGTTTCCGGTTGGCTTTTGAAGATACTTTTCCACGAGATTCTGTCGGTTGCTGACTTAGACGCTAGATTCCTTTAGTCGGAGGTCTTCTTGGCAAGTTGTAGTTCTACTCTTTATGAGTATGAGAGTTATCAACTCTACCTGGTAAGCTGCTAAGAACGCATCAGGAAGGTGAGATTTCGCTGCAGTTTACGTTCAACGTACAACTTTAACTACTTTGAGCATTTAGAAAAGTCCAACTAACAGTCCCATAAAAACACCGAGGGTCTCAGTAATTAATTTTTTTACTGCCCATTGTTTAACTCTACTAAAACGGATCACCTGATATATTTTTCAATTTGGTTTTTGAGATACTTATCAACGTCGTTGGTTGCTCACCTAGATCTATATTCCCCCAGTCTCTTGTAGTTCTACTCATTGGGCAGAAGAGGCTTATCAACATCTTCCCCAGTACCTCCTTCGGTGCACTTGTTCGGGTGCTATGAATTAAGAATACATTAGGAATATGAGATTTGGTGTCCCTAGAGAAGCTCAAAGCTCATGCTTGCATGCTAAAGAGCTAACTAGCTAGGCATCAAGGGTCTCAGTATACAATGTTTTTACTGCTGCCCATTGTTCAACTCTACTAAAGCGGATCCTCTGGTATATTGCTTCTGTTTAGTTTTTGAGATACTTTTCAACGAGATTTGGTCGGTTGCTCACCTAGATTTCAGCAGTCTTCTGGGTTAATTGTAGTTCTACTCGTATTAGGGAGTATGAGACATATCATCTATACTTGATAAGATGCTAAGAATACATTAGGAAAGTGAGATTTGGCTTACATGAATTTGAGCATGTAGAAAAGTCCAATTCACTGTTCCAAGAAAAACCAAGGGTCTCAGTTGTGATGGAAATGGTTAGTTGGACCTTCCCGATTTTAGAATCCGTCGCCTTGGGATATGAATCACACGTTTTCAAGCGTCTGGGTCATCCTCTGAGCCTGGCGGAGCATTATAGTCGCATTCAGCTCATTGGAAGGGGCAACTATACCATACGGTTTCGTTCCGAAACGTTTCGTCTCCTTCAATGTTTGGGGCATGAATGGAACGAAAAAACGTCGGTAGGTGACTCATTCCTGTAATGATTTTTCATTTATTCAAGTTGTAATGTTCCTTTATATGTTCGATTATTTCTTCTAAAAATTATGACGCTGTAAATAAAGTTTATTACTATTTAAGTTTATTAAAAGTTCATTTTATTTAGCGTCACCTGTCCCGTTGTCTGTCTGTAATCAAATCTTGCAAGTTAAATTTGATCCACTTCCCGACTGAACTGAAAATTTTCATGCATTGTAAAACGGATGACAATGTTGATGACACACACATATATATGTAGGGTGGTCACGAGTTGCCCCCCCTGGAAATCGTTATTTTTGAGATCCTGTTTTTTAGTCAATTTTTTGATTCTTCATGATTTTTAGGATTCAAATATGGTTGATGCAATGAACACATGATGGTTATTTCTTTTTTTTCATTTTGTATAAATGTGATTAGCGTCGCGCGCAACCCGTTTTGGGAGCGCGCCCCCTTTCGTGTTTGTGAAATCCTCAAGTGTGATACATTTCGTTGTTTTTCAATGCGTATCCGTTTTTTGATTTCGCGTTTTGTTCCACGTGGAACGGAAAAACTCAGCAATCGTAACGGTACTTATCGTTCCGCTTGTGAAAGGAACGGAAGTTCGAAACAGCTGGAACGGTCCATCCCTACTTTTTTGTCACCGGCCATTTGTGCTGCTGATTTTGAAAAAGCCGTTCAGAACGCGTTGAAGAAAGTGTGGCCACTAACGGAAGTACGCGGTTGCAAGTTTCACTCGATACAAATAGCTGCCAAAAAGTACCATCCTGTTTAGTGCATTAACCACTTTTTAATGTTTTGACTAATTCTGTTATTTCTGGATTTTTTATATGAACACGACCGTTTTCACGCCTGCCCTTCAAGTGATCACGGGGACGCTCGTACATACGAAGATGAAGGGGACGGGGACGCTCGTACATCGTGGCTAACCGGGGACGGGGACGCTCATGCCTATTACTTCCACCCTGGGGACGCTCGTACATGCGCCCACCATTATATTCACCTCACACAGTAATTAACATTTTTCCACTCTCCTAAAACGGTTCCCCTGAGATGTTTACGAGAGAGGTTATTGATGTTTGTCAACCTAGATGCTAAATTCGTACAGTCAGAGGCGTTTTGTAGCTCTACTCATATTGGACAGAATGAGACTTATCAACATCTTTTCGGTTAACATGGAGGGACGCTACGAAGTTGAGGTTTTGTATTAGTTGTGACGTTCCTGGTAGCTACTACTTGAAGCAACGCAAAGCAGGAACGCATTCTTTAAGCATATAGAGAGCGCTATTGGCCCCACAAAAAAAGGAACCCAGGTACCCACTATAAAGTTTTTGATTGCCCATTGTTTCACGTTGCTAAAACGGGTAAACTGGTATTTTGTCTCTATTTCGTTTTTGAGATACTTTTAAAAACGTATATATGTGCGAGGTGTTCTTGAATTCGTAGACTTTCAAAAACCTCCCGCTCCTCTTCTGGTCGAAATAGTGTCTCTTCTCTGCATGTTCTCACTATACACATTTTGAAGCGTGAGTTCATTTAGCCGATATGAAATCAATGATTCTTGGGTCCTTCAAACCTATGCAGATAAATATAGTAGGTACATCTTTTCATCATCTACGGTTTATTATGTTTGTAATGCCCTACGTATTAAGCACACTTACATAAATTTAAGGAGAACTTGTTCTTTCTGTCACAGCCTTCCAATGGGTGGACATACAAGGTATGTGGGATTAGATTAAGATATCTTTCTATATTAGTTTATTATTTAATATCTCAATCAGCTTTTAATTGCCCAAATATTTGTAATATTTATTTTGATACGCTATTTACCTAACTGAATACATTTTAACGCTACTGAATTAAATCTAGGAATCTGAGGACAATTGAAACTAAGTAATGAACAATTGGTGCTGCCTTGATTCTGATCAACTTTGTGCACTGTCAGGATGTCTTTGTGTCGTCAAATTCTATCTAATACATTTGATTTTTTCACATGATATTTACTTCAGGTGGGTATAAATGATTACTTGGATTCCATCTCACATAACCGTTCCGAGAACATTCAGAAATAAACGTATAGTGCAGATTTTGTGAAGCCTAACGGAATATTAGATTTACCTCTAGTAAAAACCAAAGCAATTTATTTAAAAAAACTAAGTATTAGAGAAAATCAACACATTCAATAATCCATAATATGTCCTCTTAATCAAGCCTTCGAAATTCAATAATATTAATTTTATATCAAGCGTTCTAGATTCAGAATCTCGTAATACTGAAATTTCAATCGAAGGACATTGGCTTGAAAATCACTCGAATTACTTGAATGCGTCAGAATTGAAACGGAAAAATCAGTAATTTGAAATAATTTGCTTGAAAAATTCTACTCTTGGATTGGGTTTAAATAATTTTGTTCCAAAATCTTTAGTAAATAAATATTACAATTCATGATTTCATGAGAAGTCTGGTTTGTTCCACAAAAATACATGAGAAGGGTCATTATTAATCTTTTTAGTGAGTGTACTGATCATGATTTAAAATTTTACATTTTTTTCCTGTCAATTCAGTCTTAATTCAATTAAGGTTTAATGAATTCAATTCAAAATCATCAGGTTATGTTATCATTATGTTAGGTTCTTTTCTCTATGTTTCTTTTGAATAATAAAAATGTTGAAAGATATATTGCTTGAATTCGTGGTCTGTTTCTGACATGTTTAAAGATACTTACATATGATTATGTTAATCAACTGATTACTTATGATCTATACAATATGTTTATTACAAATGGAACACTGCCTGATTAATATCAATGTTATGATGTTATGTCATAATCACGATATGTCATTATTATCAATGTCATTATGATGAAGAGTCAAATTTAATAGAATATTCAAGACATACAACAAATCCTCATCAAAGATCTCATTGAAATTTGATCCTTGTAGCTTTTCAATACATATGTGTTGTCCATAGACTACTAATGATCTGTCAAATTTCAATCATTCAGGGATCGGCCGGCCAACCTGTGGAGAAAGACGATGAAGGGGAACACCACGATGACAACGTGAACCCTCTCCTCAACGATATGAAGGAGAAATCATCGATGTACGTCACTCTCCCTCACAAGCCCCAGTGCACAGATCTCCCGCCTTCTCTTCAGGACCCTGTCACTGACCTATACTCAAATCAGCTTCCCAACCAGTCGCCTGGAAACGACAAAAAGCAAACCAATAATAACAAGGTACTTTATTAGATCAAAGACTTACAACAAGGTAGATCGTAGATTCATAGATAATTCATACTGGGATAGAAAGATATGAAAGAAGACGAAAAACGTAGACATACCTTAAGTAATTCTGGCATCGCTCATGATTGGTATGCTCGTCTACTGTCTTTCAAGGCTCTTCAACTTTTTCATTCTGACTTCTCTGCCGATTCCAAAAGTAACACCTGGAACAGAAAGTAGATAGTTACGTACATATATAAGAATGGAATTAGCATATGTCATCTCTAGTCTCTAGATAAAAGAAGCAAATTCAAGGCAGAAGCCTCTAGCAAACAGGTTTAGCTCAACCTGTTTTCAAAGTCATGTAAAACACCACGACAAAACTCTGTTGAGAATCAGTTGACTGATTTTGTGGGCTGGTTTATCGAATCTTCAATAAAATATCCCAACAACTAATGCGAGAATCAATGTGATCAATTATCAGTAGTAGCTAAATTTTGGTGGGTTTATCAATCTTCAATTGAAGGCCCTTTGCTGGTTGGAGAAGTACTGAGGTACCACCACCACACGACGTAAATACCCACATATTAATGTTTTCCACCTAATTTTGTTGAGGTAATGCTTCAATGATGGAAGAGCGAATACTGCACAGGAATATTAGGACAGCCTTATATGTTATATGGTTGAGGTAGATGTGGATTAAAACTCTCAGGGCGGGGGTTTTGGCGTTATTATTGTACTTTCCTGAGTTTTGCATTTAATCAAGGAGATTCAGCTCCTTGGTAAGGGGTTTGAGGCCCTTGATTAGTTGTTCGCTTTGAACAGACCTCATTGGGCTGTGTGCCCCAAAGAGTTCAAATATGCAAAAGCTGAGTGCTGGGCACTCAAATATTATGTGGGATACCGTTTCGTCAGTCTCCTCACATAACCCGCATGGGGATGAACTTTGTGTGAAACCTTAGGGGTGCAAAGCCGGTTATAAGGCCGACCATTGTTTTTAGTTCCCTACGGTTTTTGCCAAGTAGCCATTCAGTAATTTTGGTGTTGGGTTCCGCCAAATTTTCAGGGGGGGCTAGCATTTTTTTTTTTTTTTTTCAAGAGCGATTACAATGGTTTATTATTGAATAATAAACCAAAAAGGTGCTAAAACTTACGTTAGAAATTAAAATTCTCCAAAACGTCATAAAAAAATTGAGAACAATTTAAAAAATTAGAAATTTTTCGTTGAAAAATGCAGAACAAGTTTTTGATTGTTCAAAAATTGTTGAAATTAGAACTCAGTTGGACGTAATTATAATACGATAATTTTGGAAAATTATTTCTTACGATCTTGCTGCTTGGCTGGGACTTTTCTATTTTATTCCTGCTTATGTTTCAGGACCCGGAGGCCGAAGTGGAGAGCAGCTGTGCTGTCGATTGTCTCTACTACACGCTCCAGTGCTGCGACTGCTCAATCATGTAAATCGATTGACAGGTCAATCCATTATTTTTACTCGTAGAATAATTAGCGAAATTTTATCCATATAGTTTTAAAATGTATTGTTTTTTTTCTTTTCATTTAATGAAATTCGAAGGTGCCAACTACCTATTATAATAGCCGTGGTATCTGGTACTCACCTTCCGACGAACGCAAGACGTGCGTTCTTATTCTGCATTCATTGTCGACCTCCCTGGGTTTGCCTACCATGGAAATAGTATCCGTACTCATAAATTTCTAATTTTAAAATGTGCAATAATGATTTCAAATCGTTATCAGACGTGTCCGTTGCTTTCCCAGTTATTTTATCGTTTGTGTTTGAAATACTGTATTAGGGAATACTTATAATGGGCTTTCAATCTGGTTCTGTCTTAGATAAATGTCACGAGTGCCAATAAATTGTGTGCTTCCTGATAAAAATCATCAAACATGTGTGCATCATACATGAATTTGTATAAATATACCATTTATAGGATAACATGGGTAGGCACGTACCTGCCTACATTACTCTGTGTTCTTCCCTCTTGCAAAACTGTATTAGGAATCTCATTCCAAACAATTCGTGCTTTTTTCGGCATATGGATCTTATTTTAGTTTTAATGACAGGATGTACAACCTTTCTCAGACGAAATCAAATCGTACATTTAAAAAATGTACCTAGTATTACTCTAAATAGAATAATCAAGCAGGTTGGAATAATCCTTGAATACAACAATTCCTTCCATGAATACAACAGACATTGAAGAGAAAGGATTGTTAATTTCACCTAATAGATCTGGCGATAATTTGGTGCTTAGTGCAGCTTAAAGTTGAACCACGTTTCGAGGATGGATGTCTCCCAAAGGAGCTGGAAATTGTAAACTCAGATTTATCGTTCATTCTTTACCTTAAAAGTTGAATGGATTCTTTTGGGTCGGTCCTCATGATTTGTGCAAGTCTGGTTGCCTTCTAGTTAGGTAATAATTTAGGTTTTCATACTAATCGTTTTCCTAAACTCTTGTCATATAAAAGTTTTGGAATTTTTCACACGTGCCGAATGTTTGTATAGTTTGACAATTTGGGCAGCTCTGGAGTTTTGGATTGAACCGCTGAGAAAAGTCGGTTTCTGTATTTTTTAAAGGGATATTACTTCGTGGTACTCCCTTTTTGTCATGTGCTCTTCCATCAGCTAATCCTGAAACTTATGTGCAATCTACCACATTATTGCCTTTTCTTTCCTAAATACACCAGAAATGATGAATACTCTCAGTGGTTCAATTTCACTCCGTAGATACCAAAGCAATTCAAATTTTGCTCAACCCAGCTCTCTTGGCATTTTTAAAATGACTTTCGTATAATAGTATACTAAAATGTCCAATCTTATAACAAAAATGAACAATAAACATTAACATTCAATTTCTTTGAATCACATTAGTGAATGAGGTTTTTGAAAAAATATAAGACTGAAAAGGTGCCTCTGTGATTGATTTTGGCAATCGTCTATCCGTAACATATCCATAACCAAGTTACAATTTTCGAGGTCACTATTATGTGGGAGGAAATTGTAGGGTTTGAAAAGTTGAATTATTAACTATTGTGCATTTTTGAGTGAAATAAATTATGGGTCCATACTACAAAAATGGTAAGTACGTAATCACTTGACAGTAGGATTGAAAAAGTCCAGTGTTATCATTGTACGATATTACAACCAATGGAACTATTTAATTGTTAACCTGTACATTCATAATCACTCTCAGGGTTTGTTGGTGGAGAGAATTTTAATCGGCTTAAAATGGCATGTATATGCTGATACATGATGTAATGGATAATATCCAACGCTTTGCTAATTCCTGAACAAAATAAAATCAGTTATTGTAGCTAGGAATTCATAGTAAATTTATGTTCGAATCTTATTCAAATTGTTGGTTCTACTGCAAAAAATGAGGAAAAAGAATCAACATTGACAAAAATTGTCTCCCTTTCGCGTTCTGACGCTATAGCACAAGGTTCTGTTAGAGTATGAAGTGTATGAGCATTCATATTCAAAATATGCTTCTTCGTGAGTACCAGAATATGGTGTAATAAAATATTTAGCGCTATTATAGACTAATTATATTTGATATTATTTATAATTTGATCGATTTATGACGTACTATTATGTTATGTTCACAATTATTTAATAGATAAGCTTACTGCTGGCTCATTAGAAATTTGTCCATTCCAATGTATGTTTTATTTACTCGTAGTTCTAGCCGAGTGGTTTCCAACCTGGGATGTTAGATAGAAAACCGTCCTCCTTGTAGTTAAAAATAAATCAAATGCAAAAATAATTTGGAATTTGTAGAATGTTCGACATTATGTATTGTGTGTGCATTGAATTGAGTTGTTAATGACCAATTAATTCACTTGGAATTAAACGACTGTTAGTAAACGCACCTTAACGAATGTTCTCATGGTTATTATCGATGCTATGCAAGATCATATTGCAACGTTGAGTTTTAGGATTTGAAATTGGAATAACAACGAGAGAATTATAACCCGCATAGGGTACCTCAATCTACCATTATTAATTTCCCACAAATTAATCATACCTATTTATTCCCCTATTGATATCAGGCCTGATAATTCTACTTTATCAGCCTAGGATTCTCTGCTTGGCACAGAGGACCGAGCAATAAGTGAGATAACACATCCAAAATTCAACAGTTCAGTTCTGGTGGGGAGCCATTTTTGTCATTTTAAAATTTTGGCACTAGCAAGTTAGAACTTGGAGTGTTGAAGAAATGTTACAGCGTGGATAGCTTCTTGCACCATCAAAAATGTTTAGTTAAAACATATATTGATGTGCCTGCAGTTCTGTTTCCTTCAATTTTTCGGATTATGAAAAAGTTTTGTCCTGTTCCAATTTTTCTTGCGGAAAATGACATCAAGAGAAACGTGTGGAACTTGCATTTAGTATCTCAATAAGCTTAAAAATGGGTTGTTCATCGATTTTAAGTTTAGAATTAATAAATACGGATACTTTAGTGGATCTGAAATACCCGGCATGCCAAAGTCCCCACAAAGTCCTTAACTGAACGAATTCTATCGAGATCTCGATTTGGCTAATTTGGGGCTTGTCTGCTGCAGTGGGTGCAATTGGACTCTTGTGAATAAGATACGTTGTAAGCTAGCTGCAAGAAAAATCCTTAATTAAAATAATCACATCTGTGTCTCAGTTGTTAGGGGCTTGTTTACTGACTGTATGCGCAATTGGACACTGGTGGGGTATCCGACATGCTAGCGTTCCTACAAAGTCCTCAACGGAAACCATTCTAACGATACCTCAATTTTGGCTTGTTTACTACAGTGGGTGTAATTGTAAGCTAGCGCTTATACAAAGTCCTTAATTAAAAAATGACTTCTACGTCAAAATTGTTAGGGGCTTGTTTACCGACTGTATGTGCAATTGGACACCTGACTTGCTAGCGTTCCTACAAAGTCAGCTGAAATAATTATAACTATGTATCAATTTTGGCTAGTTCTTGTTTACCGACTGTATGTGCTGGACAAAGTCAGCTGAAATAATTATAACTATGTATCAATTTTGGCTAGTTAGGGGGCTTGTTTACTTCAGTGGGTGCAATTGAACCTTAGTGAGATACGTGGGTTGCCAACCTACCAGACCTTAACTAAAATGTTCTAATCTATCAATTTTGGCTTGTTAGAGGTTAGACCACAGCCTTCTAAATAGTGAATGATAACCCCATGCATTTTCATCCTCCCTCTTGTTGTGTTTTGATTGATTTCTATAAATTTCGTGAATTGAAAAAGGTTGGAAACCACTTATCCTAATTTCTGACTCGTGTACGATCTTATTTTATGTATTTCGAGGAGTCGTCGCTAAAATCCAATACCTAAATTAATTATATGTGCCAATCATTAGGAATTGTCCCTCTTATCAGTGGGAGCTTTACTATAAGTCGATCTCTTTCGTAACATGAGCTAATAAATTTCAAGATTCCTGTATTATTCAAAGTGCTTCCAAGTGGGAATGTAAGGACTGAAGTTCAAAGCTAGGATAATATCAAGTTTCGTCCAAATTCCGCTACCTCCCTAGCAATTGATGTAAATGTATTTTATCTGGCTTTTGTGGAATTTATCGTATTGTATTCAATATATTTTCAACTTTTATAATCAGTTTCGTAATATTAATTTATCCTTTTAACTTCCTTAACCACAGCGTTAGGTCATACGAAGGGTGTAAAATGAAGGCAGATCTCAAAGAGTTCTCTCTCTCAGCGTTATGATCATTTAACTCCAAACATTTGCTGAAACAGCAGAGATGAAGAAACATATGTAATGAAGAGTTATTTATATTTATTTTCTAACGTTTTATTGCGGCAATTAATAACAACTTATAAGCTATATTTAGGTGGTACATTAATATAAGATTTCTTAAGATCTGCGATACTTCGACTTATCGTTTTGATAATTGAGTAACTAGCTCTGTTATTCACTTTATTTCATTTAGTTCTTGTTCTTTTGACTCTTCTAAGCCAATTTTCGTTAACATGGTATCCTAACCTCAAAAGGTTATTGATGAGTTAACCTTCTTCGGTTGATTCAACTCTCAATTCATTGTAATTGGCTTACTTACGTTTCTGAAGTATTAGCCAGTCACTATATACAGTGAACCTTGCATCACCTTGGGTATCCACGATTTTTCGCAGAGTGGTTGGGCATACTTGCTCCATGCGTAACCCTAAGTTTTCGACCTTGAAAGTCGAACGTAATGTTTTCTTTTTTCAGTTATTTTTTACTTTTTTGAACATCTCTATCCTCTACTTTTTAAAAGCTTGTTTAATTGTTTGTTACAATTTGAGATCAAAATCGTTGTAATTGTGATAGTTTTGGAGATATATATTCCTCTAAAATTTAAACATTTTTTCCAAAAAAAATTTGCCTTGAAATGAAAAGTTGTAGTGCGTTAAATTGCCATCCCATTGGGCTCGATTTTAATATTCTGGCTTCTTCTGTTTGTAAGTTGAATGCTATTTGAAGATATCTCAGAAGAGGGGTTCACATAAAATTACTACTGAAGTATGAATATATTTTTTTGGTAATAGAAATAAAATCATCTAGTAAACTCAAACTAAAATATTCAAGACATATAACGCATATTTTGATGTCTCAAGTCTAGGCCTGATTGTGTAAAATTCAAGGAGCAAAGAAATTAACCGCGTCCGCACCCCAAAATTGTCCTTTTTGGTTCATTATTGCTTCCGAGTCTACCAAGGTAGCGGAAGCATTGTTTTCACTTTCGGAATGTGAAAATTTTTTTGTCTCCAAAATCAAAAATTCCACTCGCATTCTGCGTTTTAGACCTTTCTGAACAATTTTGGTTCCGTGTCTGTCTGTCAGCAAATCCTTGTTACGGGCAAAACTCCGGGAGTTCATGACTGATTTTGATGAAATTTTCAGGGATTGTGCGGGTTGGAGAGTAAATGGTCCCCTATAGGTTTCATGACCCCCGGATCAAAATCTATCCGCAAACGTGAAATCCTTGTTATGCATTTCGGGAGTTCTTGAAAATTTCGATGAAATTTTCAGGGATGATGTGTAGAATCCCCTATAAGTTTCATGACCCCCGGATCAATAGTAGCCTCTGCGCATCCGCAAACGTGAAATCCTTGTTACGCATAACTCCGGGAGTTCATGACTGATTTCGATGAAATTTTCAGGGATTGTTCGGACTGATGGTCCTCGTGAGTAATAAAGAGAAAATTAAGTTTTAGCCTCGAGCTTGGATCGAACCATATTGAAACATCATTGAACGATGCATATATTTTATTTTATTTATGTAAAAATATATAAATAAATATAGTTTGTTCAATAGTTGAACATGCCTACCTTTATTTTCTCAAGTTATACTCCTGCATAACAATAAATTTACCCTAATTCAATATTTACTTCACCTAATTGAACGAAGTTCTTTAGTCAATAATAATTTTCAATGATCTGTACAGTCATGTTATGGATACGAGGAAGCTATGTGCCACACCCACTTGGCAGACGTTTTTTTATTTATGAACCTTCTTAGTTGACTAGGAAGGAAGGAAAACCAATTTTAACCTCCCTACCTGACCAATGTTAATAAACCTTGGCATGCTTATTATTAAATCGATATTTTAGAGTGGGATTTGATGTTTGTAGAAAATAATTTTGTTATCAAAACTGTGCTAAAACATAAAAACAAAAAGTTGTCAAAACTTCAATGAAAATTTTAACAAACAAAGTGGAAAATGAGTAAAAAGTGTCGAATCAGTTTTTAATATAGAATGCTATTAAGGGAATAGTTGTTTGCCGTCAATTTGGTGAATGAATTTTTTGATAACAAATTTTAGCTTTGAATTAATATTTATTGCTGTTCAGCCTTCATTTTAAATGAGAGGTGAGCGTCAACGAAAATTTGTTTCGGGCCGCGTTACGCTGGTGGTCTTTTTCTCTTACCGAAATTTCCGATGAAATTCGCTGAAGCTTCGGACGTTGACGAGCCGAAGGGGCTGTGGGGACGTTTCGTCAGATACGCTCACCTCCTCCCTCCTCGCTGTCTTCCTTCCTTTCTCAGATAGGGACAGGATGGGGTTAGTTCCTCTCCCAACGTGAATGGTGTTTGGTGGCTAAGTAAAAATGAATGGAAATGATTGGCTGCTGTTGATGCTATTTTTGTTGATTGCGGAATTCATCGTACCCCATTGTAAGTTGATTTTTTTGTGGCCCTTTTGGGATTACCTTAAGTAGTGTGGGTAAGTAAGTACATACTAAGAACATTGCCTTTTGAGCTCATTCCATGGTACGAGCTTCAACAAACGTTCGGTGGTTTGGATGCTCTCATCTCTACCAAAGTAGAGAGTTGAGATTATCGTCTTACAGAAGTTTCTGCGACCACGATAGGCCATTTCTACGTCTTTACGCTGAATAATTTGGAATCTGTAGGTTACTTAAAACTAATTAGATATTTGCTATGGTTGAATTTTTACGGATCTAAAACCAACCCCGTTTGATTTCACATCCAAAATTACTAAAAAGTGATACCGCAGTTGTGTATGTCAGTAAAAACCTCGAAACACCGTGTTTTTGGCACGTTTTCACCAGTTGAAAGAGAGGAATCTATGCGATTAAGGCAATCTTTCTGGCTAAAAGTTAGGACCAACCAGACCTCTAATGGAGTCCTTGTTAGAAAGAACGAGTTTTTCACATCATTTCTAAGGCTTTTTATGGTGTTTACGGCGGAGGTGCGTTCCAGGTTAGCCATCCACGCACGTCGAAACGTAAAAATGACAAGTTTGAGTGAGGTTACAAAAATATGCAAACACTAATTATTGAAAATAATGAACCAAAACCCACATTAAAACACCGTTCTACAAATATAAATTTATTTGCCCCTTAAAGACAAGAGAATGTTTAATAAATTGAAATGTTCTGGATCCAAATTTCTAAACAATTTTTGAGTTGACCCCTTTTTTTGAGGCAAGATGTTTTTTTCCATGGAAAAACGCAAGCTAAACATGAACAATCACTGTGTAATTGACAATTCCGACTTCTTAAAGCCAATTCTTTTCAGCGATGCACTGTTAAATCATTTATGCTCGTGAAACAACGATCCTTGAGGGTTTTTTAAAATTTTTTTTGAAAAAGGGAAAAAGTCACAATGGGCCACGTCGGGTGAATAGGGAGTTTGGGCCATCATTTAGGGTGCAGCTTCCATTCGCCGCAGTTTTTGTTCAAAATTCAACAATTTTGGGAAAAAGTTTGCTGGCACGCGATTCATACCCAAAATGTCATAACGTGGGCCAATTGATGTGAAAACATCATCAGCAACTTCCCTGATTGTGATTCGGAGATCATTCATAACCAGTGCTTCCACTTTTTCATCGTTTGTTGATGTTCTGGGCCTTCCGCGTGGTTCGTCGTCTTCAACGTCTTCCCTGCCATCTTGGAATCGCTTATACTACTCGTGAACACTTGTTTTTTTCCATAGCAGACTCAACATAGGCCTTTTTTAAAATTTCGCGCACTTTGTTACTCTTTATTACATTTTATACGCAAAACTTAATACAAATTCTTTGATCATTTTTTTTAGCAATCGAAAATCGCAACCCTAGCGCCTGCCACAGATAATGTAAACAATGGATATAGCTGAAAATTGTGTGATACTAATTGTAATGTATGACGCCATTGTGTAATTGTGTTATAGTTGTATCAGGGGATTGTATGCCATCACAATAAATAAAAATTCTTGACAATCGGACTCTCCAAACCCGCGAAATTTAAATATTCCGGCTCTTTGTTGAACACACCTCGTACATGTACGTCATGGGAGTGTATTTGCATGATGTATATTTTAGAGCATAACGAAAACTCATCCAGAGATATCTTTTTGGTCCATTGTCTCTTTTTGGAGGGCCCATATAGGGTCTGCAATAATCTTATCGTTCTATTTAATAACGTTGCTTTCCTACTTCATTTCTTGTTGGAAGCTCTCGTCCTGCTTTTATCCGGGACAAGCTTTCTGATTTTTGGGGAAACATGGGATGACGTGTTTGAGCCTCGTACGAAGTTGATTAAAAAATTGAATTGGAACGTACCTCTTTGGCAAAGACTTCGGATAGTGAAATATACCAGGGTACCTGCGAGTTAGTGTTTAGAGTAAATTAGGGTCAAATTTATTTCTGCCCCTTTTTTGTGAAGCGTAAGTCGAAACAGGACTTGAAAAAAAATCCACATTTCACGAGTTAAGTTTCTGATAAAGACCATAGATCTATCTGAAAATCCAAAGGACAATCAGAATGATTATTATCTGTCATTAAGTAAATACCAGTATTTAAACAATTTTAAAATGTCACCCCCACACTTTTTAACAAGTCAATTATGACCTAAAATCAGCGATTTTGAACCTTATGTCCCTAAGTATTGAAATAATGTGGGCCCAAGAAATCATTTGATAACATATTCATGTTTGAAGTGCGTTTGGGCCTGATAAGTAATTGGCATGCATGGACCCAGTAGACACTGAACCAAAATTGATCAGCAAACTGTGAAACATAAAAAACAACTAGAAATTATTTTGGAGAATAAAGGAATAATGGAAATAGGTTCGTAGTTATGAACATTTTCGATACTTGATCTTATTATTTGTTTAAATTGAAACCAGTTCTATGAAGATTTGCTAAAAGTTCACGAGGTTGTTGCCTTCTAGAGAAGTGGAGAAAGTGTATGCACCTACTATGAGTTACGTAACACACCTAAGAAAATAGTTATTAGAAGACCGAATTAAGAGAGAAAGAGCGTAGGTAGTACGTTTGAAGTTGGAATGGGGTTTCGAAATATCAGATTTATTTCCTTTTATTCATGGAATTTCTCATTTAAATTAATTGACCATACAGTTCAGTAGAAACATCCATTTGAAGAATGCCCTATTTTCTTCGTTGGAAAAGCTGAAACCCAACTCAACTGGAGGGATCTTGCTTCAGCGGTGAGATCTGATGAAGATCAAAGCCGGCAAGGAGTGCCCCATAATGCAACTTTTTTCGGTATAAAAATTCTTCGTAAAATGAAACTCCACGAAAGTAAAAGAATGCTACACCAATCCGAAAAAGCTTGTTTCAACGTTTTAGATGCATTCGATTCACCAGGGCTTAACATTAGAAAATGACATGCAAGATCCCGTGGTAATGGGAGCTTGCATGAGCTTCTCTTTTGACGTTAACAGCTCCTGAAAAATCATTCTCTTCCCTAGTTTTGGCAGAGGCAATACCCGAAATATAAAAAATAGTTATAAGGTGTTCATTTTAGGGCTTTCTTTTCTTTTTTTGAACATATTTACACCAATTTCTGAACTCCTAGTTTTGCCAGGATGCTGTTCTCTTATCGAGACTGCATGCCATCCTATCCCTGGGATTCGTGAGTAGAGATAATGGGTAGTAAACGCTCTCGTAGATAAGAGTGCGTTTCCAGGAATCCTTCCATTCAGACAATTTTTTATCGCAAGACAGAATTTTGCGGATACCGCGGGAATCGCAATGACCTTGTACTTACAGATATATGTGTACTCGTATCTGGTGGGAGGAAACTGTAGTTAAGTCATTTTAGTTATGTAAATTACTTTGAACAATGAAACGTAAACATATTTTGCATGGTTATAAAACGATTTGATGGAAGGTTTCCTACTTATTTAAAATGTACTTACTAAAAGTAGTGAAAATAGTTCAATTTCACACCTATGGCCTCCACCTGAAGGTAGGAGTGGTGAGTAGATACTTATGGATCGACATCTGGTTACGCTGCAAAGATCCTACCTTAGATCATTCTGTAGGTGTCTTTTACTTAATATCTTCTAATTTAAGTTTTTTAAGTATACAAGTAGTCAGATAAATGACTACAATTTCGATCGACTGGCATGAAGCTGCAGCTTTCACCTACAATGGTAAATATATTTCACTTTATCTGAAAATAAGTTGTCGATTGCATGAATTGTACGCAGTAACTGTAGGTATTAACTGGGCACATAACATATGAGTAATGTAGAATTGGTTTTAATGATCCCGGACATTTATTTCCCGGGGAATATCAGTTAAATCTAAGTAAGGAACTCTATCCACTTCTTATCCTTTTCTCTGCACAAATCACTTTGTGCACAACACAGAAGAATGGAGGTGGACTCTGTATAATAACTTTATCTCCCTATTTCTGCTGTTCTCCTTTCTAACTTCCACTCCCTCTCCAAAAACTACGTATTGCAGGGGATACTAACTGTTTCTTGATATTGTGCTAACAGCATGCGCTAGAACACGATATGGGTCGAAGAACCGATGCGTCGCCGTGCCTGTCCCGAACGGAAAAATGGTCGTGCGGCACCGCGGTCGTGTCGGCCGATTCATCTGCGACTCTGGTTACAAGCTGATTGGCGACAAGATCGCAACTTGCCACGAGGGCACGTGGGATACGATGGCCCAATGCGTCAAAGGTAAGTTCCTCTTACCATATATTCAAATGCATTTCTTATTTTAATAGTAAAGTAAAGTTAACAAGGAATTTCACCTCGGATTTTTGTCCGACTACGCGGAGGTCGCCAGCCGTCCTCTAGAGAGGATCGGAACTGGGTCTGACGATTTCGCTAGTGGCTTCCCATTGCCTCACGCCCCTGGGTTGGGAGCGATTTGGATTCACGTGATATCGAGATCAGAGGTGAACTGCCTAACGACAGGACAGATATACAACACTTGATAGGATTTTATCCCTAATCATTGGTGCCTGCCAGATTCGAACCGGGCTAATCAGTACTCCTACTGAAAGTAAACAGCCAAAGGACTGATGCCGCAGCTCGCTCGGACAACCTGTCCCCCTTTCTTATTTTAATACTCATTCTTTCAAACTCAGTTCAACTAGAAATGACCCTTCAACTACCTGCAATTAATTTGAATAACTTTATCTACTTCCTCTTTGATTACAACATAGTGCATACTCCAATCATCAGCACTGGTGCTAAGGAATACCATATACCAGTTGGAGCACGAGTCATGCCCGACCGCTACAACTCATTTCCTAAAAAAACCGCTTCATAGGCTTTTTGTTTCCGAGTCTTCCTCTGTTTTTATTTTCGGGAGATGAAACACTTTTCTTGTCCAAAATCAAAATTTCCACTTTCATTTTGCGTTTTAGGTCATTCTTAACAAATTTTGTTTTGCGTTTTTCATTGGGTGTGAGTCCTAGGACAAACTTCTATCCCTTCCCGATCAGTGAGGGAAGTCTGGCGGTATATTGATTATCCAGGGGCTGGGATGTGGAGAGAGAAATACGTATCATATCCCTAGTGACCAGGGCAAGCAGCCAGATATTGTTACCATTATGCCCAATGGGTCTGCCATAATTTTGGATATCCAAGTTGTCAGTGGCATCGGTTCATGGAGCAGACCTGGAGGGCTAAGAAAAGTAAATACGATAGAAAGGATCTGAGGCGAGCAGTATCTCAGTTAAAAGGAGTGGAGCCTAATAACATTAAGGTTATGTCTGCAACCGGGTCATGAAGCTGAGTGTGGTGCGAAAAAAGTTCCACATGGGAATCTCGTCAGGAGTACTTGGTGGTATCACCACCCACTCATCATCCAGGTCTCTTACTTAAACTGGTGGTCGGTGATCAATGAGTTTTATTGCTCGTAAATCAATACATCAGTGTGCGCTTGGGCAAACCTAAAATCATTCTAAGAAGCCTAATTCCAAAATTTTCATCCTATTTTGATGAAATCTTCAGGGAATGTGTGGGTTAGACTGTCGATGGTTCCCTATGAGTTTCATCCCCATGGAATAAAAAAATCAGTCTGTGCTTCCGCAAACGTTAAATCAAACAACCACCTTTTTTTCAGTTTCTAGTGGACCAATCGCGCTCAAATTTTGGGGTAGTTGGGGAAGAACAATCTAAAAACTTCATATCAATTTCAACGCATTAGCTCCATTAGTAGTTACTGCGCCTGCGTAAAGGTGAAATCTTTGTAAAAATCAAGATTTCTACAGTTTTTATCCGATTTTAACGAAATCTTAAGGGATTGTGTGGGTTAGGCTTTAAGGAATGTAGGTATTTGTCAGTTTGTTAAATCCAGGCTGAGGCACCTGATGTTAACAATAAGTGTTAACGAGTCGTCTATCACGATTTCAGATATCGAATGCCCGAAAGTGATGCCCAAGGTCAAGAACGGGAAAATGGTCCCGTTCAACTACGTGTATTTCAAAGTATCTTGCAACCCAGGATTCATTATCCCCACTGGAATACAATCCATCTTTCCGTGCGAGCAGTTTTTCGACCCAGATGTGGAGCCTCCAGTTTGCCAACGTAAGAAACCATTTTCTGTTAGTTATCAATTACCGACAGATGAACGACTAGGGACTGAATATGAAATAGTTTTTTCTAGATATAAATTAAATACCTAGTTTTGGAATTTAGGGCATGTACAAGAACTAAACGAGTCGAATATTGATTGTGATGAATTCGTTCATAAATACGTTTCAAGGAGAACAGGTGGGGACTCAACCGAATGTCTTGAGTTATTGAAAAGACAATACTTTCCTAGCTATATTTTTATTGCTAGGAACGTTACTTAAACAAAGTTTTTTATAATATGCAATGATTACTATGATAAACATGAAACTGTAATGTATACATCATACTGTAGATGGAATTATCAATTAGAACTTTGGTATTGTTGGTATGATTGCCTACCTACAACGATGGATAGGCGCTTGATTTTACATTTCTTTAATGATGTTATGCGAAAATGTGAATTAATTCGTTCTTTGTGAATTTGATTAGTGACTGCGGAGCATTTTTGCGATTTCGAAACCGACATGTGCCAATGGAATAACACAGTTCAATATTTCCCGTGGATCAGACAACAAAACGCTACGCCCAGCCATGCGCTCCGGACCGGGCCAGCTGGTGATCACACGTACGGAACAGGTACGTGATAATCACCCAGAATTGTTTCAACTATTATATTTACTATAAAGGAGACTAAAGGTCATTTTTGGGGTAATTTCCTATCGTAAGTTTCTTTAAAAAAAATGTTAGTGTAAACCCTTAATTTTCTGGTTATTACAATTTTTGTTTTCTGTAAGTTAAGTTGTCCTATATTTTTCTTTCAAGCATTTTATTTTTATAATAACTTTATGCACTACTATGTAGGTACTGTACATGCATCATCCTACATAACACTGGTTTTAACATCCATTTTTGAAACCGCAGTAGAAAACTGGTGAATGTTGTTGACAAACCCAATACGTTTTCTATTAGAATTTGGGAACGTTTTAAGCAGTTTGAATCCATGGAATTTTTGTATGAACATTATAATTTTGTGAATCCTTCGAAATGTGAAAAATGTTTAATGTCTCACTTCTGAAATGCTCCCCCCTCCCATTTCCTAGAAAGCAAAAAGAATTTAGCGTAATGAGTAAACATGAAACTCTCTAATTTCAAAAAAGTCTTAAGTTCTCATGTCTTGAACGCTTATCGTCCATTGTTACGTTTCTTTTCACATCAACTCTAGGAAGCAAATATATAGCAAATCAATTTTATGGATATGGTTGTCGTGTATTACACAGTCACTGATTCTCTATACCGAAACTAACTGTTTCAACTAATTATTTATGTTGGGACGGTTTGATTGTTATTAAAACTTCATATCGATCTCGACATTTCAGCTACACATGTAACATGTAAGGCGTATAATCGCACTAATCACTTATAGCAAGGGATCGTCTACTGTGTTTAAGAAAGTGCTTATTGTGAGAAGCTTTGCCCCAGACATTCTTAATTTTATTTCCTCCTTGTAAAAACAGTTAACAAATTGTTGTTTCATTAATTTCCAGGGCACTATTTGTACATAGAAGCCTCCGGCTTGGCTACCAACGAAGAGAAGTATGCAAAGATTGTACGGCGGTTTTGGAAAGTGGACACTCCCGAAGTTTGCTTCGTATTTTGGTACCACATGTACGGATTTAACATAGGTGAGATTTCATTATAGAGGGTGCTAAACAGATTAGCAAATTTTGATCATAATATTAATAACACTTCTTTTATACTTCATGTTCTTAACTACGGTTTTAGTTAGAACTCTTTGAATATTCTTCGTTGACTTTTAAAGGTGTCTTTTTCTCCCTCTTCCTCCTTCACAATGCCTTTGGCTAAGCACTTAGGTTAGGTGGCTCCCTAGAAATCCCCGGTAAACTGGCCGGCATCCTCAACGGCTCAACCAAGACTAGTTCAGACGCCAAAGTAACTAATAGACAGGCCTCGGGAGAGAAACGTCACTGTTGCATGTTGACTGTGGTACCATCATGAGCCTAGTCGTAAACAATTCAACAAGGAGACGATGTAGTGGACATGCCCCTTCCAAGCCAGAGACGGTTTGCCCCCAACACGCAGAGGAACTCTGATCCTAGAAAGCTTCAGGTTTATCCTTGGCTTAGTAGTTTCAAGGTACAAGGAAGGGGAACTATCAATCCATGACACTCCTAGGCCTTTCTTATGAAGGGGGAGGGGGATCAATCGCACTTAGGCAGAGCAGGGGTGAATAATATTTTTTAAGGGATAGTATTAAAAGTATTGCTCGTTTTCCCATTTTGCCTAAGGTGGCATTGTGAGGAAAAGGCTTCAGAACAGTCAAAAGTTAATATTATAGGGCAAGTTGTTCGTTACCTTGCTCTGCTACCATGTAATAAGGAGGTGATGGAATGAACAGGTTGTTCTTTCTAGGGCTGAGAAGATATGCCTGCAACACCCAAAGGACAGCCCTGAAGGTATAAAGCTTGGGCAGCAAAGTACACGACACTGATATAGGTTTTGAGTAAGGTTGATTTAGACGGGCTGAAGGCTTAACGTGTTTTTGGAATTAATTGACGGTCCAATAAAGCTGCTAATATAACGTGCCCATGAGTGGGAGCCTCTTCAGGTGAGCCTCAAGTCCTCACTCTGTTTCCCGGGGTTTCCAAAGGTCTGAAACGTGAGAGCCCTGCCTTACGTCTGTCTTTAGTAAGCCGAAGGATATTAAAATCATCGGATTCAATACATCATTCATGTGAGGCCCACAACACAGCACGTTGTCATTACTATGTTATGGTTAAAGCATCTTCAGTATGCCAGTTTTCATCCCTTCAGTCCAGTGAGACATGGTTGTCTGAGCTGATTTTGACCTCTTGTCTCCTGCAGTACATTTATCAAACAAATTAGGTAGTTATTGCAAGAAGTGTAGATATTAACTAAACCCAGTAGTTTTGCGTATTAATTTGTGAGAGATAATTGCTGAGAGGTTGTCTACACGGGAGACTGCGCCTGCGTACTCGGAAAAATGGCACGGAGCGCCTCGACTTGGGAGTCTCAGCAAGATTATTTCGTGGTATCACCATATCCGTAGTTTGGAGGTACTCACCTCAACTGGTGGTCATTTTAGGGGTCCACTTCCTTCCATATCTCTCTCCCTCCAACATCTTCCCCAGGTTCCCGAATCCCTGGTTTTTTTTAGTTCTTATTTAGTGGTAAAAAAAACCCACCCTTCTGATAATCCAACACATTTTGTAGTCTGCTATTATAATTCAGAGATTGATATATTTTGAGAGACTTCTTCAAAGCATAAAAGTGAATTTTTATCACGTTTCAGGCACTCTCGACGTGTACATCGATATGGTGAAGGTGTTCACGAAAACTGGCAATTTGGGAGACAAATGGCGGAAAGGTATCATACAAAAGTTACCATCGGATCGAGACTTTTATGTAAGTGTCTCAAAGTGAGGAATGTCGGTTATAACATCGGGTACGACTTACAACATTTGATATGTTCAAAATGTCAATTTCGATGATTTTCAGATCTCTATGGTAGCTACGACAGGAAACGGTTATGCAGGCGACATTGCGATTGATGATATTGGCCTAGTGAATAGCACAGATTGTACCAAGACTCTTCTAAGTAAGTTCCTATTCAATTGTAGTATGGAGTCTACAGGCACTCTCAAATATGTTTTAGTTTCTCATGTTGTTGCTATTTTCCATGAACTTCAATGATGACATAGTACTGGATTTCTTATTTCTACTTCTATTTTTGAATTTCAGTTGAAACTTCCTGCAAAAACAGGTGTTTCGAGTTCGAAGCTAACTCAACGCTATGCAAGTGTAGCTCGGAGTGCCTCATAGAATCGAACTGCTGTCCGGATTTCGTTCAGATCTGTGGCGCTGGTAAGTGTTTTGAACTTGGAAAGGTGGGCCGCGAGTTCAAAAATCCAGAATATTTCTTTCATTTATGACGTTAAAGGGTAGCCCAGGATTTTTATGGTTGCGTTGCAATGGGTTATTTCACGGCTACGTGTCTTTTAGTTTGAGATTCTACATTTTGGGATTAAATGGGTGGTAAAGTAATGGGTTAAGGCGGATTTGTAGGTTTTTCGAGAACTGGTACTGTTAAACGCATCTAATTTATCTGTTTATTACGTCAGTTTCCATCGTTTCAAGTGCAATTTTAAAGTCTGAAACTGGAAGGAGGTTACGTGCTCAACTAAATGGTAGCATTGCTTATTCACGGTGTGGTGTCTGGGTTTGGGCAGAAGAAGAAAATCGTCCATTTATTAGACCGTTCTGATCGGATCGACATGTCGCCCATCAGGATTGAACTTGCGGCCCCAAGATTCCTATGTACTTGAGTGAGTATGGTGAGCATGGCATGGTTGAATAGAAACAACACAAGTGTCTGTTTTTCTCTATTTTAGACGGACCCAAATCGACTGCTTTGGCAGATATTCCAGAATCAACGTCTGAAGTGTTGTCAACCTCATCAGATTTGGGCTATTCTACGACGGAGCAGGATTATGTTACCACAGAAGGTAGCTCGACTTTTTTTGCGAGCCCTAGTGAAGAAATTGGTTCCACTTCTGCTGAACCGAATGAAACTCCTTTTACTGCAGGAGACGCGGAAGGGTCTTCATCCCAAGAGCCCACAACAGGAGAGTTCGCTAGTGCTGAAGTTTTTGAGCTATCAGAAGCAACGGATTCAATTATCAAGATTACCGAGACCCCAAGACCAGTAACAAAGTACGAGTATACGACGAAGCATTTTGTGCTAAATGAACATTCGGATCCAGGCGGGCCAACTCCACAAAGTACCGTTGCAGTAGAATCTACATCACTGCTTCACAATTCGCCGATGATTTCAACTCTTTCCAACCAAGATTTGAGCACCGTCCATGACGATATTGGTCAAACATCCGAAAGAGGTCATAGTGAAACAAAACCCACCGCGCTCACCCCTTTGATGGAATCACCTACCCCAACATTTCACGTAGTACGCAATTTTACTGCTTCATATCCGTCTACCGCTCTTGCCACAACTGAAACCCTTGAGATGGGTACATTGGACATTCATGCGTCTACACCTTCGAATTTAATTCCAAATTATGAACCTGTTACAATATCTCATTCTAATGTGACGAAATTGAATTCCTCTTCGGTGTTAACCTCCACAGTTACACCCGTAACCTTACAAGGGAATCAGCCACAATCTACCAAAGTTCCAAGATTTACAACTGGTAAAATTAGGACGACGGTGATTCCACCCACAACTGAAGCAGTGAAGACATTAAAAACTACTCCGCCTTTGAAGCAGAATGAAAAAACTACATCAACCACGAAAACTACCAAACCTACTACTACAACTGCACGTCATACTACCAAAATTATATCACATTCTACCAACATACGCCATACTCACTTACCAAGTACCGTTGCCGCAGAAGAGGAAGACCATAATATCGACGAATCAACTGAATCTGAAATGTACACCCAAGAGCCCTGGGAAGAATTCACCTCCAGAACGACCGATCACAACGTCGTAAAACCTTCCCTAGGGCCATATAAGCGAAGAATGATTTATGTTCCGAAAGGTATGACGTTATTTAGGTTCATTTTTCAATTAAAATGAAATGCTAGCTTTTTTCCGTCAATTGGAACTTTTTTTTCAATCAAATGAATCTTCGTACCGACCAAATGAAACCAAACGCCAACAAAATGAAACCTCATTTTAACCAAATTAAACTTGTTCGTGCAGTCCAGGAACAAATAACATTCTATTTCAAATTTTTACAAAACGAGTTAATGTAAAGAAATTAATGTTACAGCAATCCGTTGAGATGCTGGTTTTGACTTGGCGAACTATGACTTCCTGGATACCATCATTCTGGCTTGCTTAAGTAAGACTCTATCAACAGATTTGGTTTTAGAAATCGTATTTTCCAGCGGGTTCCAGGATGGTAGGTATGGTGGTACTTCAGTGACTTAAAAAAAGTACAAATCCATGAAGGGAAACGGGAAACTGTGTGGGTTGCTAACGATAATGATGGAAATCCCGGTGACTTCCACAGGGTGTTACAGTGATCAACAATGTAGAGGACATTCGAGTTCCACTTGATTGTAATATAGTTCAACTAATTTGACAATAGTTTAATTTTGTTTAAAAGACATTTCATTTGATTGGAACAAGGTTTAATTTGGTAGGTGTGAAGTTTCATTTCACAAGAAAAAGGTTTCATTTGACTGAGAAATGCAACATGTCTCTAGAGTAATGAAGAAGCAATTGAAAATCCAAATTTGTTATCCCATTTTTTGTTTTAAGCATCCAGAAATAAGATTAAACTATGTATGTCTAATGAATAGTTAGTTAGCAAATTATAGTTGCAAACGTTATAACTCTGACCGGTTTGCTAATTATTCGGGTTTATTCTTCTCGAGTTCCATTAATTATCCGATCCATTACAGTCAGATAATCACTGGTACCACAACGCATATGGAAACAGTGGATGCATCAAGTACATCATCTGAAAATGCAGAATATCTTGAGATGTTACAAACAGCAGAACCTCGTTCACTTCTCCAAATTCAGCATATAAACACAATTTAAAGTAACGTCAAGGTCATAATTATAACTGAGCTATGTGATCTTGAAATGATCAGTGTTCACGGTTGACTCATCGGTAGGGGGAGTTAAGGGAGTTGCTCATAAGTTGAATCAGGAATTATCTTAAAACACACTCAGTTGTTGGGGATCTTCTATTCTGCCGATGGGATGAGCTGTTCAGTTCTCTCGGTTAGTCGTTCAATCAAGAATTAGCGATTCTTAGCTATTCTTTCAAGAATCGTGCCCAGATTAAGACAATGCGCTTTGTAAGAACAAAAACTGATAACCATGGGAAAGTATAGAGGAAAAACTGAACTAAACGCAACCACTTAGCTCTTTTTCTGAAAAAGAGCAGAGGACACCATGAGGTTTATGCTTAGATGGGACGAGAAAATTAAGCGACAAACAGTACAATTTAGGTGTGAAACTGTGTGACCTTTTAGTGAGAAGGCTATTTTCATTTAAATGACAAACTTAAATATTGATATTTTCACTAGGCAGGTTCATGCTTTGTATATAAGTGGTCTTGATTTAAGTTAAAATCTCTTATAGTAAACGTTCTCACCTACATTCCTTAAATACAAAACAAAAAAACGCCACAGTATGATAATAACCAAATTCGTTAAAATTCATATGGAGGAATTTCTGGCAACTTTTGTTCCCCATAATATGCCTGCCAAGTACTTCAGTTGCTTCAAATTGAACAATTACAGTTATGATTCGATTGCATTAAAGTAGGAGCTAACTGCCTCCTGAAAAGAAACCCTAAGGGACCACATTAAGAATTAGTCTGTCAAAACAATCGAGTTTCATAAGCTTTCGATGCAATGGAGACGTTTTTTGATTGATCCAGATGGAAACTGAATCGAATGGGACTCTCTTTCATCCTTGCAACGTATGAGACCAATCGGATTAATGTATAATCATCCGTTCGCTCATCGTTTGAAAAATTCATATCAAAAGTCGGGTTTAAAACTTTGCTGCAGGGCCCATTCAAAGGGAGGTCTGAGGAATACCGGGTGGCTGGCGGCAGCCCAAATATTTTCACGTTGAATCCAATTTCAAGATAAAGAGGCGGAAGCTGCCAAGTTTTGATTCTAATATACATAGTTCAGTGGCTTATACAAAAATTATAAGCCTCAGTGTAATAATTTGCAGCGTTTTCTGGTTGTGACCAGATATGTAGGGCGTTTAACCAGTAGAATATTCTAACTAACATTTCAACTTGTACACAAAGTGCTGTAAATATAAGTATTCACGAGAATTTCGACGGTTCCAGGTCGGTTCACGTTCTCAGCCGTGAAATCCGAAAGTAAAACCACCACCTACGTCTCCATCGTGGCCGGCATCCTCCTCTTCCTGTCGGCCGCCGTCGTCGCGGGTTACGTGTTCAGACGACGGAGGTCGAATCTGTTCCGCGGCTCGACGGAAGAGTCGGACGTCCTGTACATGACGTCGGACGAAATCCTCGATTTCAACTTGGCCCGAAGACCCCCCTGCAACGCTGCCCCCAGCTCGTCGCAGCAGATGCTCTGTCAAACGGAATACTGAACTCGCATAAACGGGTTTTGAATTTAGAATTATGACGTCGACATTTTACTTGTTCAAATCGAAATCTTAATTCTGTACATACTGTAAAATAGTAAATTATCGCGCGTTTTATCTGTACGAATAACATTTTTTTTTTTCATCGAGAAAGTGTCTAACTATTAATCAATCCTTTTACTCATTCTTTGTTACCTAGCCTTAATTGGGTACAGGGTATTTACCGTTGATAACAAACCTCCAGGATCGATCTGACCAAACTTCAAGGATAAATTGTATAACAAATTAAAAAAAAAAAAAAAAAAAAAGCCTCATACCTATATTTTGTTTTATTTAACTAAAAATCCGACTTTTTTCACTTTCAAGATTTTTTTTCGTGTTTAAGACCTTATGTCACTAAAATGGCCATAACTCGCTTAATTCACGGAATACACTGAAATTTGAAGATGCCGTCGAAAAGAGCTTTCAATTTTCTATTCGTTTGGTGAAAAATAAGATTCTGCAAAGTAATTTTAGGTGTTCTTCGTTACTCCCCCCCCCCCCCCCCATTTTAAAATGCTCGTCGCTTCATGAAATTCTAACAAAAATTTGATGTTGAGGTGATTTTTGGAAACTTCAGCTCGTCTACTTTTTGATGTGTATGTTCATATTTTGAATCAACAACTTTGTAAAAGCTAAATTCGCCATAAAAAGTACTCCGCTCCACGGTGAAAACAGTAGTTTCGACTAACAATATCGCGTCTCAACCTCTTAACTTTTGATCAAAGGATTTCATCGCTCTATATCTCATCCTCACACCCCCGTTCCTGTGAATTGTTTTTTAGAGATAGGCAAGCTTACTAGTTCAAGCCCTCAAAAGGAAGATACATGGAGGCGGGAACACCGACCTTCACTCCCACCTTTGTGAATTCTTGTGGAGAAGGAACGTCAGGTAAGCAACTTTTCATTCAGCTATTTGGATGAAATGTGAGACAAGAAACAACAAAATTAATTATACGATTCAATTTTTTCATGTACAATAACCAAGACCCATTCGAAGAATTCATTTCTCTCATCAAATCAATTTACAATCCTAATGAAGCCATGTAATGCTACTTTTACATAAATAATCGAATATACCATTCATGTACAATAAAATAATTTCTACACAAATCCTTAAGTTTTATCAGCCTTTCTCTGTGAAATTTGTGGAAGCGGTGGAAGTCGCAATTCTGGTGAGAACTTATCTCTAAGAAGGAATTCGCAGGAAGGGGTGTTTGGGACGTACAGGTATGAGTTTCAGAGCGATGAAATCCTTTGATCGAAAGTTAAGAGGTTGAGACGCGATATTAGTAGTCGAAAATACTGTTTTCACCGTGGGGGGGAGTAGGTACCGAAGAATTTGACATGGCAAATACTTCGATACTCCTCCCCACTTTTTTCGATTGAATAATTCACCATTACTATCTAATTCTGGTAAATTGAGGTTCACTAGACATGAAACTAGACAAACTGAAGTTTCCAAAAATCACCTCAACATCAAATTTTTGTTAGAATTTCATGAAGCGACGAGCGTTTGAAAATGGGGGGAGTACCGAAGAACACCCGTCATTTTCAATGGTAAGAAATTAAGCCCAAAGAAGAAGTTGTTAATTTTGTTAGAAAATTATTGATTTTCATTATAAGTGTTTACTTGTGATAAATAGCGCTTTCGTCGGGCATTCAACAAGAAAAACTTGCCCAGAATCTCAGATTTCCAACGGTATAATTAATTTTTATTTTACTCAACAAATTAAGGGAGAAGATGACATTTTGAACACACCGGATATTACCTTGATTTTCAACTGTTAGAAATTAATAATCTAGTTTTGAAAGATAGGCCATGGTTTTTATTTTTTAATTTAATTTAATTTTTTTTATGCTTTTCAACTTTGAATTGTATAAACATTTCCCTATCATAAACGGTTTACAGAATTATTTGCAAAACAACTTTGGAATGAGTTATTGCAGCCATCTGTTTGAGGCCACTAGTTTGTGGTGTGACAGTTTTCAGATTGTGGACAAATTCCACCAAGCAGGAATTTCAACGTAAACTCTTTATTCATTTAAACGTCACTTTCTCTCTCTAATTATTATAAAATTGAATGAAAAGTAATTATATAGTTGAAACGCTGAAATTCTGAGGTAGATTTCATTGTTGAGTGCCCGACCATAGCGCTATTTTGTCACAGGTGAATGTTTAGCATGAAAAACAGTAATTTTCTAACAAAATTTAAAACTTTCCCTCATTTTTTACAAGTGAAAATTGTTTTAACCCATTCAATGTCTATCTAGAAACGGACACTCAACCGCCGCGAATATCGGCAACAACAAATTCAATGATGGAGTTGTTTTTTCATCTTCCGAGGGTGTTTCTTTACATTCTTCTACATAGAAAATGTAAATTTTTTATTTCAAGTTTTGTAGAGCCGTTGCAATAACTTCATTTTCATAAATATTCGCTAAAAAGTTGGTTTACTGACGATAGTTGAACGTGACAACGTCATAAGAAAAATACTGAAGAAAATACTCTAGCTTTTAAAAAGTCCGCCTCAATAGGTTTGATATAGGAGGAAATTATTCCCTTTGACGGCTGGCTGGTCCAACCAGTCATTTCAGACACGTTGTTATTATATGTGGAAGATTCAACATCTATTTTAATTTTTCGAAATCATAGCTACGCTCGAAAATTATTCCGATAGAATAGTAAAGCAATTGATTTTTTATTCATCGTGAAATAGTTCTGTTAACTTATTGTTATAGTTTTGTCAATTGTAACTAACCTACAATCGCTGCAAACAACGATGATATTCGACAATATGTCGCTGAACATATACTTAATATCGAAAGAATCATTACCTTTATCGCCGCAAATATCGTTGCTCTGAACAATTGACACCACATTCACTTTTCACTGCACTTCATAATTGACGAAAACATGTAAATGTATTCAAGTAGGAGAGAGAACCTGCCGATTGAGCCTCTTTGTCGCTCGTTGCGCGCTCTCGCTTGCACTTCAAGCCTTAAATGGAACGCCTCAGAAAGATAACGCATGAGTCATATTTATTCGTGCTCCATCGATTTTTAAGGCGTTGTCACGTCAAAAAGAAAAATAATAATATAAAAGATTATACAAATTGTCTAAATTAATGTTTGTTAGAAGTTCCCACGGATTTTTGAATTTCAATGCTGGCGTTCTTCGGAACTCCACGATCTAGTGAGCAGTGAAGGGCGTTGGCCGCCCTGCAGTCGGGCGCTCCGCCAAACGGCAGTGAACTACCGCGTCGAACATTTTCGGATATTTGAGTTGTTGAATGAGAAATTAAGTGAGATATAGTCGACAAAAGTACTTGATAGTCGTTGAAGTGTCCAGTGGAGGAAAGAAAACGATTATTGCAACTGTATTTGACTCGTCTACAGGTGAGGTAAGTCTGAAAGCTCCGTTGTACTATCTAATATTGTTTTTCTAACTTAATCATTTATCTTATGATTTTGTCTCGGTATTTCGTAAATACCTCGTACTAATTGGTACAACTAATGATATATTTGAAGGGGTTCAGGTTTTTGAGAAGTTCGGATGCCTAACTTCTATCCGTATCATCTTTGAGCGTTGAAGTTCGGTACTGGGTCGTATGTACTTAGGTTACCATACAATCGTCACGATTTTATGATCCATTTCAAGCGGGGATGGGATATTGAGGCAAAACATCGATTTTGATATCGATGCCGATGTTTGAGAGCGGCATCGGTTTGTACAAACATCGATATTATCGATATCGGTGTTCTCATCAGTAACAGTATCCTTATTACGCTTTACTACCGTTCGCTTCTAGGCAGGGCTGGATCTATACATTTTGGGACCCCCTGCAAAATCCATCCTGGGCCCCCTTTTATTTTTGCGGCAGAGGTTCGGGCCCCCTAGGGCCGCGGGCCCCTCCGCATTGCGGGGTTTCGCGGTTCCTAGTTCCGGCCCTGCTTCTCGGGCTGGGTGATATTCATGAGTACGTATCGCTATTTCGATATTATCGTTGGAGGAGTATCGACATATCGATACAATATCGGTGATTTCTCAAGGTATTAAAAACCGGCGTTACCATTGCATCACTCCATGTCGTGATAATTACTTAATGGAATTTCTATGATGATACTGTAATTTTTAGAATTTGCCAAACTCTTGAACTTGCCTGAAACCTAACGAAAAACCACCCAATGACATGTATAGTTATAATTCAGTGGTTAGATGAACTCCAGATGGTAGATAGAAGATGAAATAAACAGAAAGGTTTCAAATCCCCAAACTTTAATTTTACTAAACGCGGGTTGGTATTCAATATAACGAAAAATTCCACAAACCAACTTGAAATAGGAAAATATTCAAGAAGAAATAAACGGAAAAATAGGTTCTAACAAATAAACTCGCTGAACCCACCCGTATTCCGTTCTAGGAAGTATCTGAACAGCAAGTTCTGAGAAGCTTAACCGGGGAACAAGCTTCCTACGTTCTCAGTATTTTCCCCCTGCTGTAGAAGAATAATTGGCTAGGTTTTTACGAGTGTATGAAATGAAACGAATTTTGAAAGTAGGTGATGGGTAGAGAGCGAAATATCGAGAATATCGATATTTCAGGGAAAATATCTATACGCCACCGATATTCATATTGTATTGATACATCGATACGGATATCAAATATCGCCCAGCCCTATTCGCTTCTTGCTAGTATTCTGAGGGTTGTGTGATACCTCTCAGAAAGAATCTCTTTTTTTTCCAATGTTGCCTATTTACCCCGTTTTATCATCTTCAAACTGCTCTAGTTTGAACGGATTGGGATATCTCCAATCCGATTTCACCCGCGTGTTCAGCTTGAAAAATTTCAATTCTCCATCCGTAAATTGTAATTTGTACTTCGTCTCTTGATGTCAAATCATAAACAAATGAATGGAGCCTTTTCTTCCACGATATTGACAAACGCCTGCATACTAGCCTGCAACACATTGGGAAATTTTCATGGTGTTTTCTTATTTTATTTATTACTAGGCAGTTCTCACCCGTGCGTTGCACGGCGGGGCGTACAGATCAATTAAATGGGCCATAAGAGAAACCGCCCACCAGTGGGTACTTAATTGAATTCGCGATCGTGTGATTAGCTAATTAAATTTATGGGTATTACTATTTCAAGGACTGGAGTTACCAACTTTTGTTTTTTAGTCCATCAGCAATTTCAAGCAAGCGTCAAGCTTAACGTTTTCTTAGTTCATGTACCCAGGCATCAAAACATGAAAACAGTTCATTGTTATGTTACGCGCATAAATCCGGGAGTTCTTGACTAATTTCGATGAAATTTTCAGGGGTTGTTCGGTTTGATGTGTAGATTGTCCCCAATGAGTTTCATGACCTCCGGATCAATAGTGGCCTCTGCGCATGCGCAAACGTGAAATCCTTCCCACAAGCATAACTCCGGGAGTTCTTGACCGATTTCGATGAAATTTTCAGGGATTGTTCGGTTTGATGTGTAGATGATCCCCTATAAGTTTCTTCTTAATGACGGATTCGATCCAGAACACATCAATATATTTGGAATATCCTATGTCTGCGCTGCCGTCGTCTCCCATCACGGCAGGACTGTTTTTTTGTGTGGACATTATGCAGCCACTGTGCGGAGGGATGACGGCAGTTGGGTACTTTGCAACGACGCTGCAGTCAACCCAACATTATTTGATCCTTCATTGAACGATGCTTATATTTTATTTTTAGAAATGTCATAACAATTATTTATCACTTCAGTCATCTATCCATCCAGCGTCAATGTCAATTTTTATTATTAGGTATATTTTATAGTTTGTTCAATAGTTGAACATGCCTACCTTTATTTTCTCAAGTTATGCTCCTGCATAACAATAAATTTACCTTGATTCAATATTTACTTCTCCTAATTGAACGAAGTTCTTTAGTCAATAATAATCAATGATTATACAGTCATGTTATGGATACGAGGAAGCTCTGTGCCACACTCACTTGGCAGACGTTTTTTTAATATCTTATGGACCCCTCAGCCGTACCTCGCGGACCCGCAGGGGTCCGCGGACCACCATTTGGGATTCGCTGATCTAGATAGTTTTGAAATGAAGGTTTTGCAATCGAACTCATCGCTGATTATTAAACACTTCAAATTCACGAATTTGGGTTGAATAGCTAATATTTTTAAATTACCTAGTAAATCAATCTCCCAGCAGTGATGAAATTGATGGTTCTACAGGGTCTTGCTGAATGGTTATGTGCTAAGGAGTATTCCCGATCGGCTTTGTGAGCCCTATGAGTAATTTTCAACAAGTTTACTAAAGGTACTGACATTTTATGCAGAGAACTGAATTACACGATTCAGCTGGGCTTTTGTGCGGTACAGTAAAACCTCGCTAATCCGTCATCCGATAGTCCGGCACCTTCAATAATCCGGCATCAGTCTTTAAAGATTTGTTTTTTGTACTGAATACAGCTTGGCAGAGAGTTTGGGCGATTTCGGCTGAGTTCGAGGGTAAAATCTGCTGAGGTCCGAATGACTCGGCACTTATAACAAATCATCGTTTGTTTTTAACACAAACACGGAAAAATGGCTTGGTAACTATTTAATAGCCCTTTTAACTGTGTATTTTAGCGGTATTTCCGTTATTCTAGCAAAGAACGACTATTTCAAGAGGACATTCAGTAATCCGGCATTTTCGGTAATCCGGCACTGCCGAAGTGCCAGACGTGCCGGATTAGCGAGTTTCTGCTGTACTGATTTGTATGAACAACCCACCTATGTGTTGTCCCAACTCGGGCAATGTCGGGTAAACCATCTAGTAATACATAGAGATCCATTCCTTGTCCAATCCAAAGTCTCACGAGGAGTCCTGCTGTCTAGTGTCGTTTGGGTGAGTCACTTAGTTCCAACTATTGCGATACAGGCTGCGTCTATTGTGACCTCATGAAGCAGTCGCTTCATCAACTCAAGGGAGGATAACAGTTTTATCATTAATAGAAAATCTGATGAGAGGGCTCTTACGACTTCCTCTTCATAAACACGATTGACAGATGAGATGAGATCTCGTAGGAAACCCCGAATAAAATTATTATAACAACACTTCAAAACTTCCTGAATTTCTCAGGTAGTGAGTTTAGCTTTTACGAGAACTATTTGAGGAACAGTTAGTACTACTTTGTGGAATGCATGAAAACTTGAGACATGTATCCCTGTTCAAATCAACATCTCTCTTTGACTTCTTCAAAAATTCATTTAGTTATGCGATACGGAAAAAATGGTATGCAATTCTACGTTGATGCCCCACCTGCAACTAACCCTGACAAGGCGAAAAAAAAGTTATTTACCTAAATTTTTCTTGATTTAATTTTTCATCTTGTTCAATTACAAGCCCATTGTAGATGATCATTTCGTATCTGATGTGAGATTCCCCAACAAATAGTTTGAATGATATTTGGACTAGTCAGGGGTGTCCACCCCCCCTAAGCTTCATGACGCACCCCCCCCCCCCCCCCCCCCCCCCCCCAACTTGGAACCGGCCCCTTCAAGAAGACAAAACGTGTATATTTCTTGAGATTCTTTACATAGGTAACATAGTATTCTCAATGGTAACATTCAAAGAGGTAAAAATATATATTAATAATATCGTAAAATACATAAAAAATTGACAGTTTGATGGCAAAAATGTTAAATTTTTAGTCTGAGACCATCTACAACAGTGTTTCCCAACTTTTTTTTTAGCCTACGGCACCGTTACAAAAAAAAGACAATTAGCCGCGGCACACCTAACCTAATTTCTAGGAAAAGTAAAGAAAACATTACATTGCAGGAATAACTCATTTTATCACAACTTATTTAACACACCTGTCCTAATCAAATACAACAAAAGTAGAGCTCAGAAAAGCAAACAAAATACTTCTTGCTTTCTATTACAAAAGTTCTTTGTTATTACTTTATTATACTACTGTATTAACTTTATTATTGATTTCATGTCATGTTCTTTATTAATGTGACACTTGGGCTTGATGTTTTTTCACTAACTCCATTTTACGAGGCTGTACAACTGACAAGGCCAATCTCATGTCGCGCTCTACTGATTGAAGCTGTGTTCTTCGTTTTTATTTGGTTCATAGCCGAAAAAGATGCCTCACATTTTAGACTGGATTTCGCCAGATATACCTATAACCCAGCGTCAATGCCTGGTTAAAAGTTTGATGAAATCGGTCATTCATTGTGCTAGACAAGCCGTTAGGCATTTTTTCGTTCGCAACTATTTTAGTTTAAGTTGACTTATCCCACGGCACACTAGCTTCTAAGATGAAAAACTACAAAATCATGGAAAAATTAATCATGGAATTAAAAAAATATATTTAATCACTAAAAACCAAGTTTTGGTTCCTACATTAGGCCTGATTTTGAATTTTCCAAATTCATCTAAGAGTATTTAAAAACCCTGTTTTCAAGTGTCTGACTTACGAAATTTTCCATTCTTGAAAATTCAATTGTTGATATTTTTTATTGAACAATGAAAAAGTAATTATTGAATTTTAAAAAATACAATCACCGAAAACTAATGTTTTGTACCTTTTCTAGGCCTAATTTTGAATTCGTCAAACTCTTCTAGGAGTCCTTAAAAACACTGTTTTCAATTGTCTAATTTTCAAAAATTTCCGGGGGGGCCCGCACCAATGCCTCAACATTATGATACGGCCCTTCTGGCAAATAGTTTGGAGACCTCTGCTCTAGAGTTTCAGACAGCTTGCTGTTCCGACAATAATGTTAATCCTCCGTCCTATGACAGATGGTAATTTGTCCGACGGCTCAAAGGAATAAATGCTTCAAAGAGGGTGAGGTGCTGAGCGGTACTTGCCAATATCAGCAGCAAAAGAAGAAGATCTCATAAATTGCAAATCACAACAAATCAATCAACTGCCAATTTCAGGAGACCTTCTCCCTCTCCCGGATGCCCAAATCTTTTAATCCGCTACAAATGAGAATTTAAGAGATCTGACTCTTCCGACGGGGAGGATCAATTTGTTTTCCCTTCGGAATATTCGGGAAGGGATTTGCAAATGCTGGAAGGGGCTAAGGGGGGGACGATGGTTGAGGTCGTGGCATCCAGTCATGGCAACTAAATGAGAAGTTGGATTGGGAAGAGCGGGGAGAAGGGTATGGTCATATTATGGAAACAATACCGACTAATACGGGGTTTATGTGTCACTGGAGTTCATGGCAGTAATTGGTTGTGACGAGGGGATTCGTCCCAAGATGGAGGGGAGGGGGGTTGGTGATTTTCTTCTTTTTTTCGTGTCCTCTTTCTCGGTTTGGCCGGATATTGCTTTCGTTGGGAACCGTCTAATAGAATTTACATTGGAGTCCACGAGGCTGCACCCCCGCTTCGTCGCTCGACGTTCCACCTCAGTTTTACTCCGGTTGTCACACCGACCCTTCGCTAATCCTTCATCCGTTTAATATCGACAACTGATTCTGTATGTTGTTCGATAAGCAAACAATTAATATTAAAAATTCGAAGTGGACCTTCCCACTATGGAGCAAAATATTACACTAAAGTTCATTATTTCTTTGTTCAATTTCATTCTTCTGTAAATCAATGAACGATGTATCTTTGTAGTACATTATCTAAACTCTGTATCTCGCATCTCCGTATCTTGTAATTGCATGAAAGATAAAAACACATGAGCTGCCGCCAGCGATGCGGTGCGGAGCTTAGACCTCCCGTTGAAGGGGCTCTGCAGCCCGACCAACGATTTTTCAAATGGTGAGCGGAAGGATGATCTTTCATTAACGGAGTGAGCCTCAGCCAAAACGACAAAACTAAGATTAGATTAATCCTCAAATATAATCCGTCAGGGTTGATTCCTCAAGATGCTCAGACCACTAGATGTCTCAGAAGTTGGAATTTTTAGCTAAATTTTGTAAAATACTTTCTGTTGGGAATTGGTTGTAAAACCGCTGCAAATTCTTTCACTGGGGTTCATTATTATTTTATTCATTTGGCTTGCATTCATGATTTGAATTTCTACTAAGCTTTGGAGTGTGCGTGTTTCACAGGTGATAGAGCGATTATTGAATTTCAGGAGATATGCATAGAGCACGTAAATCGGTTCTCAACCAAAATACCTATTTGGATTGATCAGTTGATCATATTTGTGTGCCTCCTGAAATCGAGGACAAGGGGTTGTGAGTCCCGCACGAAACCCCTGTGCTACGGATCCCACTTCGAATGACCTGCTAATTTGTTTACTTAGCAATGCGAAGACGGATGTTGGCAGCGTAAGATCATGCCATCAATCGGGAATGGTTTGAGCTGCAGACCTGGGGAGGGGCTCATTCGATTCGTGATGGAAAGTTCTTCAAAAAAAAGTCCAAATTTAGGCCGCCTTGACTTTTTTCGATGTTTTTAGGGATTTTACAAAACTTTGACAGCCGTTAAGTGGCACTTTAAATTAAGTGAGAGAGCTGGCTAAAGGATCGGGGCGTTGTCGGACCAATATGGATTTTTCCTGAAAATTTCAGATTTTTTGCTCCAGCCGTTTGGGAGAAAAAACGGACGGAAAATTTTTATTGCAGATTTGGATTCTACACCCTTTGAAACGTAAACCATGAAACTTTCAGGGGGGGTTAGACAATTTTTTTTCAAGAGCGATTACCACGGTTTATTATTGAATAATAAATAAAAAATGAATGGAAAGAAAACTTCGGAAGGCTAACGGATTTTTTTTTTAATTTCTGAAATCCTGGTAATTTTAAACATGAACATGAACATTTTATATTGGTCAATTACGAAGGTTCTTGAAGCTCATCTAACCAAAGTTTACGAAATTTTCTCAAGAATCCAACAAGTATCCGAAACCTGCCTCTCGGCATCTTGATCTGTCAACCCTAACGAATTATTTTTGAAGATTAAACTATCAACAAGTCAATGAGGTGTTTTGTGTGAGTCAGAAATTTAGAAATTACTTTCCAAAGTCGATGTCTGAATTGTTGATCATTATGTTTGTTATATTCTGTACAATATGCAACTTTACGTCCTTGGGGCTGGTCAGGAAAAAGGCAAGAAGATCAAGTGCATATTATCAATTACCTAGCTCTAGAAAAAACGGGATCAAAACTGCTTAAAATAAAATAAATTCATGTTTCCAATATGAGGAAGCATTTTGGCGGGAGCTTCTTCCGCACCGCTGCTCTAACCGGCCTAGTTCTATTCGAAGATAAAATGACGAGAACGCTTTTACGAACCTCTGCCTCGCTTTACAGACTGATGGGCGAACGTTATTGAAAGCCCGGGCGAAATGAAGGGGCTTTGAATATAATTCAACCGGGTTTCACGAAGGATATTAGAAGAGATAAATACCGATCAGACTTGTTTAACGTTTAATCTGATACCTACGCCGCGGGAGGAGAGATAACGAACGGTTGGAGGCGAGGTCAGGTGAAATGAAACTCGGCGGAAAATAAGGGAAAGGAGCTGGCAGCTGGGTGGGAGGGGAGGTGCCTTCATGGACGCTCCTCACATAAGCGATGTATAAAGATTGATTCGAATTGAATGTACTCGTAGTGTTATTGCCTCCAAACTGTCTCACTGCGTAAACTCAACCTCACATACTGTTACCGTTAATGTGTGAAATCGGTCAGTGTATAAACTAGTTATCATCCATGTGATAGTCAATGCGTGCGCGTGAAGCGGTGCGCTAGGGATTTTGATAGCCCAACGGCTGATGTACGGCCCTGCCAAGAATTTTCAACACACGTTTGGTCGTCAAATTATGATAACTCTAAGGCAGGGGTGCTCAAACTCAAACTTCTGGCGATCTACCTCAATATTTCTGGACTACTTACGATCAACTCTGAGAGGCTGCAAGTATGTGTGATGCAGGGTGTACCTAGGTAGGGTGTACCGTAGCATATATAGATATTAGCTTTCCGCACAATTGACATTATTTTAGTCAAGGTTTGGGTTAGGTTTACTCAAGTTCTTCTCTACAATATCAATGAAAAAACTCCTAGTTATTCAAAATTGCGAGTTTATTCGTTGTTACAAAACAAAATAGTTACATATGGTGTTAAACTTAACTAAGGACTGTCTTTGGATGTTGAAGCGTGGCGCTGCATGTCCTCAGCATACTTTTCATAAGCTGGTGCGTAACCACTGAGTGCTAATAGCAAGCATGATGACATATCGTCCGTTAGTAGATTGGGATATTTTGACTTAATTATCTTCATTTCAGAAAATGCAGACTCGCACAAGTAAGTTGACCCAAATATTGCCGTCAGTTGAGGGGCGATTTGTCTTAGATTCGGATAGGTATTTATCTTCAGATATAAAACACCAGAACTTTGTATCAGATGCTGTAGCTTTGAGATGTATATCTGATATAATCTGCACCAACTCATTTTCAACAGAACAGTTCATATTAATCTGACTTGCTACTTCAGTAGCTAATTCCTCAATGTTTTTACATGAAAAAGGATAACTGAGGAGCTTACTTTCAAACAGGCACATATCCATTCCGACAAAATGTTCAGGAAGTGAAAAAAACGATTTGCAGATTAGTGGAGATGTTTCTCTGCAGTTTCTCATCGGAGTAATGTGTGAGAAGGCACAGATAAAGATGCCTCAGAATATGAATCAATTTTCTCCAAAACACGAGGCTGTATATCCATTTTCACTTTGGAAATGTGCCCTTTTGATCAAAACTCATGGATTTGTGCCTTTTTGAAAAAGAAAGAATTCATTCCCCATTCTGTAGGTTTTATTGAAAACTTTACCTGACTCCATATTTCCATTTGTCATGGCTGCCATCTATCGAGTCTCGTGTAAATATTCAAAGTCAAGACGAAGGCGCGATGCTTCTTTTTGGATATGTGCCTTTTTGAAAACCCACGACTTATCGACTGACGAAATTCGGAGGATATGTGCCATTTCGATTGCAAGGCACTGAAAAAAATGTAGGGGACGGATTTGTTACCTTTTGATGCAAACACATAACTTTAGCCCCGGAATTGACGTGGATGTGTTCTGTTTTGTTGGGAAATGATAGGGGGATCTGATTCAACTCATATTCAGAGATAGAAAATTGAGAAAAAACGTTTTCTCCCAGATTTGGATATGTGCCTTTTTGAAAGTAAGCTCCTCAACTCATAAATGATGCTATATTTACCAATTTACTGCAATCATAAAAACGCATTTCGAATTGTCCCAAAATATTTGATAATTCAGCCTCATACGTATCATAATTCAACTGCGGAATCCTTGCTTTCAAAGACGGAAAATGTTTCAGATCCTTTCTTTTCAGTTGATCTATCATAAGTTGCAATTTACTTTTGAATGAGTTTACTGCGCAAATCATCTCAATAGTAGTTTTTCCTTTACCGAGAAGAAATTTTTTCTTCTCGAGATCTACTCAAAAAGCACGATCGACCGTTTGGGCACCCCTGCTCTAAGGAGTCGATTGTTATTGTTTATGAGGTATTAAAGAGGACGTGATTGGAGGCACCACAGCTATAGCGTAGGATTGGTTGAGAACGACCTGCGAACATTTGAGGACCATCGTTTGACGTCGGATTTGATGTTCCTCCATGGTTTGTTATCCAATTGGTGTGGATTGTCCCTTTCTGCTACAAAATGTTAACTTGTTTGCGCCTCCTCCATACCCTACCACACAGGAGCAGACGTTTTATACAAGGACTTCCCCAATCAACTGTTTGCGGAACAACCCTATGAACTGGGGATGAGATGAGACCCTCATGCCTTGTTGCACAGATAGAAGAAATAATTTCAAGTTGAAGTTGAGTTGAACTATCCGAGTCATTTTTATTTTTGGCTTCAAATTGATATTCCGATTCAAACTGACTGGATCGGTTTTTTCAGGTATTTTCCGACTCCAACTAATCCTTAGAATTGGTTGTTAGAAATTCTCGGCGCAATGACATCGTGGTTACTCGCTTCGCTCCAGTGCGAGTTTGGCCTGTTTTTGACATTTCATGTCTTTGCTATGGCACAAAACCAAATTGTCGTTATGTCACGTTACGTTACGTAACGAAATATGCTCAATGATTATTATGATTCGTAGAAGTGAGGTAGGTAGGTACCTATATGATTATAGCTGAAATTTGGCTATATGATTATTATGATTTGGCTGGTAGCCTTCTTAGGACGTGAACAATAAGGTGCAAAGGGTTTTGATCAACTGAGTGGCTCCTGAAGCTAACTTCTTTCCTATCAACTGTGGAAAGCTGAAATTTGGCTGGTAGCCTCCTTAGGACATGAACAATAAGGTGTACAGGGTCTTGATCAGCAGAGTGGCTACTGAAGCTAACTTCTTTCCTATTAACCGTAGGAAGCTGAAATTTGTCTCGTTAGGACATGAACAACAACGCTACTGGAGTAGGTGATGTAGTCTGGCTCGAATACACAGAAGAAAATGCCCCAATGTGTTGCAGACTCGTATGCAAGCATTTATGATTCTTAGAAGTGAGGTAGTTAGGTACCTATATGATTATAGCTCCTAAAAATGTAATTCACAGAGGAAGACAAGATTGCTAGAAGATGGAAGGGAAGAAGGAGGGAGGGGAAGACATGAAATGTCCTAATGCGTTGCAGACTTGTATGCAAGAATTTTTCTGATGATTTTCGCTTACAACTATAGTTGCTATGGATAAGTAACTTCCTCATTTTCCATCCCATAAAAATCGTTCGCCACTCGTTGGAAAGCTCTTGATTTACGTGAAAAATCTACACATCTCAAGCTACCAATTTGCCCCTCCTGGCTACATTCCTAAACTAATTTGATCGTACTATAAATAAAATCCCGAGATTGTACGGAGTCCGGTTCCACATTGTACGGAGTCCGACAATGTACTGGAGCCACATAGTGTTAGGAGATGAGTGAAGTAATTCAAGAGGTAGGTAATTTTTAAACTACACCTAATCGAGGGCAAAACTGAGCGCATAGAAGACAGCTGACCATCCCATTAGGTCCATTTATTACTTTCATTTTTTTTGCAGGTTGAAAAAATGGAATAAAATTTAAAAACAGAATCGGTGAGTCACGTGATCTATTCAGTCTACTTAGATGTTAGAGATTATAGTGTATAAATACCACCAATTCCCCCGATTCTTTTTGACATTTTATGTCTTTACTTTGCTACATAAACTCGAAAATGTTGGACAGTGTCACGAAAATATTTCTGATGGTTTTCGCTTACAACTGATTCGTTGCTACGGATCATCATCTTCGACATTTGTGATCGTACAAAACTCGTTCACCACTCATTTGAAAGCTGTTGATTTACTTAATCTTGTTACGTTAACCCCTGGACATTCGGAACCTCAGTGACCAAACGATGGAACCATTACATCGCAACCATCAACGAGCACAATCTAACGTAGTTGTCATTGGTCCTACAAAACGGCACTCGTTGGAACTAGTGCGCGAATATCGTTTACGCAAAAAGCTGCTTATGAATACTACATTATCCACAAATGAACTTGAAATTGGAGAGGTACGTGAACATTTATCGAGACGCCTCATTCTCTCGCCGGCGTTGAATTTGATAAGCGTTTTACATCAAAACTGGCCTCCAATTGGAAGTAGGTGTGTGTGCGGGAGGGGTGTCCCTCGTGGTTGCGTACTTGTGCGAAAACTGTTTTTTGGCCTGAGCAATCATCTGAGTAAAATATGACGTAAATTCTGTTTCTTTTTCTTCTCCAGTTTTAGTCTAGCTGTGCGGAAAAACCTCGGCAATTTTAAAATTTCTATCAGGATGGTGAACGATGAGTAAAAGTCAATCAATTCAGGTACTGCTCATTCAGCGTATACAGTCGATTTTCTTCCATATTTTTTTTTCTTTAGATTAAGAACTTTGGTCTTTTTTTGAAACATGTATCTTTCAAGTTTAATTTTGCGCGGTGCACAGTAGCAAATCGTTGTCTTCACTGTTTCCAAAGTGTTTTTTCTTCGTAACAAACCTCTCTTGTGTAATTAACAACAGGATTCCGAACTTTATGTCTTGGTTTAGGGTAGGGATAGTCGATTCATTCAAGCGATCCCGCCTGCATCGTGTTCAGATGTTTTTTGGAATTATTAGACGTTGAAGTTTGGAGGAGTTAAGAGATGGGTTGGAATGAGAACCGTTTAATTTCCACAGATCGGTCGATTAGAAGGTGTGAGGTGATGGAATGGTGTGGTTGCCCCTTCCGAGGAGGTGGATGCGTTATTATGCTCTGCCACGCTCAGAGGATGCCCTAGACGCTTGCAGGCGACCAACTCATCTCCCAAGGCGACAGATTCTAAAATCGGGAAGGGGCCAACTAACCATATCCATCACAAAGAGATAAAATAATGTTTTACGGATTTTGCAGTTGCTTATGGGCGGACAGAGCGATCAACCTCATGAGGGACAAGCCCACACATTCCCTGATAATGTCATCAAATTCCGATGAGAACTGTGGATTTGTAGACAGGACAGACTCAAAAAGAAATTTGTTCAGTAAGGTCTAAAATGCAAAATGCAAAATACTAACTTGCATTTAGTACTTGTACGAATTACATTTTTCTTCTCCCGAAAGTGAAAACTAAGTGTTACTAAGGTGGACTTGGATGCAATATTCTATCCTGGATAGTGTGAGGTGAGTCACTGCTGCATCAGCATACTGCTCAGCAGCTCTAGCTAAAGCTAATAAGGAACCTTTAATGGGACGTTCCCAGCCGGGCGTTGCTCACGGAACGTGACTGAGCGCGGTCAAAGGATTTGATTGTCACCCCCGTCCTAACCGTCGCACAAAAGGGGGAAAAAAAGGCGGGTTATCAATATAATGTCCCTATCTCGCACCCCTAGCGCAACGCCCTCGTGTTTACACGGAATGTGTTTTAGATATAATCATCCGCCGATATCCGATCCCCATCTCAAAAAAGGCTGTCGGCCGTGAAATCGCCTCGGCAAACAAGCTTTCACCCCCCGCCCGTACCCTTCAAACTGTACAATCTAACACTCGCGCCCAATATTAATCCAACACCCTAGTGAAAGTGATTATAAAGTGAAGGGCGGAACGAGATGGCGAAAGGCATATTGCCACTTTCGAGTTGTGTGTCGTTCTTCGGACCATAAAAGGGTCTTTTTTTTAGGACGCCCTCCGAACCAAGGCTTCTCTAATAGAGAGACGCCTATTGCAATTGGTCCAGCTGGATAGGGTCACCCCAAACGTTGCCAATTCCAACACGTACACTCAGTAAAAAATGTCTCCGTACACCCCAAAAATGTGTACTTTTTTAATGTATCCATGGAAGCTAATTCGGATGTTTACGCAAGAATACAAGAAACGAAGTCTCCATAAGCAAACTGGAGTTCATCTGAATCGGTACAGGTTCAATCAAGACTCTTCCCACCCGCGAAAACAACTATCATAGGTCTAGAATCCTGAAAATTGTGGTGTCAGCATTTTTCCGGAGACGATCATGGAGGTCTCCCAGTACAGGGACGACTATCAGAATTAATCTTGGGGGATAAGACACCACCCAAAAAAAAAAAAAAAAATGAAAATAGAAAAAAAAAATAGCTGAATACAAATTCATTCTAGACCAATCTGAAGGAAGTGGACAAAAAAACTATAGCTGTATGTTTCTCTGTGTGTGCCTGTGACAAATTTTATAGACGATAACGAGCTGGAAATTCTTTAACGATGTGAATGATGATGATTTATTACTTTACCTGTTGTGTATTGTTGTAGTTATGGTACAGTAAGTGCTCTCAGATACCGTCCAGTTCGGTTGAAAAGCTCGTCGATTCGATGAAGTTCCGTTTGTTGGAAGTTCTCAAGCAAAGAGAAGGGCCCACGAGCTATTGCTCCATCTTTTTAGCTCGATTTCTGCTGTTCTTTGGACTGTACGAACACTTTTTTGCCCTGATAAGAATGATTTTGGTAACGTCTGTTGTCAATTTCGCGTGGTATGTTCAGTTGAAAAGTTGTTTGACTTGAAATTCGTTATTTAAGATGTCTGTGAATACATTCATACAATTAGTATCCCGTTTTTCAAGGTTTGTGAGAAGCAGCTACAATATTCGTGAAAAGCAAAGTGAGTGTACGGAGACATTTTTTACTGAGTGTAAGTTTAATGTTTTTTGAACAGTACGCGATTGTTCGTGTCATTGTTAGGTTCGTGGGGTCATTTTCAAGTTCAGGAATCGCAATGGATCGCAATGGCTGGATTGCAACACATCTAAACATATCTAAAACCTATCCCAGTCGACTTTTCAATCAACATTACTAGAAATGACAGCCCACTTGCCTGTGTCTGTATAAACCCCTAAAAACACGTTTTTGGCCCATAGCATCTGTGCGTGTTGGTCCTTAGAGTTTTGACCAACTAGAACCTAAGTAGAGCCCACGTGCGAAAGAGCGGATTTTCTGCATCACGACCTTCTAAGACTTGTACAGTGTACGGCGGAGAGGAATCGTGGATTTTGAGTCAACATACCTTGAAACATAAAGTGAAAAAATTTGAACGGGGCTATAAACATTAATTCTTTCTTTAAAGCTTATGAATGAAACCAACAACCCTAAAATAACTAAATAAAATTGTTTTTTGGACCATTCTACTGCAGAATCCGTGGAAAAACCATCACTACCATGTGTATTTGTGTGTTTAAAACGCTTGAAAAACAGGAAAAACTTCCTATAATGCTCCAAAAGTGTAGGAAAAATTTTAAATTAGGCACAATTTGATCCCTTGTTGGGCCAAACGTCTCGCCAGCGCGATTACCCTACGTTTATGGGTGAAAAAGTGTTTTTTTCAGTATTTTTGCTTACATAGGAAGGTGGGACGTCGTTATGTAGTTCTGGACCATACTGTCAATTAAGAATTAACTTTTTCCCCAAAACAATATAGTGCGAGCAACTCAAGAGGAATATCAATATGGATAAACTTTAAAATTTTCTTAAATTCTTGGTGCTGAAATAAAGATGTAATAATCAAGAGGGCGCCCCATGCCATTCACTTGAAATAGACGATCTACCTCATGAAATCGCTAAATCAGTTATTGTAGGGCTTGTTTTGTGGTATTTTTGTAGGATGAGTACTAGATTCATTACAGGACTTGGAGAAGCCGAATTGTATGATTGTGGGGCCAAGTACATTCTTATTTAACTGAAACGTTGAAACTGTTGTAAGTATACGTACGGTGGCACCCAAGGCGATTATATCTTCAGTATACCAGGAAACCAGTGCTTCCCTGCAATGCTTCGCATGAGATTCCATCATCTATCAATAATCCAACTCAGGTTTTTCTTGGGACACCCGTAGCTGCCCGCCAGGGCTTATCCAGCTTCCCTCGCTAGCAAACTGTACGTAAGCAAACATTATAGCGAAAGTTCGGGAATCAAACATGTGTTGTGTCTTTTATGAAGTAGGAGGATGTTTTGGAAGTTCTGACCTGGCTTATGTTGTGCACTGGAACTCGCTGATCACTTTACCAGCTCTGGCGTCAAGTTTTGCCGTTTACTGGGAACATACATCGTTTGAGCCATCAACACAGTGACTCGTGAGGTGCTACTGTCTAGGTTCAAGTTAGAAATCATTTGGAAAATCTGAAATCACTCGCTTCTCCTCCGTGATTCCACGAAGCACATTACGCGCTCTCGCTACCTTTTACTAAATTTCTCCGAAATTGACTTATTGAAAGTCATTTTCCCCCCTTTATCTGCTGTTTCTCAAGTCGTTGTAAGTGGTTACCCACGTAGTAATTTTGCAAAAGCCTGTTTTCTGTTATACAGGGTGATTCCCTCGTAGTGTACGAACATTTTTTGGGTAAAACTAGACCGAAAATAGAGCAAAACGCCGCCAACCGCACTGTTCTATCTCAACCCGTTCCAGAGATATGATTTTTCAAAGATTTTTTCGAGGAATCCACGTTTTTTTCCATAAAAGCTGTGTTATGTGCACTTTGCTCCAATGTTTTTCAATTTTTTAGTACATTTTCGAATTCAGCATTAAATTTCCAATAAGATGGTACTACAGGTTAGGTACAATAAAAGTCACTAACTTTGCATGGAATGAACAGCTCAAACTTTAACTTATGTAGGAAAGTTACATTTTCTTATTTTTCATTATCGCTCATCAATTTACTAAAAGACCACCCACAAAACTGCGAATTCCATAAAAAGTAGCGCATTTAACCAGCTTTCGAATGATATAGTCACATTTATGATTTTGGTCCGATTTCGTAGAGAAATTCACATTTTAAATCCGAAAAACATGGTGCATTATTTTGGTGTGAAAATCAGGTACCTACTTAGTAGATAAATTATAGGTATATTATGATACCCATTATTAAAATCTGAATTTTATATTTTCTGCGGACAAAAAGTTTTTTGAAAATAAACGTTCGGTCTGTTTAGGCAGATAATAACAGTGACTTTGACCTCCGGAGTACTTTGAACATTGCCGCTTGTAGATTAGCAGTTTCCTTTTTAATACGGGACGGGTTTAATATTCAGTTTGTCGATACACCTTTTCGGATATGGATTTCACCTGACAGATTGAATGGTACGAGTTACCTGGATTTTTTGCAAAACGATCTACCACTACTTCTTCAAGATACTCCACCAAACGTTCAGCAAAATATGATACCTAAACAGACCAAACGTTTATTTTCTATCAACAATACTTTTCTTTTCTCTTCTGCAGAAGAGTTTGTTTTGTATAAAATACAGATTTCAATAATGGGAATATCATAATGTACCTATAATTTATCTACTAAGTAGGTACCTCATTTTCATACCAAAATAATGCGCCATGTTTTTCGGATTTAAAATGTGAATTTCTCTACGAAATCGGACCAAAATCATAAATGTGACTATATCATTCGAAAGCTGGTTAAATGAGCTACATTTTATGGAATTCGCAGTACTAAAATACTGAAAAACATTGGAGCAAAGTGCACATAACACAGCTTTTATGGAAAAAACGTGGTTTCCTCGAAAAAAATCTTTGAAAAATCATATCTCTGGAATGGGTTGAGATAGAACAGTGCGGGTGGCGGCATTTTGCTCCATTTTCGGTCTAATTTCACCCAAAAAATTTTCGTACACTACGAGGGAATCACCCTGTATATCACGGATTGTGAATATTGGAGTGTTCGTTGGGTCGGTTTCCTCCTTCAAGGCCTGGGCGAAACATACAGCGGAACATCGTCTGATGAGTGATCCACGATTCATGATCACAATCCGTGGTTTCCTCATTTATACAGTCCACTTTAAATTCCTTTACCTTGACGCATTTTCGGATCTATGAGCGTGTGTGATCTGTGCGCACATACCACACACAAACTATCCAACCATTTCATATTTCATGGTGGTAGTGTTAACCGTATTTATTTATTTATTTATTGAAAGGGACAAGTTGTGTAACAAAAGAAATCAACCATAAAGTTTTCCATACAGAAAAATCATAAACTAAGTATGGACTATTCTCGTTAAAATCGTACAAGAACCAGACATGAGACGACCCTGTAATGCATTCATTACTTAACAGTATGATTACAAGATAATGTTGTAGGTTGGTGCAGCTAGAGTCATATCAGACGAATCAGTGGAGTTTTTACGAAAACCAATACAAGTAGGTGATTAAATTACGCTCAAAGCAACGCACGGGCTGTTTCCGACAATTCCCCGTAGTGGTTTCGGGGGAGATAAAAAGAGAAAATCCTTAAGGAGGTTTTCAAAAGGGGGAAAGACCGAGAGAAAATAGAATGGTCAAGGAGGGAAGAAGGAGTTAAGTGGTGGCGGTGGGGGAAGCACTGCATGGGGACCCACACCGAGAGGAAATAACAAAGAAAAACTTGCGGGATCCGATCAAGGTTGATTAGAGAAATTGTGGAGCACGTCTGCTTGGAACGGCATTGGAAAACCTTTTCCCTTCCCGGAGTTAATCTCATTGTCTTTGTCAAAACGCATTGCTCGGACGTGGCGAGGATGTGGTCAGCCCACCTTCCCTGCCCCCCATTTCCACCGCAAAGCCCGGAGGGGGCACGTGTTGTCCGCCGCTCTCATCCTTCTAAAACCTAATGTAATTTCCTTCAATGGGACGGGACGGTCCGGAGACCCGATTTTAATTGGAGAGCCCCGAGGCTCACGAAGCTGAGTCGCTCTCTGCGGTGCCTTTTCCCCTCTAATATGGATCGGCAGATTCTCGCCCTCGTTATGCGACTATTAGTCGGATGGAAGTAATGAATCAAGGAAGGAAAAAATCAAGGAATGAAAACATGAAGAGTGTTTCATAATAGTAAACTTTGTTATTGCCTTCTATCTACGGGTTTCAAGATCACTGTTTTCAATTAAGGCAGATAAAAAATTTGGTTTATCATTATCATTATCATTTAAATGATTAACAGGAGTACAATCCAGTTCTTAGCGACCGACCAGACAGTCCCCCGCCCCGCTCAACACTCCTTCAACTAACCTTCGGGTGGGCTCCTTCCGCCCTGTGTTATCCCGGCATCACCACTTTTCCGTCTACCCGAGGGGGTCATTCGTGTACTTGCCACCTTGGTAAGCACTAGCCTCTCTGGTGCTCTGGTTGAATCTAAAGATTTTTCCAGGGAGTTGGCTAGGCTTAGTAAGTACCGTTTATGAACACAGAATGCGCCCACGTAAACCCTTGTTAGCCCCCCCCCCCCCCCCCCAGCCGTAGCTTTCATCTCTGTTTACTAGCTCCCCTCCTCTGAGCTAGAATCCCACATTTGTAGGTTGCATAGGCAATTTTTCATCTTCGGTACTTAAATGTGTAAAATTAATCATTTAAATGATCTGGCTGTAGTACCATAAAGGTCTACTGTCCCGCTTTTTTAAATTAAAAATTTTTTTTCACAACCTCAAAAGTTGTTGGTTTATGCATCAAAATACGTGAATTTCAAAAGGCTGCACATTATTACAGATTGGTTCACTATTTCTGTATCAGACAGCTCTTAAGGTTAATCTCTGATATATCTATATTAGACGTAATCTGTGGTACATCATCTAAGTTTGCCATCTCGCCACTCCATACGGTTAAAATTGGGTTCAGGATGGAGTACTTGGGATGCCGCTAGCCACCCGATCTAGCTCAGCCTTCCCGTTGAAGGGGCTCTGCGGCCCGACCGCCTAACTAACACATTTTTCAAATGGTGATTAAACAGACGGTCGTATATTAATCCGAGTGGTCTCATTCCATTTAGGGAATAATTTCTATGTGAATCAAACGAAAAACTACCCTCTTTCATAGAAAGCTTTTGATTTTGGTTGATTATTCAATAATAAACCATTGTGATCGCTCTTGAAAAAAAAAAATTTAACCGCCCCTGAAAATTTTGGTTTACGTTTTGTAGAATCCGAATTCAATAAAAAATTTCGTGAAATATATATTTAAACGGCTGGAGCAAAAAATGAAATTTTCAGGAAAAATCCATCTTGGTCCGGACGCCCCAACTTGTTCATTCAATTTAAAGTGAGAAGGACAATATCATTTTCCATTTGAAGAACAACAAAAAGTGCGGTATGGCCCGATTTATGGTGCAAATTTGCGTTTTTGTTTATTATTGTTTGTTTCATGAAATTGAGTTGTGGTGAATGGGATAAGAGAAAACAAGAACCTCTACGAGCTTTAAATCATGAAGGCATTGCAATAATGAAATATAATAATATAAAATAGGAATCAGAAAATATCAGATGAAAGTATAATTGACTTCTTTGCTCCTCCTTCACACATCATCGTTAACGTCACCAGACCACACAATCAAGGTTACCAACATTTAAATAATTGTTCATCGTCCAAAGCGAAGACCCATACTTTTAGCAAATTTCTGTAGACAATTTTAGCTAAAGCTATCTAAAACATGCTAGAATATCAAATTTCAGAAAAATTTCATTGTAATTTCTCAGGTAATTGATTTTTCATTGAGGTATGATGAGCAATGGATTGCAGAATTTATTAACAGTGATCTAAGCGATACAGAAATAAGCGTTGGTTCGCATCTTTGGGTACAATCTGAAGCTTTATAGATGCTGTGGGTGTTGCAGGCTTATTGCCTCAGCACTTGGAAGGGGGAACTGGTCCATTCTATCACCTCCTTGCTATAGTTTGAAGTCACGTATCAAAAATTCATTTTATATTCATAGAGATCCAGACCAAAAGAGGCGGACCCGAAATTGTACAAATCCTTGTTCGTGGTTCATATCATAAACACTAACAAAGAGATTTAGCAATATTTTCGCGTTTCGTACCAATTGATATGACCAAAATACGTTATGTAGGCAGAATTCATTGCTATTTTGATTTCGTTGGTAATCAATGCTCTGAAACTTCCGTAACAGAAATCCGTTTTCAATGATCTCCATTGAGAGGTGCAAGAAAAAAATTGTAATGTGCAATAACTGTAGGAATAAAATTCCATACTCAAAATCAAAATTCAATTCAATTCAAAATTCAATACTTGAAAATTGACTTAAATTTCTTTTGTATTTCGAAATTTTGATGCCGTGAGTTCCCTACAGCGTAGTCTGTTTATTTGCACGGCACGGCAATATGCAAAACCCGCACGACCCTTCAGTCTTGAGGGATAGGTATACCCCTTGCGCCGTCCACGAGTGAGCAGCGCTCTTCAGTGACAACTGAGTAGAAAGTCTTATTCAAACGAGGGAAATTATTCGTACTGCTTCAGAATATCCGGTTACTTGCAAAGTAGATCCACACGAAAATCACACCCGAATCTGACACCATGGTCGAACAATCTAATAATTTCATTTGGTAAAGTCCGAATTTGAGTGTTAGCTCCTGAGGTACAGCAGAAATAAGATGATTGCGCTCCTCATCATCAACTGTCTGTGGACATCTAGAAGTAAACTACCAGGTATGGAGATCAGTAGTCAGCTGAAATCCCTTGTGGCTAATCTTGTTCCTAATCGATACAACCTGCTAAAATGTAAATGGAGCTCTTTTCAAGGCGTCTAAAGTGGACAAGACAAGATATGTAGGCTTGACGCCGCGGGTTTAGAGAATGTACCACTGATTACGTCTCATATATATATGTGGCAGCCCTTTTGTGAAATGAGCCTTTTTGTAAAAATCCTAGCCTTTTTGCAATAAATACGTTGAAATGACAATCAGCCTGTAATTTTTTAGCCTTTTTATAAAGAAGCTGGATAAGCTCAGCTTTTTTGCCAAAACCATTCCATTCGACAAAAAGGCTGAACGTGATCCGCCTCTTTGTAAAATGCGTACGGGAGGTCAGGGATTTCAAAAATGCCTCTGCATCCCTCAAAAACACAGTGCTGCACCAAGAAATGTGCTTGTTATAAGAGCGAACTCAAGTGTCACTCGAGATGCCATAGCTTGACATGTAACAATAAATGAAGTAGGTAGGTAGGTACTTACACAAAAGAAAGCATGTTTGCTTATGACAACTGGAACCAACGGTTCAACAATTTTCTTTACTTTTCAAAAGAGAAAATTTGAGCTGAATTTAATTTATCTTATTTTTCTCCTTATTTCTGTATTTCTTTTATTAAATTAATTTTATTCCATTTCGTTTTCTTGCTATGAGCCTAGACAGTAGACAGGCACTTTACAAAGAAGCGGATCACGCTCAGCCTTTCTGTCGAATGGAATGGTTTTGGCAAAAAAGCTGAGCTCTTCCAGCTTCATTGTAAACAGGCTAAAAAGTGACAGGCTGATTGTCATTTCAACGTTTTTACTACAAAAAGGCGGCATATTGTAAAAAGGCTAGGCTTTTTACAAAAAGGCTCATTTCACAAAAGGGCTGCGACATATATATCAATTAGTGATTTAAGGATAAGGGATAATATAATACAGAAACCATAGACCTTTCTGTAATATTTTGTAGGGTTCTGAAATTACTTTACAGTTGATTGTATAATTACCAACAGGAAGTGCTGGAGGTTTTGCTTCCAACGGTACCAAAAGGCTAAATGCCCAAAATATTTAGCACGATCTTATATAGGTTGTGTTGTCCAGCCCTTGAGTAGGTCAGGTGGCCGGTTCACCCTCGTTTAGAGTGCAATTAAGGGCCTCAAATGTCTCACCAAGGGGCCAAGTCTTGTTGATTAAATGCACCTCTGCCTAGGAAAGTACGACTGGCCAACAGGCTTCAATGCTAAGGATTCAAAATTTGACTCTGACAGTTTTCGTGTAGGAATACCTTGTACAACTGATGGCAATTAGTGAATTGCGAATGTGGACGTTGCGTGACCTAGTTTTACACTGTGGTAGCCCGGAGAGGCTTTATTTTTACTCGGTAAAAAACGTTGTTCTCGAAAAAAAAGATAAAATTACAGTTGAAAATTGTTGAAAAGGCCGAAGTTGCGTTAATGAGCTCCATGAACCCGCTTCCTTCCGAGGTGTCTACGAAACACGTACAGGGCTCGGGGAAACGTCAGGTTAGCATTGTGGGTCGGGGGGGTTCAACTCGAGGAAATATGCAAACCTCATTAATGGGGTACGAAAGCGGTAAAGGTAGGAGACTAGCGGTTAGGCGAGAGGGTTGCTCAGGGGAGTGGGGGTATTCCTACGAAAAGCGAGTAAAGGGAAGGTATCTTAGTATGCGGGCTGAAGGGCTTAATAAGACTTAATCAGGTTTGCCAGCTGTTAGTTGGCGGGTTTTGATATTCAAGGCACGGGCTCGGTTTCTCTTTCCCTTTGATAACATAACCAAACAGGGGCGTCTTCTCCTTGAAGGGGCTTCCGAGTCTGATAAGCCGTTCAGCGACAACTTAGTTGCACCTTTCGCCTCCTTCGAAATGGCGCTTGGGCTCTTTTTACTTCGTTTTACTTTTATTAGGCCGTGGTGGAACGTGATCGTTTTTCGGTTTCGTTTGTACTCTGTTTCTACAGACCACAGCTCAATCTAATGAATGAATGCTCTATTGCAACCAGAATTGAAATAAAACGTATCAGATTATTAAAAAAACGGATGACGGATTTGTTGAGGCACAATTCTGTCTAGTAGCAGTAGCATGAATGTGTCAATCATTAAAATGTGTGGGTTTGTATGTAAATCATCACTCATATGTAAATGTCGCGAAAGAGGCTTATCGATTTTCTAAATGAATTGCGGCTAGAGTTCATAAAATAGGATAAAAAATGGAAACCCTTCTGAGGTGTTCAATTATTGAACAAAATATTGTTAATTTTAAAAGGTGAAGATTATAAGCTTGTTACAACAATTCCAGGGTATAACATTTTGGGGGACATGTTCTTGCAGACATCATTGCCTTCAAATGGTCGAGTAGACAAGTATTGCGGGTCTAACGTGCTAACCCCATAGCAGTCATAATAATGATACACTCGTGTTGAAATGATTAAAAAAAAAATAATTATACCTGAAAAATACAGAAAATCTTGAGCTAAACTAATTTTTTTGTGGCATGTCAATTCTGAAGAAAAATAATTGTTTTCCCTCAATGAAATTTCGATTGGCCAATTTTTCTAATTACCTGTAGTGTTTACGTTAAAAAGATATTTTAATATTTTTTTATTGGGCTGTTTGAAAAAAAGAAATTTTGCGTGACCTTAGGGTTTTCACACTTAAATCCCGATCACAGAGACATACCAATAGAGCGTTAAAAAAGAAGAGATTGTGAAAATTCGACAACTTTTCTCCTTCAAGTTCGTTTTTCATCCGATGGTTTTCAAAACTTTGGTTTTCCATTAGGGAGATAGGAAATTTGACGCTCTTCCAAATGGCATAATCGAATTTGAAGTTATTTGTTCAAATAAAGGAGTTGTAATCATTTCAGCAGTGGCGAAGCGGGGGGTCATCTCTAGATTCGGCGATGACCAGACGATTTAATAAATTTAAAGAATTAGTTAATACTAATGTTGAATATAAAATTTCCTCTTTATTAAAAAAGAAATGCTCGCAGTTGGCGACATTAGCGCTTGTGTGGAAGCGCTGTCATTCTGCGTATCTCACACACCTCACCGCAGAGGGCCCCTCATCTTACTCCCTCCAAAACATCGACCAATCAAATCACTTTAAGACTCGTGCTCAAACGCGCAACTTCGAGCAAGTCCGTCAACCTTTGGGAACTCTCGTGACTTCTTGGTGGCGTCCGTGGAATTTCGGTTCAAAGTCACAACGACAGGGTTACCGTAGCAAGCGATTTTCAACCTTGAGGCGGGGTTTGTGAATTTCATACGTCAAAAACACCTTAGATTGGCGTTTTTGACAGGTAATTTTTCAAAATTTCCCGGGGAGGACCCTCTTTCTTTGCTGGGGAGAGCGCCCCCCAGATCCCCACGTCTGGTTACTAATCGCCGCCACTGGCGATGACCTAGCAAAAATGTCACGCCTCGCCACGGCATTTCAGTGAGTTTAGGTGGGAAACAAGAACAAATTTTATCGTATTCATAAAGTTTGTTTGCATATATGTTCCCAATAGATAGGGTAAACTGCAAACCAATTTTGACGGGAGAGGGTTAAATATGATCGGAGAGTTCCGGTGCACAGCGTAAGGCAGGTCAGAACCTCCAAAATATTCTTCTTTGTAAACTGCGCTATCCTTCGATTTGTTTGATTCCTAAGTTTATTGTCATTTTGTTCCCCAACAGGCCGTTTATTTTAGGCGGAAAAACAAAACAACTGGAGAAGGTGTCTACTCGAATTTTATATTTCGTGAGAAGCTAAGGTTTCCCGCTTGCATGTTATAACTGATATTACTGAAAACCAAGCGAGATTAAAACAAGGTGTAGGAAAAGGGGGTCTAGGATTGCGGTAGAGCTCTATAGAGGTTATAGAGCGTGTTTATCGGATTGCGTATAGGTGGAACCGACGGATTTGGTGCGTCACCCTGTTCAGCCCAATCAGAATCCGCCGATGAAAGGCAAACCCCCTCCGCTCATCTGCCTCGTCTTCACGGTCAAACAGACAACGCCCAGATCCAACCCCTCTTGTTCGGCCGGCCGACCTAGTGGACTATCAATCAAGATGGACCAATCACACGCGGGCTTCATGATTTGCACCTCATCAACCGTCAAACAACCGCCGGTGAGGTTCAAAGGGTTTCCAGAGGTCTCCTGACCATAAACCAATATTGCCCCTGGCCCATGGTACGACGGGCTTCCCAATCACCGGGCGGATCAGGTAAGTAGATTGCTCCGACCTCGGCAAGACCCCCGTTCGGCTGTCGCGGTGGATTGATCTCCTTTCTCCGGCGGAAGGGGGCTAATGATTGAGCCCACAACTGCTACTGGATACAGCCAAACATGATGTGACTGAGCTCGACTTGATCTGGGGTGAGATCGCCCCGCCGCAATCCCTTCGACAATGCGAGCTCTAATCAACTCTCCCCGCACACTATTCAACGAGGACAATCGACTCTCTATTACAAACGCTGCAAATGACTACAAAATGGAACAAGGAGCTAAAGGGGTAACTTAAAAATATAGCTGCAAGTGGAAACAGCCACAAATCATTACTCAGAGGATTTCTGGACTCGAATAACCCTTCTACACAAACCACTGATCTATATGGAGACTGATCCATATTTATATGGGCCCATTAACGAATTACAGCCATACGGTGCGAGCTATCAAAAAATTGAACCGGGTCTTTTTTTAGTGTTTTCAGTCTGCTTGAAGGTGGTGTGAAGTTCCATTTTTCGATGTTTTAGTGCCTCAAATCTTCGATTGAAACTTGAGGTTACCCCTTGACCCCCTTTTTTGGTTTATTATTGAATAATAAACCATTGTAATCGCTCTGGAAAAAAAAATTCTAACCCCCCTGAAAATTTCATGGTTTACGTTTCAAAGGGTGTAGAATCCGAATCTGTAATAAAAATTTTTCCGTCCGTCCGCCGTACGCCGTACGCACGATATCTCCGAAACGGCTGGAGCAAAAAATCTGAAATTTTCAGGAAAAATCCATCTTGGTCCGACGACGCCCCAATTCTTGAGCCAGCTCCTTAACTCAATTTAAAATGCCCTTTAAGGGCTGTAAAAGTTTTGTAAAATCCCTGAAAACCTCAAAACTAGTCGAATCGGCCTAAATATTTTCCTATTTGAAGAACATACCATTAGGAATCGAATGAGCCCTTCCCCACGTCCGTAGGTCAAACCATTCCCGATGTATGGCCCGATTTATGGTGCCAACATTTGCGTTTTTTCGTTTATTATTGTTTGTAACGTAGTGATGTCCGGCCGATAGCGTCGAGTTGTAGTGAATGTGGATACTGGAGTGATAGCCGATGTGAATACTTGTAGTGTAGTTAGTAGCCGATACACGGGTTGAAGCATTCTGATAAATATGTATAGGTAAATATTATTCAATATTATTACTGGGGAAGTTTTAACGCAATACGAGTGCCAAAGGACTTGATAAATTATAGATGTTTTTATTGTGGGGGGGGGGGGGGTATTGAGGTTCAATAAAAAAACGCTGCAAATTCTTTCACTGGGGTTTATTATTCAATCGGCTTGCGTTCATGATTTGAATTTCTACTAAGCTTTGGAGTCTGCGTGTTTCACAGGATAGGGCGATTATTGAATTTCAGGAGGCACACAAATATGATCAACTGATCAATCCAAATAGGTATTTTGGTCGAGAACAGATTTAGTGCACTCTAAGCATATCTCCTGAAATTCAATAATCGCTCTATCACCTTTGAAACACGCACACTCCAAAGCTTAGTAGAAATTCAAATAATGTACGCAAGCCGATTGAATAATAAACCCCAGTGATTTTTGTTTTAGTTTTCGATTCTACGTTGAATTGGGAAGAGAAAATGCCTCGTTAAAAATTCCAGAGTTTATAACTTTTTGCGAACTGCAAAAATCGACGAATCTTTTGGAACAAATCGCTTTTCTCTAATTATCTTGAATATTTTTTAGATTTTGACCACATTTTTGAAATCAGCATCAAATTTCCTATCAACAGAAGCCAGTTTCTATCATCAACAATCATCATCAGAGTATTGGCATTACAGTTCAATCAATTCTCTAGCTGCACGAAAGGAAGTGAACAACCAATTCGATGTGTTTTCTCTTCTAAATTCAACGTAGAATCGAAAACTAAAATAAAAAAGGGGGGTCAAGAGGTAACCTCAAGTTTCAATCGAAGATTTGAGGCACTAAAACATCGAAAAATGAAAAACGGGTTCCACCACCTTCAAGCAGAGTGAAAATATTATAGAAAAGGTCCTGTTCAATTTTTTGATAGCTCTCACTGTATGGCTGTAATTCCTTAATGGGCCCATATAGATGGGACACCCTGTATTATACATAGTGTGGTGTATTATTTAAACTCGGGTTGGCAAGTTCGTTAGATTATTAACGAAGTTAGCCTCAGGGGCCTTCAGCTGTATCAGTGATCACTAATCTTCACTGATCATTCTTCACTACGATCACTGATCTTCTTGCGGAAGATCACAGATAATCATTGTGAGCGGTTCACTAGAACAATTGGCATGTTATCGCGTTGGGGAAAAGGTGTTCAATAATTTCTTGGCTTCGCTCCTTGTTCATCTGGTTTTTCTCGCTCTCCACTTTTAGTACTGAGTCCATTGGTCAGTAATTTTCACCTAAGAGTTCGCTTCTCGTAGGGATTCATGTCACTTGAAGTGGTATCATAGACTGATGTTCCAAGAAGCCTCACAGTTAATACTAAGCAAACTTGGGATGTCTTGTCAAAACTACCGGGTCCTCCAGCATTCCATCTCGATGGTTGATATGCGCTGTGTTGATATGTGTTGATATGATGATAGTTTAGGTGGTTCATACTGTTTCCCCCATCATCCCATAAGGGGTTAACACAGTAAATGCAGGTTGAGGGCAGCGTTTTGCATATTCCATAATATTCCTTGCCCAATAACGTCGTGAGCCTGCGTAGCCTCCGTGTACTTTTATGCCATTGCAGATATCTAGTTCGATAACAATCCCTCGACCGTTTGGTTAGTTTGGGAAGTGACCGGTGCACTGGATCGGAATGAGTATTTGGACTTTGTTGAAAATGTCCAATCATAAGCTAAATTTTCTGTGGACTTGACTTGGGTGATAGGGAAAAGGGAGACTGTAGGGATTGAAGAGGAGGGGGGATGATGTTAAGGAAGAGCGGAAGGTTCAGGAAGCCTCCCCTTTCTCTCTCTTTCGCTCCCGTGCCCCCTCAGTGTTGCTCTCCCTCTCTCACACATATACTACCCCTCACTCTCTCTCTTTCACTCACTCACGTACACATTCTCTTCCTCTCATCCTCTCAGTCACACTCTCTCGGGAGACAACAGGACATAACGAGGTTACAGCTTCCCGAGCAATGAGCCGGAGAGATGAACCCCATGAACCGGGGGAGCCGTCCTGCCCAGCCTTGCACTCTCCTCTTCCACCGAACCCTTAACTGCCCCATTACCGGCCCCCAGGACAGCGGCGAGTCCTCAGAGAACGGCGTCAGGTGGCGGGTCGCTCACCGCACCCCAGCGATCCGTACAGCTTTGCCCATTATTCCCTTTCCCTCTCTCCCCAACATCCCCTTCGATAGCTGCAAAAGATGGGAAACGGGGGGAAATGAGAGATCGGTTATTGGCAAAAGGGGAGATGAGAGGTCGGTTATTGGCGAAGGGACAGCTTCAATTGGACGAAAAGGTTCCCCCAACACCCTTTCTCTGACCCTTCATTAAGAGTTCTATTCAAATATTTAAGGGCTTCCCGTCACTTTTATATTCTTCTTCATGCTGGCCAAATCGAACATGTTTAGTTCATGTACAGTTCCTCATGAAACATGGAGGTCCCATTCATTTCATGCTCATTCCACTATCATCTCATTTTGAAAATCGTCTAAGCTGATTGTTGTGAATTAAAACACAAAAAATTAGGACTTCGGATTAATGGCCATAACAATCATGTTCAACAACTAATGGAGCGTTTCAATATTGAAACCGAAGAATACACTCCCACCTTGATTTACTTGTCTGATGAAAATCAAACCAATTTTACAAACCAGTAGGAAGGTTCATTTCACTTTTCTTCCACAACGAGTATGAGCAAGATAAACATTTTTCGGTTTTTACTGTATTTTTGTGTACCACTTGGTTGATGAGTGCCTTCCCTCTTTGTATGTTCTCATGAGGCCTATGATCTTCATCTTTAGTTACTGAATCCTGTTCGTTGAAACGAAACAACTCAAGAGGTAAAAATCCTCTGAATAGCCCCAGAAAATTTTCTTCTGCAGCTCAAAGGTGGACGACCGATGCACTTCCATCTCGATTTCAAATTGTGTCATCCACACACTAAGGCATAATATCAATTTCACTGGCTCCCACCTTGGCAGTCAATGGCTAAAATCTTGAAAGTGACTTCCTACAGTAGAGCGATTCGTGTTTTATGCACCTACTAGCTGGATGTATGCATGCCCTTGGTAATTTTCAGGAAAAATCCATGTTGGTCCGACGACGCCGCAATTCTTGAGCCAGCTCAAGCTGTTATTTTGGTTTATTATTGTTTTTGTTTTGATATCAGTAACCTAATGATGTAGTGATGTAGTAATGTGGATACCGGAGTGAAATCCTAAAAGGCTTTGTAGCCGATACACGGGTTGATGCATTCTGATATGCATGAAACGCTGCGTATTCTTTCACTGGGGTTTATTGTTCAATTGGCTTGCGTTCATGATTTGAATCTCACTAAGCTTTGGAGTGTGCGTGTTTTACAGGTGATAGAGCAATTATTGAATTTCAGGAGATAAGCATAGAGCACGTAAATCTGTTCTCAACCAAAATACCTATTTGGATTGATCAGTTGATCATATTTGTGTGACTCCTGAAATTCAATAATCGCTCTACCACCTGTGAAACACGCACACTCCAAAGTTTAGTATAAATTCAAATCATGAACGCAAGCCAATTGAATAACAAACCCCAGTGAAAGAATTTGCAGCGTTTTTTGTTTATTCTCAGTTGTTTGAACCATAGGTTGGAAACATAGGTATTTGCATTCATTTAAGGAAGGACATAAATGCTACAACCCCTCTAAGAGAACTTGGGTAGCTTATCAAACTATATAATTTGTTACAAAACTATTGGTAAAACAAAATTAAAAATAATAATACATTAAGCTGAACGTAGTTTCAATTTAAACACATTTATTGTTGTTATTGTTTATTTATTTTATCTTGAATCAGAAAAGGCGTATACATGTAATTTATTGATTAGTATTAATTAACTTTTTTTCAACAATCAAATTTGAACTTCTGCAAACTCAATTGTGGCATGTGGTTCACTAAGTGCATTAAATACTTAAATATAATTCAACTTTCAGGGAGGTTAAACATGCTTTTCAGGCTTTTTCACAAGGATTAATTACTAAAAATAATGGACAAAATGAGAACTTATCTGAAGAACTCCATAGTTCCAGTTAAAACTAATAGATTGGAAATCCAGTTTGTAATAATTTTGGCTAGAAATGATAATGACAGTGGACAATAGGCCTTTTTTAATGGACTGGGTGAAGAGAAAATACATAAATGAAATACCACCCTTTCACTTAAAAATTTGTTGGATTTGGTTTCAACATATGCAAATTCCAAAACCCGAAAACAAAGTACGTCTCATTATTATAATGCAGAAATAATAAAAGTTTAGAGTAATAACAGTGAAAATGTGCTGTTTTTCTTTTTATAGTGTGTCTTTTTATTGTTAAGTTCAAGAAACTTCGTGTTTTCACATTGACAAAAGCCAGACAGGTTTGGGACGGGAAATGCTTTGTTCAAGTACTTGCATCATATAGAAAACTAATCATCTCCCACAACTGGATAAAGAATGATGCCAAAATGAAGGTTTTAAAGTATGTGCCAACATTTGTATCCTCCCAGTACTTCTGGCAGGATGAACCAGAGGACGAATTCAGTTCGAGCGATATACTAGTCCGAAATGAGCGGATACCGACGTATCTCGCCGCCACTATAAGCCGTAACCGGTAAACGAGGCTTGCGGTTTGAAACTTGCCAGGGCGGTAGATTGATTATGAGCCCGAAAACGGTTTTCCGAGAGAGAATCCCGAACCGGTATCCGCATGGCGTGCATGTACTACCAACAGTCGGACGATAACAGGTGAAATAGGGGCTTGTATGGTAATCAACCCCAACCGGCCTAAATGCGCTCCAGTTTACATATCACTTGTACATCAGGCGGGAACTTTGCCTTCTGCCTCTTAATGCCCCAATGGATCGCGAATGTTATACGTCCCACAGTTGGGAAGGGGGAGGCGTCGGCAGTTATTTCGCCGCAATATCCCCCGCCTTTCCGCGGCCCGGTACCGCAGTTTAGCATCAACTTGGTACGGTGTAACTTCCACTAGCGATCAGTTCTGGATAGAGGGCGGATATTTTGATCCTGACGGCTTGATGGGGAGGAAAACGTAGACCGTTTGCACGAAATAAAGAGTTAACATTCTTGTTCGATTTCACTCAACACAGCTTACATTATCGCAGTTGAAGAACTAGAATCGACAACATGCCAAACCAACAAAATTGAACATATTAGTTACACAAGATTACAAATGAGGAGCGTCCAGTCAAAAGCCAACATTACATCGCTTAGATGTAACTTTTCAGCAGAGCGTAAAAACACTTTTAACAAGATCTAACACAGATAACTGAACGGTCGAGGGTTTTTTTAACATTTTTGACTTTACTTTGCTACATAAACTCAAAACGCTGCAAATTCTTTCACTTGGGTTTATTATTCAATTGGCTTGCGTTCATGATTTGAATTTCTACTAAGTTTTGGAGTGTGCGTGTTTCACAGGTGATAGAGAGATTATTGAATTTCAGGAGATATGCATAGAGCACGTAAATCGGTTCTCAACCAAAATACCTATTTGGATTCATCAGTTGATCATATTTGTGTGCCTCCCGATATTCAAAAATCGCTCTATCACTTGTGAAACACGCACACTCCCAAGCTTAGTAGAAATTCAAATCATGAACGCAACCCAATTCAATAATAAACCCCAGTGAAAGAATTTGAAGCGTTTTTCATGGTTATCAGAATGCTTCAACCCGTGTATAGGCTACAAAGCCTTTTAGGAGTTCACTCAAGTATCCACATTACACAGCCTTTCACTACGTCACCAGGTTTACTCATCAAAACAAAAACAATTATCCAGTGAAAGAATTAGCTATGCATAACAGAATGCTTACATCAAACTCTTAGGAGTTACTCCAGTATGATATACATCAACGTCACTAGATTACTGATATCTACACAAAAACAATAATAAACCAAAATAACGCGAATGTTGGCACCATAATTCGGGCCATACATCGGGAATGGTTTGACCTACGGACCTGGGGACGGGCTCATTCGATTCCTCATGGAAACTTCTTCAAAAAGAGCCCAACTTTAGGCCACCTTGACTTTTTTGAGGTTTTCAGGGATTTTACAAAATTTTGACAACCCTTAAAGGGCATTTTAAATTAAGTGGGAGAGCTGGCTCAAGAATTGGGGCGTCGTCGGACCAAGATGGATTTTTCCTGAAAATTTTAACTTTTTTGCTTCATCCGTTTCGGAGAAATCGTGCGTAAGGCGGACGGACGGAAAATTTTTTATTGCAGATTCGGATTCTACACCCTTTGAAACGTAAACCATGAAATTTTCAGGGGGGTTTTTTTTTTTTCTAGAGCGATTACAATGGTTTATCATTGAACAATAAACCAAAATGTAACGCGAACAGTGTCACAAAAATATTTCCGATGGTTTTCGCTTACCACCCGCCGATTCGTTGCTAAGGATCATTATCTTCGACATTTGTGATCGTACAAAACTCGTTCACCACTTATTTCAAAGCTGTTGATTTACCTAATCTTGTTACGTTAACCCCTGGACATTCGGAACCTCAGTGACCAAAGTACCCACGGGTGTCGGAACAATGAGTCAACACGATCGGGAATTCAATTAAGTACCCACGGGTGGTACGAAGTACGTGGTGTGTGTACGCGCGAGGGGGAGCAAAGACATAAAATGTCCCTCGTGGTTGCGTACTTGTCCGAAAGCTGTTTTAAAAAAATTAGAATACAAACAGATGATCTTGTTCGTAATACATCCTCCTCAGAAAGTGTAGGATAAACTAGGCGTTTGGTATACCTTTCAACATGCATAGAAACAACAATTTGAATTCATCAAAAAAGATATTTTGAACAAGTCACAGGTCGGTTCGGTAATACACCCAAATCCATCAAATACTAAGTGCACGTATCCTAGTCTAGTACAATCATTGTACAGAAAATTTTCAACGTATTTGTATTAAATCTGAATTTCATGTATAGCGTAGAAATAAGATAATTTCTGAGTAGTTATGAGGTGATCGGGCTAGCTAGAAGTTAGGATCGACTAAACCCTTGGTGGAGTCCACGTGTGAAGGAACGGATTTTTTCATCAATTCTGAAGGCTTTTTATAGCCATTGCATTTGGAATCTACGCACCCTGTAACGCAAAAGCACAAATATTTGAGGGGTTATAAACAATTTTTGCTGATAAACAAAGGCTTAATATCGGAAACAATAAACGAGAAAGTTCAACAGCTATGAACTACAACAACCGAACTTTTTGCATAAGTATGTAGGTACTGCTAATCCCCCTGAATTTCATGTAAAGGTGTTAAAATTTGCTAAACCCTTCGACATCAAATTTGAACATACCTGTAGATAGTATTTATTATGTTAATCCTTCTAGCTACTAAAGTCACCAAATTAGGTCATTCAAATCAGAAACCATTTTAAAACAAGGAAAATCGGCTTTGAAAGGTAGCGTTGTTTGGTTTTGACCAGACCGCTAGTGACATGTTTGTTTTTGATCAGACCCTATGGGGAGTTGTTTGCTTTTGATTCAACTTATTTTTTTAGTTTATTATTCAATAATAAACCATTGTAATCGCTCTTGAAAAAAAAATTAGTAACCCCCCTGAAAATTTCATGGTTTACGTTTCAAAGGGTGTAGAATCCAAATTTCCAATAAAAATTACGTCCGTCCGTCCGCCGTACGATACGCACGATATCTCCGAAACGGCTGGAGCAAAAAATTTGAAATTTTCAGGAAAAATCAATAGTTGGTCCGACAACGCCCCTTCTTTAGCCAGCTCTCTCACTTAAGTAAGTGCCCTTTAAGGGTTGTCAAAGTTTTGTAAAATCCCTAAAAACCTCAAAAAAAGTCAAGGCGGCCTAAATTTGGACTCTTTTTGAAGAACTATCCACGAGGAATCGAATGAGCCCCTCCCCAGGTCCGTAGGTCAAATCATTCCCGATGTATGGCCCGATTTATGGTGACAACATTTGCGTTATTTTGGTTTATTATTGCTTTTGTTTTGATAACAGTAACCTAGTGATGTAGTGATGTAGTAATGTGGATACTGGAGTGAACTCCTAAAAGGCTTTGTAGCCGATACACGGGTTGAAGCATTCTGATATGCTTGAAACGCTGCAAATTCATTCACTGGGGTTTATTATTAAATTGGCTTGCGTTCATGTTTGAATTTCTACTAAGCTTTGGAGTGTGCGTCTTTCACAGGTGATAGACCGATTATTGAATTTCAGGAGGCACACAAATATGAATTAACTGATCAATCCAAATAGGTATTTTGGTTGAGAACAGATTTACGTGCTCTATGCATATCTCCTGAAATTCAATAATCGCTCTATCACCTGTGAAACTCGCACACTCCAAAGCTTAATAGAATTCCAAATCATGAACGCAAGCCAATTGAATAATAAACCCCAGTGAAAGAATTTGCAGCGTTCTTGACATGCTCTTTCCATTTCAATTTGCCTTCAAGCGTCATCCCAAGGTACCCACCTCTAATCAAATATTTTTGTTGAATCCTCAAATATTTTTTATAAGCCCCTCATTTTGTCATTTTACTTTTTGACGTTCGTAGATTCGAAATCCGCAATGTCCGTCTGCCGATCGTTCACTGCCTGTCGACTGCTGTACTTGACATGAAAGGAATCGAGGTAAGAATTCCGTTCAATCGCACTAGGATTCCACTAGGGGTTTAGTGGGCTCTAATGTTGAGCCAGCCCATAATGCTATGTGACCCAAAACTGGCCAAATCGTCTTTTTTGTGTAGGTTTTAAATGACAGGTTAGTGGATTGTCAGTTTCCGATTTCAGGTCCATAAAAAATTCACCCAAAGCGAATAAAAAAGCGAATTCCTGAAAAGGTTTCGCCCAAGACTAACACCAAAAAACCCTTGCGCTATTCCTACTTCCTTTTTGAGTAACAATTTGAATTTTTTTTTTCAAAATAGGTAAAGTGTCCATTTTTTAACATGTCACTGAAAACTCAAATTAAATTTCTGTTTTTTTTTGCGTGTGAATTATTACGGTTTTTGCCCAAATTCCAGAGGTTTTGGAAATTAGCGAGATAATGACGCCTCGCCCATTCGTCCCCTCAGATATCAAAATCAATTTAACTGATCTAACTCACCTGCTCGACTGGAAAATCAAAAGGTGAAAAGTGACAGACGCGCACATCCTTCGTGGCTGGGAGCCTTCGCGAAGAAAGGGAGCCTGGAGGACTAGTAATTTTCCACTCAGCTGGTGCTCTCGAGACGCGGGCGGGAACAATGGGAGTTTTAATCGAAAGCAAAAATCATTAGTTACCCGTGACATGTCAGAAAGGGGCTGTCTTATTCCACTGACGTTTCATCTGATAAAGGTAGCACGTATAAGTTGGTTGGTGAAATTCTGGAAGGGCGAGCGAAATGGGATGGTCGTTATAAATGATAGTTTGTCCAAAACAAGACGTCTCCTATATAAGAGAAGACGTCTTCAATTATACTGGGACGCTTGGGAGTTACTTGTTAGCTCCCTACAGTAAAGGACAATCCTATAAGAATTAAAACTGCACAGTGAGAATGAGGAACAAAAATATCGTCCATACATGTCGACAAAACTCTAACATATTGGTACTCACATTCAACATTTCAAATTTCATGGGTTATGTGTGTTCAAGATGAGAAAATGTGTCTAAAGACGTGATTAATTAGTGGTTAATGCGTTGGCCTGTCTAAATTGACGGCCCAACAGACAGCAATGAGGAAGCCATACAGGGCCAAATAGCTGAGCCATGACACGCCGCAATACCGCAGCTCTGTCTCGCTGGAACAGCTAAACCCTGTCACACCATAATGTTGCAGCCTTCAGGGTGCAAAGGCACAATCCCGTCTGGCCATAGTGGCTAAGTTCTGTCTGGCCAATGAAGTAGTCCCCTTACACGCTGCAATGGCTAAGCACTTAATGCCATAACGGCGCATATCTGTCAGGATGAGATGGCCTACTGTCTAGCTGCAATGGCTAAGCCCCGCTATGGTCCAATGTCCCAGCCCCTCAGGCTGCAATGCCACAACCCCGTCTGGCTAAGCTCTGTCTGGCTGAAAAAGCAGACCCCTGACACGCTGCAATGGCCAACCACTAAACCCCATAGCAGTGCATCCCTGTCAGGATGAGATGGCCTACTGTCTAGCTGCAATGGCTAAACCCTACTATGCTCCAATGTCCCAGCCCCTCTGGCTGCAAAGGCACAACCCCGTCTGGCCACAGTGGCTAAGCATTTAACGCCATAGCGGTGCATCCCTGTCAGGGCAATGCTCTAATGTCCCAGCCCCTCAGGCTGCAACGGCACAACCCCGTCTGGCGACAATAGCTAAGCTGCGTCTGGCCGAAATATCTCACCTGTCTTGCTGGAATGGTAAGCAATGCCACGCTTCAATGTTGCAACCCTGGCAGTCTGGATTGGCGTAACATCTTTTTCGACGATAGATAAACACTGTAGCTCCAATGGCTCCGGGTTGCAGCCCGCAATGACAGACCTGTCAGCCCAGAATTAGTCCTTATGAGCTATTATGACGAACGGAATGAACTAGGTCCTCCTTTGAAGGGTTGTGTGGGTGTTTATGTAAATCAGTTTTGAGCTTCAGGCCGCAGTTTCAGACCCATCAACTGGCTACGGAAGGTTAGGTGTTCTATTCTGTGATTTGATTTTAAATTCTGTGATCTAACTCAGAAATACAAAACTTAGGTGTTATAATTTAAAGAATTTTTTCATATGTTTAACAACTTCTCCATTCAATCAAGGCACTCCACATAACCTTCTTTGCTCTTAGCCGTCAGTGTAGCCTCCTCTCTTACCTCACTCAGTATTAATGACTCCAGCCCTAACATCCCGGCGTATTAATGACCTAACCCTCTCAGGCCACTTCAAACAAACACCCCAATATTAATGACTACTACCTCACCTCATTAATGACCTGAATTAATGGCTACTTCCTCACCTCTCATCCACTCGCATTGGGGATATATGTGCCTCTACCCCCCCTCAACTTCACAAGATACACAAGAAACAATAATGGACGCAACATTCTTCCTTGAACCACCCCGAATTATTAGTTTCTTGACGACTGACACTGTCTTCTGTTTTTCAAGTAACTTTTAAACCCATTTAAACTTGGGTCTCCGATGCCGAACTTGTCAGCTTATACTTTAGCTATCGTCTGGGGATTGCATCGAGTGCTTCAGCTATAGCGAATAGCACAAGAGCACCCTTGTTCTTGTGTCTAGTATTATGGCAGTACAGGTCTCTGGTTAGTGCAAGTTTCCTATCATCATCATTTTTGGGGAAACCTAGTTGGTTTATGTTGATTAGTTTGTATCCTTGTAAATATGAATATAGCTGATTTTATATGGATTTTTCCAGTATTTTAGACAGAGTGGCGTTAGATTGGTCTGTAATTCCCGAGTTTAGTCACTGATGAATTTTCAATTGGAGTTTGGTTGCCACACTTGATCCGAACCGATCGACATGTACGATTAGCTCGTGACACTCGCATAATAGTTTTAAGTTCCGCTTTCTCCCCTCACAAGGAAGCGCCGTTGTCACAGAGCTCGGAGGGGTCTGTCGAGGAGGCAGATGTCCTATCGGGTATTTCGACAGATATTTTCCCACCCTCCGGCCCCGTGACCCGATCGAGGAGCCGTCGAACGGTGTTCCGGCTCATTAAGATCGAGTCCGGAGGTCCGGGGGACAGATCTGGAGTGGACGAACGACGGACAGCGAACAAATATTTCCCAGCGGCCGGAGGGATGAAGGGGCGCGTGGCCGCGGGCCGCCGCACCCTCTTGGGACCCCCCAGATATGACGGCCACCGGTCAGTCATAACTGTCTCTTATGGCCCAGTACGGTTCAGTACTCCCGCGGATATCGCCCAGATATCAGTGTTTTCCCCCATAAACTCGGTGGTTCTCCAGCTCCGTTCTCTCCATGAATCAGGTAATCATTCCAAACTTGGGTAAAATCATTCTGACGATTACAATTAAGATTTTAATCATGATCGTGTACTCGTAATACATAGTAACCTCAATCACGATATCTCACTGATCTCAAATCATGATAGTGAAAAGTATTTGATACAAATTTTGAAGGTTGTCAAATTTGATATAGGTATGCGCTATCAGGTTTTACTTTCTACGATTCGCTCCAACCATATCAACGAGAAGGGAGTTCTCATTGTGTATTTGACTACCCCCCGTAAAAACGAACCTTATCACTACCTAATCCATGGATCGATCCTAAAAGTGATTCCCAACAGAAATCCTCCATAGACTTTTCTTTTTAGATGCCTCATTTCCGAGTTATTTCATTTTAAAGAATTTTTGTGTTTGTAATGTAATGGCCATAGCTCCTTTAGAAGACTCTTTAAAATCAATTTTAGAGAGGAACGTTGGAAAATGCTGAGTTTCCTATCTCCTTAGGGCAGAATAAGAAAATTTAACCATGACAGAAGGCACACGGTTTTAAGTATTTTTTCCACTGGACAGAATGGTGATCCTCTCGGGACTCTTCGTTTATCAAATAAGGGGTTTTTAGAATGAAAATTTTATACTTGAAACTTCAGTTAGTAAGATACTATCGCTATTTGTTTTTCCGGTCCTTCTGAAAGTCACCATGACTCTCTCAGGCCTACTCACTTAACAAAAAAGGGTTGCTATTCATGGTGAATAGCATTTTTTTTTCGTGATTTTGTTTATTGCAACTGATTGTAGGATACATCATCTAGCAATATTTAATTTCATAAATGGATACGATGTACAGGGTGAGATTTCAACAAACCTACCCTTCAGAGTAACACACTGTTATCTGGAACACACTTCACCATAACTTGCACAGCAGAATCAGGTCCAGTGGCTTGTTGCGGTTGAGGCGCCACAGTTCTCCTTCGTTATACAGAACGTTGAGCATCTCCGGATTTTTGCGCTGCTTCTGGGCGTATTTCAAGATGATTTCGTTGACTGTTTCCAGTCTTAGGTCACGATGAATGTCATCATTTCGCATATACCAGGGGGCCCCAACTATACTTCTCAGTATTTTGTTCTGACAAGTTTGTATTTTCTTTACGTTAGTCTTTTTGGCACCGCCCCACAGTTGAATCCCGTAGGTCCAAATAGGGCTTAAAATCTGTTTGTAAATAAGCAGTTTATTGTGAAGCGAAAGACGGCAATCCGCTCTCAGCAGCCAATACATTTTCCTGTATTTAATCTTCAGTTCCTCTTTTTTCTTCTCGATGTGACGATTCCACACCAATTTTGAATCGAGAGTCATACCCAGATATTTCACAGTGTCAGAATATGGGACTTTGTTTGAGTTCAACACAAGTTCTGGGGCTGTGATTTTTCGGTTGGTGAAGTTAATGTGAACTGACTTGGACTCGTTCAGCTTCATTCTTCATTTCTTGGCCCAGTTTGTAACCTTGTTGGCGGCCTCTTGTAGTTTTTGGGTTGCGTCGTCTACTTCTTGTCCAGTAGAGAGTATGGCAGTGTCATCCGCGAAGGAGGCTATCAATCAATCAATCAATCGATCAATGTGTTTATTTGTATAAAGTCATTATATGACAGGTGGCTATCATTGTATCTTCCTGCTGGGGTAAATCCCGAATGTACATCAGGCAAAGTACTGGCCCGAGGACGCTTCCCTGCGGAACACCTGTTTTAATAGGCCTTAGGCTGGAGTATTGGTCGTCCTGCTTCACCCTGAAGTGCCTATTCTCAAGATAGGACGTCAGAAGTAAATAGAACTGTCTTGGAAGATCCCTGTTAATTTTGAAACGCAGTCCGGGGTGCCAAACTTTGTCGAATGCTTGGGCCACGTCGAGGAATAAGCCAGCGCGTACTTGCTTGCCTTCAAGCGCTCTTTCAATTACGTTAGTGATTCGATGGGCTTGATCGATTGTTGAGTGGCGTTGCCTAAAACCGAATTGGTGATCTGGGATCAAATCAATTTTTCAAATAGTTTCGACAAGGCGGGAAGCAACGAAATTGGGCGATACCCTGTCTTCTCATTTAACGGCTTCGCTGGTTTGGGTATCATAATTACCTCAGCCACTTTCCACTGGGATGGTACATGCTTTAATCTAAACGCAGCATTAATAATGTGCAGAAGTTTCCGCACTGCCTTTTCCGGGAGTTCCTTGACGATTTGACCTGTTATCAAGTCGTAGCCATGTTTTTATTTTTTCTTCCTTAATTTCTTTTAGTGAGACTGGCTCAATTTCCAGTTCGTCTATTTTTTTTACATACTCAATATTTTCTTCGGAAGTTAGTTGAGGTAACGGTTGGAACGTTTCGCAGACGTGGTCCGCGAAAATCCGCGCTTCATCTTGACTACTTATGGCCCAAGAACTATCATCCTTTCTGATTGGGGGGGAGTGAGTTTGTGGCCGTTTCAAGTACTTAGTGGCCTTGTATAGTGAGTATTCGGTGTCCTTTTCTGCTGTCAGTTTACACAAAAAATTGTCAACGGATTCGTTTTCCATTGTTCTAATAAGATTTTCAAGTTTGTTCACATAACTGTTTAGTATCGCTTTGTTTTCAGGCGTTCTGTCATGTTTCCATTTCCTCCTTGCCCTGCGTTTTGCGTTGAGTAGATTTCTAACTTCAAGCGGGTATGATTTCGTCGTATAAATACTACGGTCGTTTCTTTGACTTGAAGGAGAACTTTGCCAAGCTGCCTGCTGAATGTTATTAATACATGAATCGAGCTCCTCTTCCAGCTGAAGAGTGGTTTTCAGAGGGACGTTAAGGTTTAATGCTGCTTCCAAGATCCTACGAAAGCAGCACCAGCAAGTTTTTTTATTGGCTAGGCTAGGAGTGGCATCCTTTGTGATCACTCTTTCACTTATGGTTAAGATAACGGGGGAGTGATCAGAGAGAAGGTTGCCATCACAGAAGGCACACGGTTTCAAGTATTTTTCCTACTGGACAGAATGGTGATCCTCTCGAGCCTCTTCGTTTATCAAATAAGGGGTTTTTAGAATGAAAATTTTATACTTGAAACTTCAGTTAGTAAGATACTATCGCTATTTCAAAGGGCTCGGGCCAAAGGGACGAGCGAAGGGTGGAGGGAAGAGTATTGACCGAGCGCAAGGGGAGGAAGCCCCTCTTACTCTCTATAGATATGATAGGGCGTCATAGCGTAGGGGCAGCACTAGCGCTACCTGCCTCCTATTGATTGCCTTCTCTCTCTCTCATGCTTACCCCTTCCCCTCCCTCCCCTTCATCCTGCTCTTCCTCATGCTTACCCTCCTCATCCTGCTCTTTCCTCATCCTCATGCTTCCTCCAACCCCATTGGCCCCCTCATTTCGCCCCGGTTCCTCTTCCCCTCGCGCCTACAACCTTTGAAAGGAGTTGGGTCTCTCCCTCCATTTCCGTTGGTTATTACATATTTCATATCGGCCAATCCCTTTGGTTCCCGTTATGATCATCACGCCCCCTCAAAATGGCGATATTTTCCCCCCTTTCAACCGTCATACACATATTTTGTATTGAAAAGTCGATCTCCCACGAAATACACATTCCCACAACATACCAACACAAAGCAGAAAGCCCTACTTGAAAGTACTACTGCATTCATCATTTCCTGCATCCAACTGATTGCATTGAGTCACAGTAACATAAGTCAGCATAACTTTTGATGAGTAAAAATGAACACGCATTTTCGTAAAAATTTGTACGGCAAAGAACGACATGTTGAGATTTTACATAAGGGGTATAAGATATCTCTCTCACTGGGGTTTCTTATTCGATTGGCTTGCGCTCATGATTTGAATTTCTACTAAGCTTTGGAGTGTGCGTGTTTCACAGGTGATAGAGCGATCATTGAATTTCAGGAGATATGCATAGAGCACGTAAATCTGTTTTCAACCAAAGACCTATTTGAATTGATCAGTTGATCATTTTTGAACGGGTTGTTGGAGCTCTTCAAAAAATTTGTTTGTCTTGATATTGTATATTTAGGACGTTTCGCCCAGACAGCGTGGGCTTCTTCAGCTTTAAAAAAAAAAAAAAAAAAAAAATTTATAAATAAATAAAATAAAACATGTATGCACATGTGTGTACATCATCATGCACTATAATGAAAAGAACCTCCTTAACAAGCTACCTTATACTAGAATATGTACATTGATTTTTCTATTTCTTACCATGTATTTTCTTATAAGAGTTTTAGTCAATCCTCGGATTCATTAGAATCGTCGTCTACTCTTCGAAATTATCTATTTAGAGAAACAAATTTGCAGGTAAGTGTCTTATATTAGTATGTTGTCATAGGTTATTAGGTTTTTAATTTACATATCTCTCTGTACTAATTTTACTCTTATACGTCATATGTTCATATATATATATATAATTTATATTCATTATATACTTACATACATATATAATTTAATGTTGTTATTACATATAAGTTGTTTGTTATATTTATAGAAGTTTAATGATACATGCATACATGTTTTATTTTATTTATTTATATATTTTTTGCATGCTGAAGAAGCCCACGTTTGGGCGAGACGTCCAAAATATACAATTTCAAGACAAACAATTTTTTGAAGAGCTCCAACAACCCGTTCAAATAAGAAAAATGGTCAATCCATTCCTCACCAATAATTGCTCTATCACTTGTGAAACACGCACCGCACACTCCAAACCTTAGTAGAAATTCAAATCATGAATCATTGAAAGACCCCAGTGAAAGAATTTGCAGCGTTTTTAATGGTTATCAAAATGCTTCAACCCGTGTATAGGTAGGCTACAAAGCCTTTTAGGAGTTCACTCCAGTATCCACATTACTACATCACCACGTCACTAGGTTACTGATATCAACACAAAAACATTAATAAACCAAAATAACGCAAATGTTTGCACCATAAATCGGGCCATAGATCGGGAATGGTTTGACCTACGGACCTGGGGAGGGCTCATTCGATTCCTCGTGGGAATTTCTTCAAAAAGAGTCCAAATTTAGGCCGCCTTGACTTTTTTTTTTGAGGTTTTTAGGGATTGTACAAAACTTTGACAACCCTTAAAGGGCACTTTAAATTAAATGAGAGCTGGCTCAAGAATTGGGGTGTCGTCGGACCAAAATGGATTTTTCCTGAAAATTTCAGCTTTTTTGCTTCAGCCATTTGGGAGAATCGTGCGTACGGCGTACGGCGGACGGACGGAAAATTTTTTATTGCAGTTTCGGATTCTACACCCTTTGAAACTTAAACCATGAAATTTTCAGGGGGGGGGGGGGGGGGTTATTTTTTCGATTTTTTTTTTTTTTGGCATAAAAGGGAAAATATTACAAACGGATTACAATAGTTTATTATTGAATAAGCAACCCAAAATCATTCAGAAGCACGTTAGGTATGATCTTTTTTGGTATTTTGTTGTTACAAAACTGTATCTCAAACTACAACCTGTAAAACACAACCTATGGCAACGGGATGAACCATTGATGAAGAAAAGGTTTATCTCTTATGACTCACTGAATATTGTGGCACACCGTACCTATGTAGTTTTTATAGGAAATTTGACATATTGGCTTAAATCCCTACCATGAATGTGTAATATTCATCTCAAATTTTTTTTGGCCAAAACCACGAATGTGTTAACGGTAATTTATAGAGCCCTGACGGAGGTATCATTCAACCCTGGTACTGATCATTAGTACTGATCAGCTGAAAAAACTCGTACTTTTACTCAGAAAGTGATGGGGATGATGATAATTTCACATTTCATCTATTGAATTTTACCCCTTATAGTAGCTTGGAAAACATGGATATCATAGGAGCATTTCAAGCCAATAAAACATAATATTTAACTAAATTTGGTTAAGTCATCGATGATAGCTGCTTAAGTCGAATTCTACTCTTAATTGCTGTGTAGGTTTGATAGAACGTCATAGCCACTTCCTTCCTTCCTTGCCTCCTTTCTTCTCATCTTGCCTGCTCCTCTTCCTGATCTTCCTCATGATTACTCTTTCTTTCTACTTTTCCTCTTCTTCGTGCTTCTTCTAACCCCCTTCCTCCTCCCCCGCCCCCCCTCTTCCATTAGACCCATTCCTGACCGCTGTGTGATTTTTCAGGCATAGGTAGGTGACTTTTGGCCCAATAGTAGTCAATGACAAGCGATCTTTTAAAAAAAGGCTATCTAATTCAGAGATTATAAACCTTTCTGTAACAATTTACATCGATTTACTTGATTTTCCTAGAAATTGAAGCTATTGCATGATTCCAACATTTTTGAAATACAAATTTGCAGAAATTCTTCATCTCCAAAACATTCCATTCCATAAGAAAGGACCGGATCTTGAGAAAACACTCCTTGAGCTCACTAAATTGCTCAATTTTTAAGAAAAATCGACTATAATACCTATAATTGTTCTTTTTCTGTGGAATGTTACAAAAAAAAGTTAATAACCGAGAACTAGACAATATCAAAATTAAACCTCAAACTCGTGCTTAAAATTGTTTACACATTTTATAAAAATCTGCTAAAAAAAATAAAATGGAAAAAAAAATTCTTAA